>QEPC01008443.1:267723-281561 GCA_003113815.1 Sphenodon punctatus | reverse complement strand
ACACCACTCATGATTTTATAGACCTCTATCATATCTCCTCTCAGTCGTCTCTTCTCTAAACTGAACAGCCCCAACCTACCAAGCCTCTCCTCAAATGGGAGCCCTTCTATGCCCTTGATCATTTTTGTTGCCTTTCTCTGTACCTTTTCTAGTTCAGCTATGTCTTTTTTGAGATGGGGTGACCAGAACTGCACACAATATTCCAGGTGCGGTCGCACCATTGATTTGTATAGAGGCATTATGACATCCTCAGTTTTATTCTCTATCCACTTCCGAATAATTCCTAATGTTCTGCTTGCTTTTTTGACTGCTGCTGCGCACTGCACTGTGGATTTCATTGTATTGTCCACAACCACCCCCAGATCCTTTTCCTGAGTGGTAACTTCTAGTTTAGTACCCAGCGTTGTGTACGCATAGTTTGGATTATTTTTCCCTACGTGCATGACTTTGCCCTTGTCCACATTAAATCTCATTTGCCATTTAGATGCCCAGGCATCCAGTGTCGTAAGATCCTGTTGCAGGTCCTCAAAGTCTGCTCGTGTTTTAACTACCTTGAATAACTTGGTGTCCTCTGCAAATCTGATCACCTCACTCTTAATACCCTTTTCCAAATCATTAATGAACACATTAAACAGCACCGTTCCCAATACAGATTCCTGAGGCACACCACGTTTTACATTTCTCCTTTGTGAAAACTGACCATTTAGTCCTTCCATTTGCTTTCTATCTTTTAACCAGTTTCTGATCCATAGTAAGACACTACCTCCTATCCCATGACTTTTTAATTTTCTCAAGAGTCTCTCAGGAGGGACCTTATCAAATGCTTTCTGGAAATCCAGGTACACTATATCTACTGGGTCTCCCTTGTCCACATGCTTATTTACACCATCAAAGAATTCCAACAGGTTAGTGAGGCATGACCTACCTCCCTAACCTGTTAAATATATTTTAATTACATCAAAGTTAATGGTTAAAAGTAAAGCTCATAAAAGTGCTGTGCCAAAGCAAGTTCCATTGAAGTGAACAGAGATTGTGCCAGTGCATTCCCCTTTGCAGTGAACACGGCCTGCACCAATGAAACACACTGGGGACTGGGGCCTAATTTACAAGCTGTTTATAATTTAATTGAGCCTTGCAAATGTCTAAACTGAGCTGTCTCATCCAGAAATTCAATGGGTCTAGTAGCCATCTTTTCACATGCATATTTAGGTCCCTATGAAGTTGATGGGAATTGTGCAATATGTCTATGAAAAACCAACTGGAGATCTTATGGGCTTCAGTTATGGGCACTGGTGCCAAAGCAGCCCTGCAATCTGTATATCTCATGTGTCCTCTAAAATTTGCATATCTGGCCACCCTAGCTTCAAGAGAGTAGCTATAGGGACAGGCAATGTAGCTCCATCAAGGCCCATGAACCACCCTGGGGCGTACATGGTTCCTGCCGTAGTAGCATCCCCTGGCTCTGGGAAGCAGGGCCCATTGTAATCTAACCACATTCCTGATGGACGTAGTCTGCAGAGACCATGAATCCTATCCTATTGAATCCTGATACTATTGAAGTCAATGGAAAAACTCCCATTTACTTTAGTAGAGTGAGAATTGTATCCCATGTGTAACAGTATGTGCTGGCAGGAGCTGTCACTAGTGTTAGCTAACTAGTGTTAGCACTTACCACAGATGTGAGTCCCATTCAATTCAGTGAATTTATAACTCAGCTTGTGCTAAGTGCTAATTATTAATTATTATTATTATTATTAACAAATATTTATATAGCGCCAGCAGTGTGCCTGGGGGAGAGACATAGGAAGGGGAAGAGAGGGAGAGACAAGGGGTCTAACATTCATGAAGATGTGAGGTCTCAGGTGCACGTACTTGGCTTGGTTACAATGAGAATGACAGCAGGCAGGTCCATGTGGCAAGGATAAGGGTAAACACAGACCATAGGTATAGGAAATAGTGGCTCAGCAGGATAAAGAGTCAGACAGAGCAGAGCGAAAGAGGTGAGTTTTGAGGAGAGATTTGAAGGTATGAAGGGGACAAGGCGGACGTGGACAGGGAGGGAGTTCCAGGCATGGGGGGCAGCAAGTGAGAAGGGACGAAGGCGCTTAGGGGAGCAGGGAAGGCGTGGAAGGGTGAGAGAAGGGACAGAGGAGGAGCGAAGTGCACGGGCTGGAGTATGGAGGGCGATAAGTGCAGAGAGGTAGGGGGGAGCAAGGTTGTGAAGAGCTTTATAGGTGAAGACTAGGAGCTTGTGCAGGATTCGTTCAGGAAGGGGAAGCCAGTGAAGCGAAGAGAGGAGGGGCTGCACATGGTCGAAGCGACTGGCGAGGTAGATGACCCTGGCAGCAGAGTTTTGGACAGAGATGAGGGGAGAAAGGTGAGACCGGGGAAGGCCAGTGAGAAGGAGGTTACAGTAATCGAGGCGAGAGATGACCAGAGCATGAACAAGAGTTTTGGCAGACGAGACAGAGAGAAAAGGGCGAATCTTAGCAATGTTATGGAGGGAGAAGCGACAGGATTTAGCAACAGAGTCAATGTAGGGTTTAAAAGAAAGGGCTGAGTCAAAGATGAAGCCTAGGCTACGGGCTTGGGGGACAGGCAGGATGGTGACTCCATCAATAGTTATTGACAGTGAGGAAGGAGAGGAAGGATGAGGGGGGAAGATAAGGAGTTCAGTTTTAGCCATGTTGAGTTTGAGTTGACGTTGAGACATCCAGGTAGAGATGTCAGAGAGACAGTTGATGAGACGAGCTTGAACAGAGGGAGAGAGAGAGGGAGTAGAGAGATAGAGTTGAGTGTCATCAGCATAGAGGTGGTATTGGAAGCCATGGGAGGCAATGAGTTTGCCTAAGGATGAGGTATAGATCGAGAAGAGGAGAGGGCCAAGAACAGAGCCTTGAGGAACACCAACTGAGAGGGGGAAGGAGGAGGAGGTGGAGTTGGAGAGAGACACATTAAAGGAGCGGTCAGAGAGGTAGGAGGAGAACCAGTTATGGACAGAGCCACAAAAGCCAAGGGAGTGAAGGGAATCCAGCAAGAGTGAGTGGTCAACAGTATCGAAGGCAGCAGAGAGATCAAGGAGGACAAGAATGGAATAGAGACGTTTAGATTTAGCCACCAGAAGATCGTTGGTGATCTTAGCGAGAGCAGTTTCAGTAGAATGAAGGGGGCGGAAGCCAGATTGGAGGGGGTCAAGGGAGGAGTTGGAGGATAGGAAGTCAAGGCAGCGGGAGTAGACAACACGTTCAAGCAGCTTGGAAGCAAAAGGAAGGAGTGAGACAGGACGATAGCTAGAAGGGTCAGAGGGGTCAAGAGTGGACTTTTTGAGAATAGGAGAGACTGTGGCATGTTTGAAGGCAGAAGGGAAAGAGCCAGTAGAGAGGGAGAGGTTGATGATGTGCAGGAAGGAAGGGGCGACAGTGGGAGTAATGGAGGTGAGGAGGCGGGAAGGAATGGGATCAAGGGGGCAAGTGGAAGGGTTGGAGGAGGAGAGCAGAGAGGAGATTTCCTTAAGGGAGGCAGGGGAGAAGGAGGACATGAGAGAAGGAGGGGGAGGAGGGAGAGGGGTGGGAGTGGGAAGAGAGGAGTGGGAAGCGATGTCGAGGCGGATCTTGTCTATCTTGGAGGTGAAGAAGGAGGCAAGATCCTGAGCAGAAAGGGAAGAAGGAGGGGGAGGACAGGGAGGCTTGAGGAGGGAGTCAAAGGTAGAGAACAGGCGGCGAGGGTCCCGAGAACAGGACTCAATGCGGGAGGCATAGTAGTGTTGTCTAGCAAGGGAGATAGCAGAAGTAAGGGTGGAGAGACAGAATTTGAAGTGAAGGAAGTCAGCGTGAGAATGGGATTTGCGCCAGAGTCGTTCAGCAGCACGAGTGCAAGAACGGAGGTGGCGGATACTAGGGGTGAGCCAAGGACGGGGGTTGTGGGAGAAGGCAGGGCGGGAAGAGAGAGGGGCATGGGAGTCAAGTGTGGAGGAGAGAGAGGCGTTGAGAGCAGAGACAGCGGAGTCAGGGGAGGAGGAAGAGAAGACTGTAGGAAGAAGGGGAGAGAGAGAGGAGGCAAAGTCCAGGGGATCAATAGCTTGAAGGTCACGGAAGGGGCGTAGAGAAGGGGAAGAGGAGGGGGGACAGTGGGAAATGTTGAAAGAGGCAAGGAAGTGGTCTGATATAGGATGAGGAGAGAGAGAGAGAGGAGGCAAAGTCCAGGGGATCAATAGCTTGAAGGTCACGGAAGGGGCGTAGAGAAGGGGAAGAGGAGGGAGGACAGTGGGTAATATTGCTAATGCTGGCCCTATGTGCCTGGAGGATTGAAATGAAAGTCTTTTCAGTAATGAGCCCTATATATGTGTTAAAGAGTGTATAGCTCAAAACTCTGTGTAGGGCAGGAGGGTGAAACTTTGCTCTCATCACTGTCTCACTATCACCTTTGCATAAAATTCTACCTGCTTGAAGCACTTTAGTGCATTCAGCCAACTGCATGCGGTCTGTTCTCCTGCCTGCTCCTTTTCTGCAGCTCCCTTCTCACAAAGTTAGCTTTCCAGATGACAGTTAACTACTTCCATTGTTCAGGCATCTCTGACCATAAATACTCAGGGGGGAAAAGCCCCAGCAAAAACACAACATGCATTTTAAAATCCCTCACGATTTTTAAATAACCCTCAGAGGGGCTGATTCCTGATTTTGAAACTGAATATCTGATTTGGGGCTTGTAATCCTGTGCCCAAAAGCTTGGTAGACAAGCACCTTATCCTTCCCAGAAACAACCTGACCATGGAACTTCAGCTCCTACCACAAAAGACTACAAATCCCGAAATCTACCACACTACAGCTAACCAAACATATTTAGCTGTGAGCATGACCCGCCCCCTAGTGGAAAATCCGCCAATGGGCGGTTGCAAGGGCGGGTTAGGTTGTGCCCTGTGGGGGATGGCGCGGTTTCGTTGAGACAGGAGGTGGAGGAGGAGGAGCCGGCGTTGGTGGCGGGAGGAGGGTTTTGCCGGGCTCGGCTGCAGCAGGGGTGTCGGTGGGACGATGCCGGTTCATTCCCGGGAGAAGAAGGAGAGCAACCACGATGAGATGGAGGTGGATTATGGGGAGAACGAAGGCAGTAGCTCCGAGGAGGAGGAGACGGAGAGCTCGTCAGTGTCCGAGGAGGGGGACAGCTCAGGTACCCGCTGGGGGGGGGGCTCCCCTTTTGCTCGCCGCCGCCGCGCGCTCGCGTGGGGAGGGAATGGCTCACTTCGTCCTTCCCATTTCCCCCCGCCATGGGGGTAGAGCCGGGCTCCCACGTTACCTAGGAGCCCCGCCCCTCCTGTGCGAGAGGGCACACCCCGACCCCGTCCCCATAAATGCCTGGTTACCTCCTCCCCTTCTCTTCGTCATGGGGGCAGGCAGAGTCTGATCCATCCTCCGTAGCTTGCCTGGCGCGCCCCCCTTTCCCCGGGGTAAAGTCCTCCACCCTTCTGTCAGGGAGGGTAGAGCCAGAGCTCACCCATACCCTGCCTTGCAGCCTCACTCCACCCCTTCACCCACATCTCTGGCAGGGGAAGAAGAGCCAGAGCTCTGCTCATCCCTACTCGCAGCTTTACGCCACCCCCTTCACCCTCCTCCCTCCCCCCAGCAGTGAGCGCAGTGCCAGAATTCATCCCTACTCTACTCTGCCCCCACCCTTCAGTCCTATCCCCCTGGCAGGGTGGAAAGTGCCAGAGCTCATCCATACCTTGGCTTGCAGCCTCACCCAATCCCCCTGGCAGGGAGGGTGGAGCTAGAGCTTGCCCATACTTTGCCTTGTAGCTTTCCCCATCTCCCTGCTGCCTTCAGCCCCGTTCTCCTTGTAGAGAGCACAGTGCCAGAGCTTGCTCTGCCTCATGGCCTTATCCCACTTCACTCCCATCCCCTGGCAGGGAGGACAGAGCCAGAGCTCACCTTGGTCACCATATCTCCTCATCCTTCCCCTTTCATTCCCATCCTCCAGTCAGGGGGCAGAGCCAGAGCTCACCCATACTCTGTCTTGCAGCCTCGCCCCATCCGTCTGGCAGTCAGGGCAGATACTGCCCTCTAACCCAGGTGTTCACCTTACTCTCACCTTTCTGACTCTAGGGATAAACCTTGCTCCTTTTGCCACATCCTGCTGGTCATTCTACCTCCCCAGCTATGGGGGCCAAGGCTGCCCCTTCCTTGGTACCATACTAGACATCCCCCTCCAGCCATGGGCTGACATCCTGTCTATCGCTATCAAGCCCTTACCTCACATGGATGGCACAAACTGCCCCTTTCCCCCGGCTTGCCATCTGTCATGGATGTCACATTCTGCCTGGATGTCCTCTTCTGATATTTATGGTACACGTGCCCCTTGTCCTCAGGAGCCCTGTATGGCAAGAACTGCTTACCTCTTATATTTGGCAAATTTACTTTCTTTCCTCCTGCTCATAACATGCACTAAGTGGTCAGTAGGCATAACCCATCCCTCCCCATAATGTGCTTGGTAGCTCCATCGCTCCTGGAATTTGGGGGCATAACCTGCCTTTCTTCTCCCACATTCTTATATGGCAGACTTGTCATTACTTCCCCCTAACTGCAAATGACAGCCTGCCCTTTTATAGTCCCTAATATGGCTGGTGGGGTTTGTGGGGGGTGGGGAATATGCATAGCCTGTCCTGTCTTCTCACCATATTCAGCAGTTTTGTCCCCCTTCCTCTTGACCTGGGGCATAGCTTTCCCCAAACCTTACATGGACAGGATGTGCCTCCCATGTTAGCAGAAGCAGCATAAAGCTGCCTGCTGCTTCTGCTGGCATGGGAGGCATGTCCTGTCTCCATTCACTTTGGCTCTTCATAGGGTATAGCACTTACCTTTTCTTCTCTGTATTGCAGCTGGCAGCTTCACCCTTCTACTCCCAATGTGTGGACAGAACTTTAACCCCTGACCATGAGGGCACAGCCTGGCCCCCCAGTCGCATGCATGTTCACCAATATCCACCACCCCATTATGAGAGCAGGGCCCACTTCTTCCCACCCTTTTACATGGGGTAGGGGCAGAGCCCACCAACTCTTGTACATGGCACTTTTGTTCATTCCCTGCCCGGGGGGTGTGTGTGTGTCACAGCCTATGCCTTCATACGCTGCAAGGTAACTTTGCCTTATGCTTCTAAAATGGGGGCATGACCTTCTTTCACCACCTCTCATTTACATACCCAGCAACTTCCCCCATACCTTTCAAGGCAGTTTCTTCAAACTGTTCTGTGCGAATGGCAGGTAAACCTCATATGTGGCCTTGGGGAGAGCAGTCGATTCTTTTACTATGTGGCAAGAGTTCTTGTACACCCTCCCATCTTTCTCTCCTCCAAATGGAATCTTCTTGCTCTTGTCAACACTTCAGACAAGGGGGTGATTTGGTTTCTATACTCAGTATGGCCTCTGCACTTCTGTCAAAGTTCAGAGGTACTGTAGGAGTGGGAGCGCTGCCCTGTGTCCAATGACCCTCTCCTTTTGGAGAATGCTTGCTTAAAAACAGGCAGTAGGAAACTTTCCCTTTGGATGCAGTGACGTACAACCATGCAAAATTTTGTTCTTCAAGATAGATGCATCCACTCTTGTTTAAATAGCTACCTTGTCGCATGCAGTATTTTTCTGGAACACACTGACTGTTTTTAGATGGGACCACCTCCCTGCCAGGTCCATGTGTGCTGGGTGGAGTGCCAGCACACTTCTGGTGAGTGGGGAAAATCTGGCCGTGCAGAGGCATGGGTGGTGTGTGGGTCATGGGAGTGTGCCTTCATGCATGCTGCATTCAGGTGGGTGCCCGGGTCTGTGGGGGATGGGTGGACCCACGCGGGCACATCCTATCTAAAAATAGTCACTGTAAGACATTTGAAGACTCCCTACTTCGGGTGTTAATAAATTAGAGAATAGTCCCCTGGAGTCCAGGTTCGGTCCTTGCAGCCCCCACTCATATGTTTAGCATGTAGACCCTAATAAACTGGCAACCTCCTCTGTGTATTTCTTGTATGTTGGGCAGTCCCCACTCACAGGTTTAGTGTGACCAGCTTAATACATGGGCAGGCATTCTTCCCTATCCCGCTCTGCCTGTCCCACCCCCTTTCTCGTTATCCTGCACCCTTGTCATGACTCTCAGCTGCAATGAACCATGGGAAGAAGTTGCACCAGCTGGTTGTTTCTTCCAGGCTATTATGACTCTGGGAGGCAATCCAGCGCATGCTTTCCCCATCCACCCATGTAGGTTCATACCTGGGTTTAGAGCTGAAACAAGAACTCTGCGTTTTTACGGGAATCTTGAGATTCTCACAACCCTGGTGAGATCTCGCAAGATCTCACTAGGGTTGATTCTAAAAAAAACAAAAAACGCTCTGCACGTGTGCCCCCCCCCCCGGCCATCTTTCACATGTGCAGAATCTTTTGGGGGTGGTTTTTGTGATGCTCAAAAATCTCGCAAGAATGGCATTGAGAATACTGATCCTTGTGAGATTCTTGACTTGGAGAATCTCGCCAAGAAACCCATTCTTGGTGAGATTCTCGCAGGGACTGAAATTTCGTTTCACCCCTAGTTTATACCTGTTAGCACTTGTTGGCTGGAAGTAACTTTTTGATATGCACAGAATACTGAGTTTGTTGAGCAAATCATATACTTTGAGTGCCTATAGTAAAAATTAAAAGCAAAAGTAAAAATTGAAATTGAAAGCAATCAGACTTTTCATTTTGTTTAAATAGCTACCTTTTCTCTTGCACGGACCCGCATCACTCAGTTTCTTGCATCCATGGCACACAGTGATGTACTGTTTAGTTACAGCCAAAGGCCAAATGCAAACTACTTGCTAACATGCAACTCATTTGCTCTGCCTCCATAGTTACAAATAAAATACAATTCTACTTATACAAATATACATTAGTACAATTTACATTGCCAATTTGGCCATCCATAATCATGCCAAGGGAGTCAGTAAGGGTCCATTAACCCCAGTTAGTGGGGACTCGTACGTCATTTGTCCCCAATACCTAAATCCCTTCTGCGCTTCTCTAGCCTCACTAAGATACTAACCAGGGCAAAAAGGACCAGTCATTTCTCCTGTTGTAGAAGCCAGATGGTCAACCATCTTCGAGGCCAGCCCTGCAGGTGAAAAACTAAGGGCAACAATGAAGTTGTCCTATCTGCCTTGTAGAGGGGACAATTCCACAGGATATGTTCAGTATCCTCAACTGTTTCCTGGGGACAGGAACAAAGCCTCTCCAGATAAGGAATTCCCTACCATCTCCCTAAGAGTTCCGCTGTCTTCAGGTGATTAAGGCATAACTTAGTTATTATTTTTCGATGCCTGTAATTCGAAATTTGGGAGAAATACGGGAATAGGCCCAATTCTAGTTTTATGTGAATGTACAAAAGTGTACACTTTGCAGACTTGCCACCGTGAGATCGTCTTGGTTAGCTATGTCTGTCAGATGGGCCTTGATGATCATTTTGTCCCTGGACTGTGGCAGTCTATCAGAAGCCATCCAAGCGATGTACTGGCAGGTAATGGCACATAGTTCTATTGGGGTCTTGCCCGCCATAGTGTAGAAAATCCCCCTCTGTTTCCATAAAACACCCAGTCAAACATGCACCTCTTGTACCCCCTCTAGCATCTTCTGTATTCCTTACAATTGAGGCAGAAAACATCCCCACTTGCAAGGGCACTCAGCACTTCTCTGCTTGTCAAAACTTTATGTAGGATAACAAGCTCTCTGTCTGTCATCCGAAGAGATTTGCAGCAGTTCGTTTGTCGTAGTATTGGTTTATGTGATTACTGCTGCTGTATACCCTTTGTGTTTGTAGTCATGAAGGCCTGCAGCCTTGCCCGCACCCTGGACCAAAGGCTTTTCAACTGGCAGCTCAGTGCCACCTGCTCTGTTGTGGAGAGGGCTTTTGGGCTTTTAAAGCAGCACTGGAGATCAATAGCTTCTAGGATGGATTTCCAGCTACAGACTGCTCTCCTGCTAACTACTGCTTCCTGTGTTCTCCACAACACCTGTGAAACTGGTGGGGCTGCACTGGAGAACCCTCTGCCGGTTAGCTCTGGCAAACCAGCGCCCCTGTTCTAGGACCAGTTGAACAGAGAGAAGCAGTACTTAGTTGGAGAGATCCAAGATGCCTTGTGCAGGTACATCAACTGCAATGCTATCCCCAACACCCAACTTCAGTGAAAATTTGAGCATCGGTGAATAGTTTTAAATGATCTTTTTGTAATAAAGCCTTTAAAAATGTCTTTTAAAATAGTTTTTTAGGCTTTTCTAATAAAGCCTTTAAAAATGTTTCCTCTCTGTCTAGCACGTGGGATAGCATATTTTCCCTTTCCACCCCCCCCCCCCCCCCCAATGCTATTTCCCACCAGGTAGCCTTTCCCTGTGCATTCCCTATTGGAAATTGCAGATTAGCTGGCTGTAGGCCTGAACCTCTGCTTTTTTCTATTGGCATTTGCAGACTAGCTGGGGTCTGGGAATACCAATAGGAAGCACAGAGGCACAGGCATGCAGCCACATACTTTGCAACTGGCAAACACTCTGCCTTTGCTTGTGTCTTTTCCATGGTACTTCCCTTCCCCGATGGGGCCCCTGCCCACAAGTTCATGGCTAGTGGACTCCCAACCCTTCCCTTCCAAACCCCAGCCCCTAAAGTGACTTATTGCTATGCTATACCATTATTCTCTATGGGCCCCCCTTTCCTTCCCTGCATCCCTGCCACCCACCCCCTTTCCTTCCCACCCACAGCCCCCAAAGCGACTTATCATTATCCGATGTCCTCCTTCCCCACAACTTCCCTCCTTTCTCAGAAGAAGCATAGAAAGAAAGTATGGATAATGAAAAATTAAAGAACTTCATTAAACTAAGAAAGTATGCATAGACAACTATATTTATAACTGTTTATTTTCCCACGTGCTTCTTTTGGGGGCAGCTTGGCGCACTTACTTGGGTGGTGTGGGACTGGCGGGGGTGGGCCAGACATCTTCCTGGTCCTCTTCCCGTGGATCCTTCTATGGAGGAGTGTTCATGGGAGGCATGCGGGAATGATTGGAGGGGAGGGGAGGAAAGGAAAATTGTGCCTAGCCTAGAAACTGTTCCTTGGCAGGAGCACAGTGTGGAGAGGGCTTGGGTGTTTTTCACTGGGGGAACCAGGGTGGGCAGGTTCCACATAGGTATGTATGAACGGCCTATGGGGGTTAGGCAATGGCACCTGCCCCTGAGCAACAGTGCCCACAGTGCTTTGCATGTGTCCCCACATCTCGCTCATTTCCTTGCTCATCTTCTTGAACATGCTGTCTAACCGCTCAAACTGCTGCCAGAGGTGGGCGCAGTGGCTGTCCTCCTGCCTATTAATAGTCCAGGTGGACCTTGACAGCAAAGGTCTTGTGTTGTGTGACATTCTGCCGCACCAGCTGCCTATGCTCCCTGGACATTCTGGCATTCTGGATTTCATCCACCTGCTGCTCCCTGTGCTGCTGATTGTGAACCTGCCAGTCCTTGTTCTGCTGGGCACTTGTGGCAGGGTTTCCATCCATGCCCATTGCACTGGCAGACCTTTATCAAGGCAATAAGGAAAGCCATAAGTTCAGACAGCCCTGTTTTAGGCCCCCACCCGCCCAGCTTTCAGCCCCCCAGCTGCCTGAAGTGAAGTGAGGATGAGTAACTGACCTGTGCAACTTCTGGAGCAGTTGCTGTAGCGGGATCCCAGTGCCACACAGGTCTCCATACTGTAATCACTATAGAAGAGTGAAGGACATATAGAAATCATCCACTACCATTGTTCAATCTCCCCCCCCCCCTCATTTTGGCTCCCCCGCAGCAAACGTGGTACCTCCCCATCCCTCCATCCGACCATGATGCCTCTCCCCTGCCACCTCCTGTCTCGCCATGGTGCCTTCCCACCCACTTCTTGCGCCTGCCATTCCTATCCAGTAGAGCTGTGTACCAGGGATTTTCCTGCTGCTGCTCTATGTTCTCTTGGCCACCTGACAACACAGTAAGCAATAAATAACATAATTAGATAACAATGGAAGCCTTTATCATGCAGTTGTATAAACGCAACCTCCCCAGGCTCATTAACTTACCATTCTCCTCTGCATCCACCGCTGCCTCCTACAAAGGTAGCATCTGGGTTCTCCTTGCCTTTGACCAGAGCCTCTGGTGGCTCCTTGAACAAAGCTGACTCTCGAACTCAAGGGGTACACAGTGAGAGTCATGGTGTCCCTGTTGACCTGTGCTGGCTCCAGGTTGGGATTGGCATGGAGGGATGTCCGCATGGGGTTTCAGCTTCCATGGGGGGAGCAGGAGCGGTGGCGGCAGACAATGGGGTAGCCCACGTCTAGTCCCTGGTGAAGGTGCAGCTGTACAGGTGGGATGTAACGATGGCTCTATCTACACAGAGGGACCAGTCGGGGAGCTCATAATAGGGCTGTGTTTGCCTTCCGTGGCCGGAGATGACATTGTCCCAGATCTCCTTGTACCTGCACCTCCAGTCCTTGGCCTGCTGCTGGCATTGGTTCATGTTCCGGGTGTAGCTCTGCTGTGCCATTGGACGGAGATCTCCTGGAATACAACCTCATTCCTGTAGCACGTCACGAGGGCATATCGGACCTTCTGCTCGCCCATAGAGCAATGAAAGCCCTGGTCTCTTTCTCAGTTCAGAGAATGCAGCATTGGTGGGCAGATCAGTAGACAGAGCAACTGTGATTGCAAGGTGGTGGTAGCGGTGCTGGTTGTTGCCTGGCTATCAGTATTAGCCATGGACCTGCAATGGTAACCCTCCACAAGTTGTTCCTGAGAATGCAGAGGCTGGGAAACAGCAAGCTCTGGGCATGTACTGCCAACCAAGCCGATCTGGGAGGGGACTGAGCAGAGACAGTGTCGGGGGTGGGGGGCAATTATCCTCTGCTTCTCTGAAGGAGAACATTGCTTATTTTCTAGTAGAAATCTTTTTTCTTCCACTAGCTGTGAAAGAAGGAGTCTCCAGATCTGTCCTTTTTTGGATTTTTAGACTTGTGAAGAGAGGAAGAGAAGTTGCTTCAGATAACTGCAAAGCAAGTTAGAAAAATGAAGAAAAATTAGCCCTTTTCTCTCTTCTCTGTCCCCTCACCCCCCAGCATCCTTTGTCTCATGTCTTTCAGTCTGCTGCACTGGTCCCTGCTGGCCTCTCCCCAGCACATTTGATTACCCTGTTGGGTGCTTCTCCCAAGCCACCATGATTGGCCGCTGTCGGAAACAGGATGCTGGGCTAGATGGACCATTGGTCTGACCCAGTATGGCACTACTTATGTTCTTACCCTGTTTGCCCTGCATGTCCTCCCTTCCTCTCTCAGCTCCCACTTAACACCCTTTCCTCCTGGCCCGGTGGTAATGCCGCTTCTTGGATTCAAGCAGGTAGTGGGGATGAGAGTAGGAAGGTGGCAGCAGTAAGCTGGGAAAAAGCAGTCAGCAGGAATGCACCTGTACTGCTGCCGTAGCCAGATCTTGAATCATGGCGGTGGCAGCAGCTCGGGCACATTCCTCCTTTCCCCTATAGGCCTTTGAGTTGGTGGTTTCTAGGGGCGGGAAAACCGGTAAATCCGGTATCCGATAATGCCGGTACCGGGCGTACCGCCATTATTGGATTCGACCCGGTAATCCGGTCCGGGTACTGGATTCCGGGTACTGGATTTTTTTACATTGCAGCCATTTAAAAATGGCTGCAATGTAAAAAACTTAAAGCCCCAGCAAAAAAGTTTAAAAAAACAAACCCTCCCCGAGTCCAGGCTGCGCGGGTGGAAGGGGGGACACCCCCCACCCACCCTGCCCAGCCTGGATTTTTGTTTAAAAAAAG
>QEPC01008443.1:226064-267195 GCA_003113815.1 Sphenodon punctatus | reverse complement strand
GGAATTAATTTATTTCATTGATTTCAATGGGGACACAGCGCCCCATTGAAATCAATGAAATAAATCCGGTACCGGTATACCGGATTTAATCCGGGAATCCGGTTTTCAGAGAACCGGTAAATCCGGTAGCCGGTAATGGGCCCGGGGTCCCACCTCTAGTGGTTTCTGCAGTAACCCCATCTACAGACATTGCAATCCTACAATTTGGGAAGCACTGAGATCTTCATAACAGGGCATGAAATTTCAGATCAAACTCAGGGAGGCAACCCCCCTCCCCCAAAAATCAGTTGCCAGACTTTATCCTGATATTAAACTGTTCTTGCCCCACTACATCCCTCAACCAGTTGCCAGCCTCTTGTTTTTTGGGTGCCATTGGCTCCCAGGCACCTGTAGATTTCGTGCCCTCTTCATAGCCCTGCCTGTTTTAGAATGAAAAACTTTTTCTGTTGCTGCAAGAGAATCCAGCTCAAAACACCTAATTATTGACCAGTAATAGGGATCTGATTTCTAGTGTTGGAAAATATTATTTTTTAGCAGTTATCCAAGCCCTATATGTGACTTTTAAAAATAATTAAATCATCATGTATGCACAGTACTTCAGATGAGGTCTGACCAGTGCGGAATAGAGTAGAACTATTACTTCTCGTGACCTGGACGCTATGCTTCTGTTAATGCAGCCTAAAATTACATTAGCCTTTTTAGTAGCTGCTTCACACTGCTGACTCGTATTCAGCTTGTGATCAACTACAACCCCAAGATCCTTTTTACATGTACTGCTGCCAAGCCAGGTATCACCCATCCTATACTTGTGCATTTGATTTTTCTTACCTAAATGCAAAACTTTATGTTTATCTCTGTTGAGTTTTATTTTGTTAGTTTTGTACCAGCTTTCCATCCTGTCAGGATCATTATAACCAAATTTGTGCTATAATGAGATGCATTATAATGAGGTTACACTGTACTTTAAGATGAGCAAGGAAGTTCCAATAGGTGAGTGAAGTGTCTTCAGGACAAAGACATCAGCTGAACTGGATTGGCTTTGTCTGCCATGTTTGTATATTGATTAACAAAATTGTTTAAGAGAAGAATTAGTTGAGTTAATGCCACTTCTGAAGCAATATTTTTGGAGCATGACACTCTTCTTTCTCAATGGGGTTAATATACAGAAAACAAACATTGGGCAAAGAATGTAACTCCATGGATTGAATTTATTTTCTGCAAATTGTTCTTAATCTCTTGGGTGCTTAGATATTTCCACTGTAGTAAATTTTCTTTACACTTGAAGAGTAATTCACAAATTAAAGTACATTTATTAAAGAAAACTATTTTTTTGCAATAATTCAAATTCCAGATTTGGGGCAGGGGGGAGTAGTAGTATAAATTATCCTGTTTTTGCAGCAGAACAGAAGTCCCATTAGTCTGACTGACTGCAGAAGAATATTTTTATGGTATAAGAATAATTGGAAACTTGCTTCAGCAGTAACTAACTCCTCTTGAAACTTTGGCATTCAGAGGGTAGGCCATTGACTCAGTTTTGCACGGGCTTAAGTTGTATAAAATTATTTGGTCTTCCTTTCTTCCAACTTTTTCTGAGATTGTTTTCAAAGAAATCACACTCTCTTTCGGGTTTGTTTGTTTTTTAGAAATGGATGATGAGGACTGTGAAAGAAGAAGAATGGAATGTTTAGACGAGATGTCTAATCTTGAAAAGCAATTTACAGACCTCAAAGATCAGTAAGTAGTTAAAACTTTTTTTTTTTTATCAAGTTGAGGTCCATTTCTTCAATGTTGCTATTCATCATGACTACAAGCTGTTGGTCTTCCTTTCCTGTATTGCTGGAATAACTTCAATTGGCAAGATGGTGCTGCCATTCCAGCACCTGCTGACTTGTTAAATAATTTGTGGTTAATAGGCATTCTGAAGTGCTTTAAATGGGAGAGTAGCTGATATCTACTTTTCCTGAGACTATTTAAGGGAAGTTGCTGGTTTACTTCTCTTTTGGGAGGCCCTCCCCCCAAATGCTCTTGCTTTTTGGAAGTGTCTGGTGGGGTTCCCCTAGTCAAAATGGTTGGGGTACGGATATGTGACAATGTTTTATTAGGCTGTCCAAGGACCCTCTCACTCTCCTGTGCCATACTTGCATGTGCTACGTCTACAGACTCCTACTCAGTTTACTGGAAGTCCACCTAGAATTTCTTAGTCTAAAGGGGTGGGGTGGTTGCTAGGGCTGCCACCTGTGATGGTTTTTTTTACTGGACACCCCCGTAGGCCAAAGTGGAAGTGTCGGGTAAAAAAATGACCAAAGGGGCCAACCCTAGTAGTTGCTGTTTTGGTCCAGGTGTAAAAGATGAAGACACAGTCGTTCAGGTGTTATCATTTATTGGAGCAGCATCTGTTGGTGAAATTGCATAACCTTGCCAACAGCCGTTTGTCAACTATGAGATTGTGCAATCTTACCAACTGCATTTGGTCCATTTAAGAGATCACCTGAACTACATTGGGTGTAAACAAATGGACATAGAGACTGCCTGTCTTTGAAGCTGCTTCAGGGCTGCACCCTGCATCTATCTGCTTCCAGCCCCACTTCGACCCACTTTAGATGGACCTGGCAGTTTCCCTGGCCCACAGTCCACCTGTGTACACCCCTGCATCTCCTATAGCATTGCAGTGGATGACCCAACTCTCTATGCTGATGCGTGACACCTGCTATAGTGCTCTCAGGGGCAATGGCTGACTGAGTGCAGAGCTGAATCCTAACTAGACATACACCATGTTGGGTTCCAAATTGGGCGTTACTGCTCAGGAAAAGGATGTTGGAATCATTGCAGACAATTAATTGAAAATCTCAGTTCAAAGTGCAGCAGCAGGCAAAAAGGCAAACAGACTGTTAGGAATTATTGGGAAAGGAATAAAGAATAAAAGAGAAAGTATTATAATGCCGGTATATAAATCTATGATTTGACCACACTTTGAATATTTTGTGCAGTTCTGGTTGTCCCATCTCAGAAAAGATAATAATAGAACTGGAAAAGTTGAAGAGAAGGGCAACAAAAATGATCAGGTGTATAGAACAGCTTCCATCTGAACGTAGGCTCAGCAAGTTAAGACAGATGATTGAGAGGGGATATGATAGTATTTTATAAAATCATGAGTGGAGTGCAACCAGTAAATAGGGAATTATTTACACTCTCCAATAGTACTAGAACTAGGGGACTTTTCATGAAACTAACTGGCCGCAGATTTTTTTTAAAATAAAACAGATTATTTTTTCACTCAGTGTACAATTAGCTTGTGGAACTTGTTGCCAAGAAGATGTGGTAAAGACCAGTAGCATAGTTGGGTTTAAAAAAGAATTGGATAACTTTTTTGAGGATATGTCATAAGAACATAAGTGCCATCCTGGGTCAGACCAATGGTCCATCTAACCCAGCATCCTGTCTCTGGCAGTGGCCAATCACGGTGGCTTGGGAGAAGCACCCAACAGGTCACAATGGGGGATCCATTCCCTGTTGTTTTCTCCCAGCTCCCGTCATGTTCCCCAATCCTGTCAGGTCCATTAGCCGCTATTAGCCAATCTTCCAGAAACTTGTCCAAACCTCTTTTAAACTCAGCTATAGTACTGGCCCTTACCACAGCCTCTGGCAGTAGATTCCACAACCCCATTATACACTGAGTGGAAAAAATATTTCCTTTTATTTGTTTTAAACTTGCCACCAATGAGTTTCATGGAGTGTCCCCTAGTTCTAGTACTAGCTGAGAGGGTAAATAACTGCTCCTTGTTTATTAGTTGCACACCACTCATGATTTTATAGACCTCTATCATATCTCCTCTCAGTCGTCTCTTCTCCAAGCTGAAGAGCCCCAACCTACCAAGCCTCTCCTCATACGGGAGCCCTTCCATGCCCTTGATCATTTTTGTTGCCCTTCTCTGTACCTTTTCTAGTTCAGCTATGTCTTTTTTGAGATGGGGCGACCAGAACTGCACACAATATTCGAGGTGCGGTCGCACCATTGATTTGTATAGAGGCATTATGACATCCTCAGTTTTATTCTCTATCCCCTTCCGAATAATTCCTAACATTCTGTTTGCTTTTTTGACTGCTGCTGCGCACTGCGCTGTGGATTTCATTGTATTGTCCACAACCACCCCCAGATCCTTTTCCTGAGTGGTAACTCCTAGCTTAGTACCCAGCATTGTGTACGCATAGTTTGGATTATTTTTCCCTACGTGCATCACTTTGCACTTGTCCACATTAAATCTCATTTGCCATTTAGATGCCCAGGCACCCAGTGTCGTAAGATCCTGTTGCAGTTCCTCACAGTCTGCTCGTGTTTTAACTACCTTGAATAACTTGGTGTCGTCTGCAAATTTGATCACCTCACTCTTAACACCCTTTTCCAAATCATTAATGAATACATTAAACAGCACCGGTCCCAATACAGATCCCTGAGGCACACCACTTTTTACATCTCTCCATTGTGAAAACTGACCATTTAGTCCTACCCTTTGCTTTCTATCTTTTAACCAGTTTCTGATCCATAGTAAGACACTACCTCCTATCCCATGACTTTTTAATTTTCTCAAGAGTCTCTCATGAGGGACCTTATCAAATGCTTTCTGGAAATCCAGGTACACTATATCTACTGGGTCTCCCTTGTCCACATGCTTATTTACACCCTCAAAGAATTCCAACAGGTTAGTGAGGCATGACTTACCTTTACTAAATCCATGTTGACTCTTCCCCATTAAGCCATGTTTGTCAACATGCCCTGTAATTCTGTCCTTAATGATGGTTTCCACCATTTTGCCCGGCACAGACATCAAGCTTACTGGTCTGTAGTTTCCAGGATCGCCTCTGGATCCCTTTTTAAATATCGGGGTTACATTTGCCACCCTCCAGTCCTCGGGTACAGTGGCAGATTTTAGTGACAGGTTACAAATTACTAACAGTAGGTCTGCGATTTCATATTTGAGTTCCTTCAGAACTCTGGGGTGAATGCCATCTGGCCCTGGTGACTTGTTAGTATTCAGTTTGTCAATTTGCCCTAGAACATCCTCCAACGTCACATTGATTTGTAACAGCTCTTCCAATTCCTCGCCAACAAAGCAAGGTTCCAGCGTGGGTACCTCCCCCAAATCCTCCGCAGTGAAGACCGATGCAAAAAACTCAGCTTGTCTGCAATGTCCTTATCTTTCCAGAGTGCCCCTTTTACTCCCTTGTCATCTAATGGCCCAATTGACTCCCTAGCAGGCTTCTTGCTTCTGATGTATTTGAAAAAGTTTTTGTTGCTTGTTTTTGCCTCTTTAGCAAGCCTCCCTTCAAAATCTCTCTTGGCCTGCCTTGTTAACACTACGTTTACATTGCCAGTATTTACGCTCTTTCGTATTATTTTCATTGGGACTTGCCTTCCATTTCTTAAAGGATGCCTTTTTGGCTCTAATAGCCTCCTTCACCTCCCCATTTAGCCATAATAGGAGACTTTTGGTCTTCCTGCTTCCTTTTTTAACTTGCGGGATGCATTTAATCTGGGCTTCCAGAAGGGTGCTTTTAAACAGCCTCCATGCCTCTTGCAAACTTGTAGCACTTGCAACTGTGCTCTTTAGTTTCTTTTTAACTAGTTTCCTCATTTTATCATAGGGTGAAAACAGACATGACGCTAACCACCCTTTAACCACCCTTGGTGGTTATTTATGCACGTTGCAGGGCTGTATTGTTGCCTATGCAGCCCTGCAACATGCATAAATAACCACAAGGGTGGTTAAAGGGTGGTTAGCGTCATGTCTGTTTTCACCCATAGTCTCCCTTTTTAAAGTTAAATGCTACTGCTGTACTTTTGCCTTTCTCCCTCCAGAAATTCTGTCAAATGTGATCATATTATGATTGCTATTGCCTAGTGGCTCCACCACAGTTACTCCTTGCACCAGGTCCTGCATGCCACTCAGGATTAGATCTAGAATAGCTCCTTCTCTCGTTGGTTCCAGCACCAGCTGTTCTAGGAAGCAGTCATTTACGGCATCCAGAAATTTGACCTCCACGTCCCGCCCCAAGGAAACATTCCCCCAATCAATATTAGGGTAATTGAAGTCACCCATTACTATTATTATGTTGCCGACTTTAGTAGCCTGTCTAATCTCTTTTAGCATTGCTTTATCGGTCTCTCCGTCCTGGTCACCGGAACGATAGTATAGCCCTATTGTGATACTCTTCCCCTTTATACCTGGAATTTCTATCCATAAAGATTCTAGGGAACAGTTTGCATTCTTTAAAATTTTAATTGTACTTGACTGAATGTTGTCTCTTACATATAGATCCACCCCACCAATAACTCTATTTACTTTGTCATTCCGATATATTTTGTACCCTGGTGTTAGTATCCCATTGGTTATCCTCGCTCCACCATGTCTCTGTGATGCCTATAATGTCTAGATCTTCATTTAGCATCATACACTCTAATTCTCCCATCTTACTTTTTAGGCTTCTAGCATTTGCATACAGACATTTATGTGTATTCTTTTTATTCTTCTTACTGTGCACATTATAGGGGACTGTATCAGGGACCCTCAAATTGTTGTTTATCTGTTCTCCAGCAAATTCCACCTGAAGTCCCTTATCTCTTCTTCAGTCTTAAGCAACTCTAAATCCCCTAAGTTAACATCCTCCTGCATAGATGGCACAGTCCGAACTGTGCACTCTGCAGTGCCTGTCGGCTTTCCCCTAGGTTCTAGTTTAAAAACTGCTCTATCACATTTTAAATTTTTAGTGCCAGCAGCTGGGTTCCATTCTGGTTAAGGTGGAGACCATCCCGTCTGTATAGGCTCCCCTCCTCCCTCCACAGAAGGCTGCCCAGTTCCTGATGAATCTAAAGCCTTCTTCCTTGCACCATTGTCTCATCTACGCATTGAGATGTTGGACCTCCGCCTGCCTCTGGGGTCCTGCACGTGAAACAGGCAGCACTTCTGAGAACGCTACCCTGGAGGTTCTACATCTACCTATGTCATTGGTACCAACATGGACCATGACAACAGGTTCCTCCCCAGCACACTCTAGGATTCTATCTATCCATTAATGGCTATTAGCCAAATAGGTTGGGGGATGTAACCTCTGACAGTCGAGAGCTGGGAGTGAACAGTAGGGGATGGGTTACTCTCTCATAACCTGTTCGGTACTACTTCGAAGTGACTGAGAGTGGCCACTGTTGTAGATGGCATGCTTGGCTTGGTGGACTCAGTATGCCATCACTTATGTTTTAATTGAGTTAGCATTCTTTGCAACATGCCAGACCTACACATCTTCCCTATAAGAACTAAACAGAGTAACTTATCTTGTCTCAAAACTGGGTGAAACTAAAATGTTTTAGTCAGTATTAATGGAATTGTTAAATTTCTTGGTAAAGAATTTTTTTCAAAGAAAGCTGTCATTTCTCTGATCTGTTCATGTTGGCTTTTTTAAATAATAATCTACACTTTTACTATGTTAAGACTGTACAAAGAGAGATTAAGTCAGGTGGATGCAAAACTACAGGAGGTTATGGCTGGAAAGGCACCGGAGTACTTGGAACCATTGGCAGCTTTACAAGAAAACATGCAAATCCGTACAAAGGTGGCAGGTAAGAATATGAAATGATTGTTGCTGTTCATTATGTAAATCTTTTGGGTATTTTTAAGACGGGTTTTTATTATTTTAATACATGTGCTTCTTTCAAATCTGAAAATTTCTAGATGGCTAAAAGCATTTTTCCAACAGTACAGTAGGCTTGTTTTTTTTGTTTTTGTTTTTTTAAACCAAACTCATCTGTTTAAAGCATCTCCTGACAAACTCTACTCAGTGTGGTGTTTATATGCCCTTCATCTGCTAGTTGCTTCCCTGGACAGTAGCAATACAAATTAATTGTATTCATGGTGGCTGTTCTGGTGTCAGAGGATTTTTAAAATAGGTAATCCCTAGATCAAGATGGATCAAATTTTAAATTTGAAATGCATGGTATATTTTTAAGAATGAAAAAAAATAAACCTGTTCTGACCTGAGATGTTGTTTTCTAGGTTCTAGAATTGTTTCTAGAGAAAGTTAGATTACTTAGCATGTAGTCTTATTAGTCATACTGTCTTCTGGAATTATAGACATGCTTGTACAGTATGCACACATAACATGATTAGCATGTTCTAACAGTTCTGAAAACTCACTTTGTTTGATCATCTGCTTCTTGACCAGAAAGGCACAAATATCCTTGAAACTGGGTGTAGAGGAAAAGTTATCATACTATATGTAGGTGGTGTTGCACTTCCAATTGATACTTGATATATTTGCATGTCTTCGCTGCTGCCTGGGGGTCATGGGATTATATTTAAATCTTAAAATGGCACTAGGCAGGCAAGGCTTTGGGATCCACTGGTGAATTTTTCTGTACTTTAAGGGAAAGGCCAGACCTTTCAGTCAGGAAACACATTTTGTCACATCTAAAGATGCTCCCTCTTGAATGTTTGGCCTCTTTAGGTTATGACGGGCTTTTCCAGACTTTTCTTCTGCCAAAAATGCCAATGCCCACCACCATTCAAATGAACTCACCATTCCATACAAAAATCCCCAAACAAACCCAAACTCAGGAACTTAAAAACTTACATAGTGGCTAAACCCATGTATTGTTAGTCGACTGGGATGACAAAAGTTCTTAAGTTTTTCTCTCTGTTGCTATGATACAGTAATAGCTGAGGTTCTTCCATACAGCACTGGCATGTTAGAGAAACAGAAGGGGAAAATCAAAATCTGTTTTTACTTCTCACTGTGATGTATTTGAACTTTGATCTCTAGATCCATTCATTAGAACAAGACTCCACGGAGACTCAAGCTGGCAAGTGGTTTGCTAGACAGTGTGTCAAGAAAGAAAGCTCAGACAACTGAATGGTTGACAAATAGTCAGGGGCATTAATATTGTTTCTCTTTGTGGAGAAAATCAGCAAAAACTCCTGTAAAGAGGGTAGTTAGGGTGCAGAATCACTTATTCTCAACCTGGTATTGCAGACAAGCAGAAATTCTGCTACCGTTTCTTTCCCTCCCTCTTCTCCAAACGATAGAGAGGGAGAGTGGAAATCTGCTTAGACCTTCTAAAGGTGTGTCCCTGCTTTTAAAGCAGCAATGACTGGTACTGTTTTGGGACTGCTAGTGAAACTTTGGTGTGGGACTTGTAAAAGAACCCTATAATGACTTGAGGGATGAGACAGAAACCAATTTCTATGATGTTTAGCATACCTTTTTTAAAAGAACAAAAAACAAACAAACCCCCAAACAAAAAACCTCCTATGTTGAAAGAACACTAGCTTGCTAAGTAAAGCACTCAAAAGCCAAGAAATGCCAGACTTTGGTTGCCTTTCACAGCCTTAATTCTAGACTTTGTGCTATATATCATGATAGCATGTGATCATGAGACTTTTTGCCACATGATAGTGAAGATTAGACTCTCCTCATTCACTGCATAGGATGCATACATGAGGAGAAATAACCAAGGCTGAAAAGTAGACCTTAAAAATCAGGCAACCCTTGACTCTCAAGAATTTGGCTATGCAACCCAAATAATAACTTGAAGATCTTGGTCAAGGGTGAGTTTCCATTGTGGTAGGCACTGCAGAAACATGGCTGGTACCCCATGATTTTCCAGCCAAGGTTATGGTCTTAAGTGCTGTGGTAGATAAAGGAAAATATGATATTGTGCCTCTTTCATACCACCTCATATGATGCACTGAAAAGAGGCCATTCCACCTTCACCGAGATTGGCACCTTGTGAGGCATTGACAAAATCTTGTGAGCTAAATTTAATTCTTTTTCATACTGTATTTCCAATAAAGCAAACTCGTCATTTATAAATACAGAAATGAGCTAATCTGAAGAGACTCTCCTCTTCACTATCATGAGTTTGGGGTTAATTTGTACCATTCAGTTATTTATACCCTTACTTGCAAACACTGTTCATGCTAATAGTATTTCCATAGGTGCATAAACTGAAAAATGGCAACAGGGATCTTGAAAAATAATGATAAAAATCACTTATTGGTGAAGAAATAACACATTTGTTTGACTGCAGGTATCTATAGAGAGCTCTGCTTAGAATCTGTAAAGAATAAATATGAATGTGAAATTCAAGCTTCTCGTCAACACTGTGAGGTAACGTCAACTTGCTTGAGTTGGTGGTTGGTTGCATCCATTTCTAACTGATGTAACAATTCAAAAATCAGTATTTTAAAACTGTAGTAGTGCTGTTAAGTTTGCTACTTATTTGCTATTTTAAGAGATGCATCATTCAGGAGCAAATGAATGAAAATGGACCCCAATCTGTGTGTCAGCTGAGCACACAGTGTTAATTCTTAGTCAATCTGTTCAAAAGTAGACAGTTTTGGGAATACAATGTTATATGCTAGGCCCTTTTTACATGGGCAGCATTGGTGAGGGGGATGGGTGTGTTGCCGCGATGGGTGGAGGTGGGTGTGTGCCCGTTCCCATGGGCGCACACCCATCTCCACCCACGGATCCTACTCCAGTTTGCCAGATGGCTCCGTGGATGGGTGGAGGTGGGTGTGCGTTGGGAGCGTGCACCCACCCCCACCCACTGCCCATGCTGTTTGCATGGACAAACACTCATCCCCACCCACCACCATGGCATTTACACAGATACCCCTCCCCCTGCATTGAACACCCTCCTGCACATGCGGGGGGGGGGTGTGTCCGTGTAAAAACGGCCCTAGATAATCACAAAAGTATGACAGAATAATGTTTCTGTTAAGTATAGCAGCTGCTAGATTTACATTTTTTTAATAGTTCTTAAGCAGTCTATTAAGTTCAGTTTTAAAGATGGTAGATTCATGGTCAGAACTCAGTGTAAACTCACCCAGGCCTTTGGGAGGGAGGGTGAGTAGGGTGGGGTTTTAGTTCCCCCACCTATTTTTGGTTTTAGAGTTGTATTTTAGCCCTGTTTAATATTTTTATAATATTTATGATTGTTTTAATTGGTTTTATTGTATTTTAAAATGTTGGAAGCCGCCCCGAGCTGCATTGCAGGAGGGGCGGGGTAAAAATTTATAAAATAAATAAATATAAACTTGTACCAGAGAACTAAGCATCTGCTTTTGTTTTAGGAGCATATGCTCAATGTCTAGTAGATAAAAAAGCTTTTGCACAAACAATCATGGAACAACTGAACCTTGTGATCCTTACATTTTACAATGACCATTATTTTTATATATCAGAGGCCTCAAACCCAAGAAGAGAAATTCTGTTTGTAGAAACAAAAGTTTCCTTTGTGTGAGCTTATGTCATGTTTGCAGCATCTGGACAAATATTTTTTATAAAAATTTTAAATGCCTTTTTGAATCCAGATGTAAGTCACTAACTTTTCGCATGTAATTCATATGAAAGTTAGGATAGCAACCTGTAATGTGGACGTAACAAGAACCATAGACATTGCACCCATTCCAAATATCTGGAATTTTAAGTTCTTTGTATATTGGAAAGTAAAAGTTTTTAAAATGCTAGTCTTATTTCTACAATTTTTCTTTCTAATTCAGATATTTCTGACAATAGGATCTTCTATTCTTTTAATCAAATTAAACTTTGTAGTACAGAAAAGAAACATTCCAGTGAAATTTTAGGTGCAGCTGTAGTTGCTGTGTGATGCCCCATAATTTTCCAGCCAAGGGAATGGTCTTAAGTGCTGTGGTAGATATATGATACTGAGATAACAGGGCACATCTTGGTCTAAGGGTAATTGAAATATTTATTGTAATTTTAAAACATAAGTGATAAACACGTCCCACTTACATTGTCCCAATTTAGAAGCAGACAAATAGGATGGAACGGGATCCTTTGAAGCAATAGTGTATATTTTCAATCGCTTTTGGAAGGGGTTAACCATTTATTTTTATATGGCTATAGTTTTATAAAGGCTAGAATTGTTGAAAAATGAGAAAATCAGACTATGAATCTTTGCAAAATCTTCTTATGTGGAAAAATTTTGACCAGCTCTAAGAACTTGCACCTCTGAGCAACGTAGCTTACCACAAGATTCCCCAGTCTACTAAATCAGTGGTGTAGCCTTATTTTGAATATTGTGTGTAGTGCCAATCATTCCATGTCAAAAAGGGTATTGTACGCAAGGAGACTGGAATGATGAGGATATGGAAGAACAGCTAGTTTGGTACACTATGGTATTTCGCTGGACAAAGGAAGAGAGCAATGCAGCTTCATTGCATGGTATAATGATTGCTCTAAGGAGATGAAAAGGAGGATACAGTTGCCATAGGTCGCTTTGGGTGATTGAAGACGGTATAATGCGGCAAGGAAATATAAAAATAGGCTGCTTTATGGGGTTACTGACAGAAAGTTAGCCGGCCTTTGAAATGAAATGTTTCATAGTTGCTTATGGTATGTTGGTAGGTCTATATAAAAATGAGACTCTGAAAAAGGATTGGTGCAAAAGGGACAGTAGTTGATATGACAGAGGAAGCTTCAGCTTATATGAACATATCTGCTAGGTGAAGGACAATTTTGCTAGGGATTGTGCTCTTTGATCTGGTTGTCCAAAAATCCATCCCATTCTAACTTGAAGGAAACCATAATTCATTCAGGTTTATTTGTTCCGTATTATCTTGAGCTACACAGTCGATTTGTTTCTGCAAGAACTCCTTTGCTAAGAAGAGTAAGTGTGGTGTGCGGAACATCTGCATAGCTTTCCATCAGCCAGTCATGGAGGCAATCTATAGTATGTGTGTTTATGTTAAGAGTAGATACATTGTCTTCACACCTTTATTACAGCTGTTGGTAAATCCAGTCATTTCAATCAAGTGAGATGTTAATACCATGCACCCATTCAAATGCTTGGCATAAGAGTACCTTGGGTATCTCTGCTTTTTGCATCCATCACAAATATTGTGTAGAAGTGTTAACTTTTAAGAGTTGGCATCATGCTGAGAATAATATATGAGGGAATTGAAACCCATTGAGAAATGTTGCTGAATTGCTAGGGTGCATGGACTCAGTGCATTCTTAATAGCTAGGGTGCTGGAACCAGTGCAGCCCTGCAACATGTATTCTTTATAAGTGTCCTCTTTTAAAGGGGAGGTATGGCCACCCTATTAATAGCTGTCTAACTGCATAGGAAGCTACTATTGCCTTGCACTTGAGTGCCTAATCAACGGCTGATGTGTCGAGTGAATTTAATTAGTGTGTATGCATTTATAATTATAACTTTTTACTGTAACATTTCTTAAGAGTGAAAAGCTCCTGTTATATGACACTGTACAAAGTGAACTGGAAGAAAAAATCAGGAGACTTGAAGAAGACAGACACAGCATTGACATTACCTCAGGTAAACAAGAATGGGAAGATGTTTAATCATTTGATAGCTGCCTACTGAATATTGTAAAATTATACAGGTATTGCATCTATAGAGCATCCCTATATACTATAGACAGCTTTTCAGTGTAATAATTTAGGTATACGTTAAGCATTACTTAATAATAATAATAATTAATAATAATAATTTTTATTTACATAGTGTCTGCCTTGCATGGCACTCAGAGCGCTTTACAGAATATAAAACAATATAAAAGTATAAAACAATTCAAACAATTTAAAACAGTAATAAAAAACTTTAAGATAGGGGAAGGAAAAAGGGAGGGCAGAGTACACTTAAGGGAACCAGCAGTGGATCCTAAAAGCACCTAGAAAATAAATATGTTTTCAAATGCTTTTTGAAGATAAGAAGGGAGGAGCTAAGACCATTTTCACATGGTGCTGCTGGGTGGGGGGATGGGTGTGCTCCCTTTCCCAGGGGTGCATTCCCATCTCCACCCACGGAGGCTCCTCCATTTTGTCGGATGGCTCCATGGGTGGGTGATGGGTGGAGGTGGGTGTGTGCTGGGAGTGCGCACCCCCACCCACCCACCGCCCATACTATTTCCACGGGCGCATACACATCCCCTCATCCACCGCCGACTACTCCCCCACTGCACACCTGCCCGCACACCCAGCAGGGGGGAGGGCGTCCGTGTAAAAAAGGCCTAAGACGAACATCCAGATGGAGCGAGTTCCACACCAAGGGGCCCGCCACAGCAAAAGCCCAATCACCCGCCGATTTAAGGTGCGATGGCAGAACCCCTAAACAGAGGGTGGTTCCTGAGCGCAGTTAGATACAATCTGGTATCAGTGCAATTGTGTGTGTCTACCCTAGTGAGAATCTTTATCTGCAAAGCCTATTAATGAAATGCAGGCTGTTTAAATGTGACAGTTGCCAAAGCACTGTAGGTAAATTTGCTATACAGCATTTATAGGGAATAAAATAAATTATTTGACAGAGCTAAACATACAAATGCATGGATTATAAAGAAGTATCTAAATGCAACATTCTTGTGAGGTTTCTTTTTCCACCCCCCCCCCCAGAGTTATGGAATGATGAACTACAGTCCAGGAAAAAAAGAAAGGACCCTTTTAGTCCAGATAAGAAGAAACCTGTTGTGGTATCAGATATCCTTTTTGCTATCTTGCTGTTTATGCAGTGTGCAGCATACTGTGTTTGTAGCCAATTTTACAGTATGTTGACTTGTCATACACCCAGCTGAAATGTTAATACTTGGCAGATTTTTTTCTAAAAACAGAAATCTGTTGAAGAGGTCCTGTGTTATGATTCCGAAGATCCCACCCAGTTGAGACTCTTTTCAAAGTATGATTTTTATTGACACCCTAATCTGATGCATTTTAAAAAATGGAAATGTTTGGACACCAGAACATGTCAACCAAAGTTTTTATACATAGCAATGATTCCAAGAAGCACTTTGCAGGGACAGACAGGCAACTGATGCATGGTAATAGTTCTTGTAGAGTAACAAGGCTGAGAAAAGAAAAAATATATTTGCTAAATTCGTTTAAAATAAAAAGTGAATAGAAGTTAAACAACTCCTTTTTAAGTTAACAGAGAAAAATAAAAGCATGATTTGCATTAGGAAAACTGAGCAGGCCCTGAAATTTATCCTAAACAAGATGAAGAAAAAACGGGAGGGGGTGGGGCATAAAACCAGACAACATAATGTGTAAATAACTCTATATTTTAATTCACAAATTACACTATATTTTGGCATAGTGTATTTTAGCTTTTTCACCTTGAAAATCTTACTTGCCATCAAGCTAAAAGGAGAACTTCTGCCAGGCTGGCTGTAGTAAGGGGCGCATTTTGAATTCAAGAATTATTTGTCTCTTGATCAGTTTATAGTTTTATACAGAACTACTACTGGTCATCTTGAAATGAATACTTGTAACTTGCTTTGCTGCTGCTGCTGCTTCATATGAACAGTTTTAGCTAAACGTTCTGGTATTTTTTAAAATGTAGCAGAACATTGTACGCAGTGTATTGAATGGTATCATTGTGGTTAGTGCATAAAGACATACTCCCTACACCAAGGATTTGGCAGTGTAGATGGGGGTTTTTCTGGCAATGTATGCTACTAAGGAAATTACCAACTACTGAGATGCTTCAAAAGGGAGTTTAATTTTTATTTTTTTTTATTTTTTTAAAGTTTGATGGCTTCATTTGCTAAAGAATAGGAAAGAAATGTTCTATACATGGGATGGTATAGAACAAAGAGCAAATGGGAGTTGTGGAAGAGACTGCTTTTTGTGGGTGGAGAGAACAGGCAAAATAAGGGAGTAAAGGGTAAGGGGTGGTGGTCTGCTGGTCATTGCTTTGAAGATGTACATTTATTATAGAAGGAGAAATCAGTGCTCTTGAACAGCAACATGATCTGTGGTGGAGGGAGAGAGGACTGTAGCAGTTCTGTGGATGAGCTGAAGGTGGAGCGAGTCTATAGGCAGTCTGGAGAAAAAGGTTGCTGTGTCTGAGATGGTAGACTATCAAGGTCTGGTTTGTTTCAGAAGGGATGGAGAAGTACTAGACTTTGGGGAGGTGTTTTTGTTTTTTTGAGATGTCCCACAAGAGGGTCCTTCAGGCTAAAAGGTTTGGGGCAGAAATATTTGTAAGAATATAAGTGCCATACTGGGTCAGACCAATGATCCATTGAACTCAGCATCCTGTCTCTGACAGTGGCCATTCTCTGTCACTTTGGAGAAGTATCCAACAGGTCACAATAAATAATCCATTCTCTGCTGTTCACTCCCAGCTCCCGACAGCCAGAGGTTGCATACTCTGATCTATTAGGGTAAGAACTTATTTATTTTCTTCATTTTGATTTACATCCTCCAAGAACTTATCCAGTTCTTTTTTTTTAAACCCGCCAAGGCTACTGGTCTTGACCAACTTCTCTGGCAACAAATTCCACAGGTTAATTGTTCATTGTGTGAAAAAAATACTTTATTTTCTTTTAAATCTACTGCCAGTTAGTTTTATGGAGTGTCTGCTAGCTCCGGTATTATTGAAGACACTAAACAACAACTCCCCATTTACTTGTTCCATTCCACTTAGGATTTTATAAACTCTCATCATATTGCCTCTCGATTGTCTCTTCTCCAAGCTGAAGAGCGCTAACCTATCAAGATTCTCCTCGTATGGAAGCCATCCCATACCCTTGATCATTTTTGTCACTCTTCTCTGTACCTTTTCCAGTTGTACTATATCATTTTAAAGATGCAGTGACCAGAACTGCACACATCGTAGAACTGCTGTAGCACCATAGACTTACAGAGCAGCATTATGATATTTTCTGTGCTGTGTGTAATGTGAAAGATGCTTGGGTTCTGCTAAATAAACCAACAGAATTTGTTGATAAACTGCACATGATGGGGGTGGGGTGGAGAAAACCAAGTGAGGAATCTTAATATATCATTTGTGGTTGGGAGTTTGGGAGATGTGGCAGAATATTTGACACTGAGGGAAGGAAACAGCAAGGGGGCCTGGATTTTAAAATGTGGTGTTCTTTGTTCCTTTTGAAAGGGTGTTGCTTTCTAACTTAAGTGCCTTGTTGAACTTCTCTCATACTGCATACTGTAGAATTTTGTGGCTCTGGTTTCAGTGCTATTTCTTGCATTTTCTTTCTCTTGTTTACTGAGTGCAGTCTACTTACTCAGACTTAAAAGATCTGTTTCTTCCTCTCATTGCATGCTGGAGGATAAACAAGACGTTGCCCCACATTGGCCCCCAATAACCCCAGATTCACCTGTCTGTCTGAATGGTGACAACCAGATGTTTGCTCTGGGGCGGTTCCATGCTGTGTTATTCCCGGGAATGCAGAGCACGCAACACAGGTTAATCCAGCTCAAATCTGGGCTACAGGCAACCACGAGGCTAGGTCCTGATTGTTAGGGTCCCCCGCAACCTTGGGTTTGCCAGCACCCCCTTTCCATCAGAACCAGTGCTAGCGCACCTCTCAGCCGACTGGGAGAGAAGAGCACAGAAGTTCCCAGAGACACTCTGGGGCATGATCCCTCTGCCAGCCAGCTGTTAGCTTAGAGGGGCACGCAGCACTGGCTCCAGTGGAAAGGGGGATCATGGCCAAAGAAGAAGCCTTCCCTGACTGTGACTCCATTTCCAGGCCAGCAAGAATCGCACCCTTCTCAACTGACAACCGGCTGGGAGAGGGGAGTGCAGGCACAGGGAGGGGTGTGTGTGTGTTGTGTTGCCATACTTTGGTTGGGCGATCCCAGCCTGGAGCTGGTGGCAGGAAGGGGAGAGAGGATGGAAAGCAGCTTGCACTGTATCTACCTTGGGTTCCTTCCCCAGGAGGAGGAGAACCATTTCCAGGGATCCAATAACCTCTGCAGAGGGGGGATTGCAGGATCTGTGTGGTACATCCAGAGGGGCTGTGCACTGCCTTTGATCCCTGCTCCTCTCTTTCCCACCAGGAAAGGATAGCAGCAAGCATGGAAAGGTGGGTCACAGATATGGAAGAAGCTACAGTACATAATTCTCAAACTTGGCTTAATTTAAGTTTTAATGAGAACTACAATACATGCCAAATCTTAAAGTGCACCTTTACTAAAAAGTTTGAGCCTGTTGACTTTCAGAATCTTGCCTAGAATTTTTAAAATTAATGTTAAAAGTCAGGGCTTTTTAGCATTCATTACTCCATTGTCTTTTCAAACTGTGTTTGTATAGAGAGCAATCAATGACATTTTAACATAAAAGCAAAGTTCAGGATTTGCAGTAATATTAAACTGGCACAGTTAAAAGTTGATCAATAAATTGAGAAGATACATGTGCTGTGTATTTTGGGGCCTGACTACTGTGTTCTTACAGGACTGTGGGGTGACTGCAAGATAGAATCATTAAATCTGTTTTACTTGCAATATATTAACACACTTGGGTTTTACTTCAATTTAAAAATTCAAGTTCCTTAACCTTTCAACGTCCCTATATCGTTTATATGTTGCAAGATCTCGATATACTTGAAGACTGGACAACAATAAGAAAGGTATGAGCAACTGACAAACGTCAATCAGTTTTTATTCCTCAGAGCTTTTTGCAATAAGCATATTTCTATTAAGTATTCCAGGTGTTTGCAAACTGAGTGGTTTTAACACAGAGTTGAGAAAAGAGTGATGTGAGCTGTAATCCTGGATCTGAACAAATATGCCTGGTCCTGAGCAAAGTGTCTACCTTCTATAACTAACTCTTTTTCTGTCTCTAATGTTATAGTTGAGGCCTGGTACTTCTTAGCAAAGACAACCTAAGTTTTGTGTCAAGATTCTTGTGTCAAGATTCTTGGATTCTTTTGCTCTGATTGAGTAGACTGGGACTCCTGCCGCAGCTTTGTGTAAATTACCTTTTAGAGTGGAATCTGAAAATAAAAACATCAGTACAATACTGTCCAATTAATTGGATAGTTTATTTTGGTTCTTTCCAGTGTCATGGTTTGGTTTTGGTTTTTTTTAAAAAAAGAGGCAAAAAGGGCAGATAGGACATGCCATAGCTAAGCATTTAACCTGACCATACCTTCTAGTAGTTACTCTCTTATCCTTTCTACCACAGTGCACTTAGCAGGCACCTCATAACCCTTAACCATGCTCCAAGGCTGTTTTGCAGCTTTTGGAGAATCAGATTAGGTCAAATCTTGAAGAACAGGATTTATGCAAAAGAGGGATGTGACCTTGAACCAATGATGTGGGGTGGAAAATTTTCTGCTATATTTTTCCTGAAAAATTTCTGGTTCTAAAATGCATTGTTTCATTAATTCAATTAGTAACATAATGAATGGATACCAATAGCTAATTCCAATAAAAATATTTTCCAAGTAAAGCTCTGAATTCGTTTGAACATTTAAACCACATTAAGTGCACTTTATTGAATTGTTTCTCCAATTTATTTCAGTTCAACTACTTTTGGCTATTGTAACAACTTTTGAGATATTTATCCCGCACATAAAATTAACATAGGGTGAAAACAGACATGACGCTAACCACCCTTTAACCACCCTTGGTGATTGATTATGCATGTTGCAGGGCTGTATTGCTGGCCTATGCATCCCTGAAACATGCATAACGTCATGTCTGTTTTCACCCCTAGTGTACTTTTTGAGTTTTGTTTACCAAGTACAAATCAAATAAACATGCTACATCAAATCCCAATCGCTTTTAGGGCATTGGGAAAATCTGCATCGGAAACATTTCCAGAAAATTTACATTGGAAAATTCGGATTCCAAATTTTCGTGAAAACCCACATCACTGCCTTTAACAGGCTTTTCTCCATTATGCATTACTTGAGTCGAGAAGGTGAATCTGACAACATACAAGACAATTTTAGTATGTAGTTTGACCCAGATGAGTATCGTATAGGACATAAGTGTCCTACTGAATCAGACCAATTTCTTTAACAATGTCCAGATTCATTTGCTTCACAAAGAAGCGTGCAATAAGTCATAGCTATAGATCAGAGGATATGTTCCCCTACTGACTTGACTAATAGGTCCATAAATGGCTAAGAACTTACCCAAACCTTTATTTAAACCCAGTTATGCTATTGGCCTTCACAATATCTTCTGGCAACAAGTTCCACCAGCTAATTGTATGTCTATTGAAAAAGTACATTCCTTTATTTGGTTTGAACCTTCGGATTAATTTCATAATATCTCCTAGTTCTAGATTTTTTTTAGGGTAAACAGCTCTTGATTTGCTTGTTCTGCATCACACTGTAAACTTCTATTACACCCCCATAGTAATTATTCTCCAGTCTGAAGAATCCAACCTATTGATCCCTCTCTCCTAAGTGTAGGTTACATAGGGTATTTTCAGACGTTACGAGATCACAGTCAACCACGCTCAATTCTGCGTAGTGGCTGTGATCTCCTAACGTCTGTTGGGGGAAACAGATGTTTCCCCCCAGATGTTACCATGGCATGGAATTACATTCACCACGCGAGCGGCCGAAGCGGAGGGACCGGCGGCTGCTGCGTGTCGAATGCAATTCCACGCCGTGGTGAACCCCGGCGTCTCGTCTGGTCGGGCGCCACGGCCCGGGATTACTGGCAGGATCCCGGGCCGTGGCGAATCTGGCCCGTCGCGGCAGCCTCATTGGCCCCGCCGCCCGCCCGTCTCCCCAGAGGGTGGGCGGCGGGGTGCGTGGAGGGGGCGGGGCCATGCGGCCACACATTGCGCCGCGCGGCCCCGCCCCCTCCCAGATATCCCCCCGGCACGTCTGATACGGCGTGACAGGGTGATCCCGGGGGGGGGGGGGGGGGGGGAATGCATTTGGTGATTTCGGTACGGGGCCAAAGGGACCCGTAAAGTCTGAAATCACCCATAGAAGCTATTAGAAAAAAATCTTAGATGTTGGGGCTGTTGGTTATAAGCTGAAGTATGACTTTTTCATGCTACTTCTGGTTTGCTCAACTTCTTGCAGGGAGAAAGAACACCAGGTATAGAATTCTGTGTAAATAATTGTTCCTGGTATAATTAAACTAAAGTCCACTAAAGGGGATAATGGATCTTTCTCTTTATTGGGTTTGGGTGAAAACAGACATGCACTTAACTCTGCTTTAACACCGTTTTAACATTCCGTATGCATGTTGCAGAGTCGCATAGGGCACCAATACAGTCCTGCAACATGCATAAGAAATGTTAAAGCAGAGTTAAGTGCATGTCTGTTTTCCCCCATAGTCAGTTGTTGATTTGCAGTGCTGGGAAATTTGTACTGGGATACGCTCTTAAAAGGTTTGCATTCATAATAGATAAGCTATAGAGAAGCTACTCTTCTCAACAAAGCATCTTTTAAAAAGTTTTGGTTTCTAAAAGACCAACTTGTCTTCCCTTGTACTTTAAGGCAATGGCTACGCTGGGACCACACAGAGTTAAGCCAGAAGGTAAGTTGGAAACACCTCACTCTAATATCGGAATTGTTTTCTGAAATCCTGTTAAGCACAATGGCACAAATTTACCTAGAAGTAATGCATGCTAATCGTGAAAGTTGGATTGTAATTGCTGGGGAAGGAAGAGGGAGTAAAACAGCAGCTCTGGGCCTTCTTCCAGCCACCCTCACTTTGAACAGCAGCAGAGCAAGCCCTAGTGAGGGAGTGGCATTCTATGCTTTTGCAGCAGAATTACTATTTCTGCAGATAGATTTTCACTCTCTAGGAAAATCTAGGACTTAGGCCCATTTTACATGAGACACTCCCCCACATGGACACTCATCGTCCACGCAGGGGAGCATCCTGTGTAAGTGGGGGTGCATGCTCTCGTGACCCACATATCCCCACCCATGCACGGATCAACTGGCGACAATACAGGTTACTCCATGCATGGAGATGCGGCGCGCGTGTGTGTGTGTGAGTTTGCGCCCTCTCACTCCACCCCCGCAGCAGCACGCCCACAGACTGCCCCCTCTGCCACGGCCTGTTTTAAAAGGGCCTTAATTTTGTGTCCAACATGGATATGGGTGTGAGCTTTTACATAAACTAAAGGTATAGATCACACTTAAATTGCACAAGATTGCCAACAGTACTTTATACCAAGAAGTGCTATGTGAATAATGTATATCTTAATAGATTAAGAACTTGATAAATGATTTCATTAAGTAGTTAATAAGGAATTAACATTGAATGGGGGTGTTCCCTGGTGGGTTGCAAGGGCTCTGTTTTGGGCCTAGTGCTAATCATCATCACTTAGCAATAAACTAGATCAAACTACTACTTATCAGTAAACTGGATCACAACGGTCATACCTACCAAGTCACACCAATGGTCCATTTAGTCTAGTATCCTGTTCTACCAGTGATCAATATTGTATGCTTTTGAAAAAGCATGTCTTTGAAAGCATGTCACATACTGGATAAGGCCAGAAGAGATGTTATCCCATGTTGGGCCACTTTACCCCACATTAGCTCACGATGTAGTGGACCATCAGTCTGGTGCCGCTATATGTATGCCCATTTCTGCCCCGGAGCGGGCAGCTGGCTGCTATGTGACGTGTCCACCGGAGAAGGCTGGTGGCACCATCATGGGCTACTGTTGCCCTACCCGGGCCGATGTGGGGTAACAGGCCGCTTCCTGTCTAGTCTGCTCATGCAGCCCTGCCGTGAGGTCTAAGGATTGGGCCCGAAAGAGCATGCTCACCACCGTGGCTGTCGAACAGCTGATCAGGGCAGAGGGGGATCCTCCAGGTCCCCTCCCAGTCAGCTTTTTGGTGGCTGGGGTCGAGCGCTGTCCTCTGGGCCCCCTCCCAATCAGCTGTTTGGCGGCAGCTCCCTCTCGGGGCCGATCCTGCTGTGCAGCAGAAGTCTAGGAGTTCTGCCCCATGTGGATGGCTCCTTGGTCAGCCTGTGGCATGGAGGCACTTGTGTGACGGCAGCCTCCTTGCTTGGTTTCCCAGTGAAGGGTGGTTGGGCTGCTTGTTTGACCTGCTCTCCCTGCTGGCCCAAAGTTTACCCTCTCTTGGGCGGGCAGGGGTTCCAGCTGGTTCTGTCTCATGTGGCTTTACCCATAATATCTAGGAATGCTGGACATACTGTGACTAAGCCAATTGTTCATGAAATTTTTTAATGTACCTCACTGTAATGGAGGCAAAAAGACAACTCTTCCTTAACTTCCCTAGGCTTCAGTCTGGCTTTCGCTCACACAAAGTAGCAATCACTCTTATAATCAGAGTTTATTGCAAGGACAGATATAGATACTGCAATGTTAGTCTGACTCTTAACTTACCTGGTCAGTACTTAAAGTTTTCACTGATACTTTTAGCTCCCGTCAAATTAGAAAAGCACTTACACAGTGCAAAGTCTGAAGAAGGAAGACTATATTATGATGGAGAGTGGTACGGACGTGGACAGACAATATGTATTGATAAAAAGGATGAATGTCCTACAAGGTAAAGGTCACAATTTTTTAATAGTATTTTCTCCACCAGTAATAAACCATATGTAGTTTGTCTGTGCCTGGAAAGACCAGTCTTGTACTTTCAACTGGAATTATTGATTATACTTGTTTCTGCTGCCTGGAAAATAACCCCTCTGCTTCTGGATTTTACCTCTTTGTTGCCTTCCATTCTCCATATAAATGCTGCCAAGTGTCACAAGTCTTGGAGGTTTGGTGTCCTAATAGGGAGATCTCTGATGACCAGTGTGTGTCAGAAATAGTAGCCTATAACATGAATTTAATAAACAACTGCACGTTCTAACAAGCTAATCCTACGATACTTGGAATACTATTTCCTTTGTTTTTACATTGATTTTTGGATATGATGATATGCAATAAAGTACAAAAGGGCTGGGGGGACTGGCATTCTTTGGCTTTGATCTTAAATGTGAGACTGTTTACTAAATTTATCAGGCATTTAAAATCAGTTGTAAGTACTGAAGCTGTTATGTCAATGAAAATGCTAAAATACTTATCAGTTCTGCAAAAATTGTCCATACTTACCCTTTTGCCTAGCAGTGAGGCTGAATCCTATATTTTAAAAAAAGCATTAAATAGGATCAAGAACACTAATACTTGCAAACATGTACACACATCAATATCTTATACCCCAACTTAATAAGTTGGACTTCTCTGCATTAGATCAGTTATTTTCAGTGTCTTAAATTTGAAGTTTTATGGTAATCTGAAAATATGATATCTATGACATGGGTTCTGTAAATGTTTCTTTGAGATTGTCTAGTGTCAAAGCACAGCAGCTTTTAATCATCGGAACATGGCAAATATTCATGGCAAATTGGCACAATCCCAATTTTGTATATTTCCAGTTTGAGTAATTACTGCAATTCCTTTGCTTCAGTCCTTAATACAAGTGCTCTGAAAGAAAGAATGGAATGTACCTCAAAAGTGAAGAACACTTGAAAATCCAGTGGCACCTTAGAAAAACACAATGCAACTATTTTTGGATCTAATCCTTAACGAAAGAGAAATGGCAAATGTTAAATATAAAACACTGTATATTTTCCATATACAGACATATAGTGCCTAGCAAACTAATGCAGGTTCTTTCTAAACTTTTTGTTTGGAATACCATTTGATTTTGACTTACCCAGTTTGCTAGGAAGGCCGCATCATACTGTTGGATGGATTGAATATTTTCAACATTATATGCAGATAAACATTTTTTGTCTTCAGTTAAGAGGGGGAAATGAATGTTTTGTGTATTAGCAAGTAATATTACATTTGTGGCTTCATTATGAAGATCAGTTCTACAACTTTTTAAAGTTGCTAGGTTACAAAGGCCGTTTTCACATGGATCGCGGCGCCTCCGCGGTCCGTAGGGGATGGGTGGAAGCAACGGCGGATGGGCAGTGTGTGGGCGGCCCACCCCACAGATGCCCGTTGCCCACCCATCTCCACTCATGGAACATCCGCCATTGGTGCGTGTTGCTCTGTGTGGGCAATGGGTGGAGGTAGGTGGAACGCAGGAGCACGCACGCACGCACCCTCACCCACTTGACATGGCGGTCCCACAGATGCCCACCTGCCTACACATGTGGGCAAGGGGGTGGGGCATCCATGTGAAAAAGACCATAGTTACTTGAGGAAACCTAAAGTGGCTAGATAGGTTCATGTGTCTTCAGTTTTGGCAAAAAAAGTCTGTTGAATATCAATGTAACTTTAGGGTGTCATTGGTTGTCTATTAGAAAATGCTAACATACAAATATAGTTTTGGGGTGAACATCTGGTTATATGATATTAACTTCTGATTTTTTTCCAGTGCCATAATTACCACTATTAACCATGATGAAGTTTGGTTTAAGAGACCTGATGGAAGTAAATCCAAACTGTATATTTCTCAGCTACAGAAAGGAAAATATTCAATAAAGCATAATCACAATTGACTCTTGCTAACCAGATGTATAACACAGTGTTATGCTTGATGTGCCATAGGATAACATGTATTTAATGTTTTGTGTTCTCATTTAATTTGTGGCAGTGTCCGTGTATTGTAGTACTATAAGTAGTCTTCATATGGATGTCTTTGAATAAGTGACATTTAATCATGCTGACCAAACGTTTTACCTCTACTTTGGGTCCAGTGCCTAAGTTATGAAATATGCCCTTCAGATATGAAGTCTGAGGATATCTGACTATTAAATATTTTATTTGTAAAATACAAACCTTTGCTTTTACCTTTTGGTGAATAGATTGTGTGGTAACTACTTTTACCAGCAGTTCACTTTACATTTTTTTGTGGAATTGTGTCATGCTTGCCTTGTGGACCTATGTTAACTTGCACAAATATTGCTTCAGAGTAGTCCATAGATGTTTTTTCATCGGAAGTGAACAGTTTCTTTAGAAACACCCATGCTTGAGGCCCAAGCACCGACCATGTTAATTAAGCAAGGTTTGTGCCATACTACTTGTAACAAAACTTAGCCAAGGTTATAGGATATGTTCTTAAGGTGCACTTTCCTAGTTTAGAACCTGATCTTCCCCAGATTACTATTAAACCTTTAGCCTAATCTGAAAGAGCATCATCAATGCAGAGTTCATAGCATTGCTTCTACCTGTATAATACCGTAACCCACAGATGGTATGAGTGCCTGTTACTTATATTATGTGAATAGTAAACAATAACCATAAGTATTGTTGCATGCTGTACTTGACTGATGTATAGTCTTATGAGAAAAGTATTCTAAAATACATACATTTTTTCTTTCTGAATATCCATAGAAATGGTATATCTGGGGCAAACATTCAGTGACCTGCTCACCAAATGTCTCCCTTTCAAGCTTCTCATGTTCTTCTAACACTGGTGTTATTTTATACAGTTTAGAAAACTTTTGTTCAAACTTAGTCTCAAAGCCTCCAGGGCAGTATCAGAAATCCTTAATGTTACAGTGTATGTATGAAGCATGGAGAGTAGTTGGGACTGAGCAAAAGTTTTCTGGTGGTTGTGTGCACTTTACTGTCCATTATGATGAGATCCTTTTAGGAGAAAGGAATTGTCTATCTGATGGAACTGACCACAGAAGAAAGTATTTTTGTCCCACATTATATCTAACTGCTTCACCTCTGTGTGAAAATGTCTTTGCTGGCGTAGGGTAACTACTTGACTGTTGTCTAAAGTCTAAAATATTAGACATCTGTGTCTTCTCCTGAGCAATGCTTTCCTATCACTGCATGTCAATATTAGCCAAATGTACATAAAGTAACAATTGACATGATGGCTTTTGACAGTACTTACTGTATGTACACAGTTTGATAACTTTTTGTAATGAAATATTTGTATTTTTTAACTTAGTATAAATAAATGAACTGTGGTAGAGAGTCATTTGTACAGTTATTTTATTCACTTGCAGATGGTGTCGAATCCTTAAACAACAATGTATTTAAGGTTGCTGAGAAATGTATCCAAGTTGTTCAAAGCCTGAAAGGAGTAATATTTTTGGAAAATTCTTTAAAAAAAATCCAAACCTACATCTTGTCTAGTTTTCACATAGCAACTGTACACTTCATTGTGTGTTCTGACTTGAACAACAGGAGACAATAAAAGTCTTGCATTTATAAATTACTCATGTGGTACTATATTTGTGCTCATGCAAACCAAAAAGAATTGAGTTAACTTTAGAAAGAAACATTTATTTCAATGTTCCTATTTATTTCAATGGGTCTAATGCTGGCAACGTTTAGGGGGATTGCACTGCAGGCCAATAAAAGCAATTTGAAAGTTAACATTTCTTTCATACTTCAAGTTTACAAACTCTTCATGTTTCTGGGAATAAGACAACGTATAATGGGGGTTAAGAATAATTATTGGCACTTGATCAAAAAAAATCTTGTGTAAGTTTTCTTTCAGATTCATCTGAAAAAATGGACTTATTGGAGATATGGATTTTTCCAATCTTGTATCCTTATTACCAGGCATAACCATTTCTTCTAATACTGGATCAATATACAAATACTGATATTTGAATTGGCATGATGAGAAGATTCTATCTATTTGGTACAACAAATACGTTTTCTGTTTGTTTTCTTACTATATTTTCTTGTAAAAAATGCAACCTATTACATCTCCATCTGATTAACAGTAGTTTAATTTTTAAGTGTTGCCATGCATCTACTTGACAGTCATCTAGCATCACACTGTGGCTCTTTTCACACAAGACTCTTTCCCTCCCCCCCCCCCCCCCCCCCATTGGATGGATGAGCGAGCATCCATGGGAACGGGGCTGGGTGGGTGTGCGTGCTGCCATGTCCCACCCACGGAGCATCCAGGAAGGAGCCAAGATGCTCCGTGGGTGGAGATGGGTGTAGAACACCCACCCAACTGTGGGAACAGGTAAGCACACCCACCCGCGGGAAGGGTCTGCCCAAACGAGAGATGGCTAGAAAGGCACAGCAGGAGCCCGCAGCCAGACACACACCCGCACAAGAGATGGATTGGCAGGCACCCCTTAAAGGACTCGTGCATGAGGAGTTGGGTGTGCCAGCTCCCAACATGTCTGGAAAGAAAACCACAGATAAGTTGAGACTAACCATGCAACGTGCTGCAAGGAGCCAGATAACGGCAGAGACCTTGGGCCACCAAGGAGGGGGGAGCCCAGCCCACTGGTGCCAGAGGGGCGGGGGGGTTGGATGCTGACTGACGGGTCTGTCATCCCTGAACAAGAGAGCACCCACACAGCAGCAGCTCCCGTGGCAGCCAGGAGGGCTAGGGAGGAGAGCTTCCCCGAAAGCGAGGTAAGACAACAGAACCCCACCGCGATGGGAGGGGAAGGGCACAGACCAGCCCAAGCACCCCAAGGCTACTGCTGACCAGACGGCTAACAGCACCATTACCCTGCAACAGGAGAGCACCCGCACACAGGAGCACCTCACCACCAGGGACACAGCTGAGGAGGGCCTCCCCAGCAGTCAGGTAAAACAGTAGGAATTCCCAGTGGAGGGCACAGACCACCCCCGGGCACTACCAGGGGTACAGCCAGCTAACATCTCCCCAACACGACTCGGGCCTTCAGGGCATGGTAGGTTAGCTGGCCCCACCACAACACCCTCCCACAAGTGCCTGTGCCCCCTTCTCAGCTCATCTTGCCATCCCTGGTTTCCCCAGCAGCAACCCTTCCTTGGCTGAGACCAGCTCGACCTCATTCCTATAGCCCCCCAGAAACAAGGGGGGCCCTCTGGGCAGCCCCATTGGCCCTGGTTCCTCCACAGCAGTCTTCTCTGCCCTCCCTCAGGGGCCCCCAGCAACCCTACTGCCTAGCAGGCTGTTCCACAACTGCAGCTAAGGACGGTAACTCTGTTGCAAATTGCTGCCCACCAAAGGGGGGTGTGTGGCGGCGGCCATCAGGTAAGGGTGCTACCCCATCAATGACAAGGGCGGGCAGGAGCACAGCAACAGGTGCCATGGCGGTCACATGGAGGTGAAACATAGGAGCACCCGGATGGGAGCACAGGGAACGGGCAGCTAGCGGTATCGCTACATTCCAATCACAGGAGCAGTAACCAGCCTCAGTGGTGGAATGGCTGGTGGAGGAAGAGGCTCTAGCAAGGGTTCGCTAAGGGCCAGCCCCTAGTGGTGAGAGGAAGAGGGCAAGACCTTGCAAAAAGTGATTTCCCCCCCCTTGTAAAAGAGAACATCATAAATAGATTTACTCTAGCTTATACCTGTCTGCCATTCATTCATGGCTGTGGAATCCTAGGAAACAGTTGGAACCGGTTACAATAATCGATGATGAGCAAGGTCACGGAGCGAGTGACATACGGCAACTGGGTCCAGCAGGTGACCTTCAGGGGTTACTAACCAGGCAGATCCCAGAGGGTACCTGAGGGAACAGAATAAGGGTCCACAGTGCCTGGCCAAACAGGACACTGGAGCAACACCTATGTGAAGGTACGTAGGCAGCTGCAGAATACCAGACCCTCTGGGCCCATCCACCCATGCCCATCTGCAGCAGGGAGTGGGGATGCAGCCTCGGAGAGGGTACACTCCGCCATGGCCGCACAGCAGGGGCTAGATCATACCACAGGGGGTCCCTACCTGCTGTACAGAAGCAATGTGTCATTGGGCTCCCAAACACAGCTGTCAGTTGTGCCAGGGGGCCCCATGATACAAATGAAAAACACAGCCACAAGCCACTAAGGATAATGCAGCAAGCCAGTGTCTGTGTACTGACATTGCTGCAGATGCAGATGCCCCTCCCATGAACCAACCCCGAATTTTCCCACCCCCCTTCATCACATTGCTGGTGCCCATCAGCGCACACCGGCCCACTTACTGCCAGGAGCATTGACCTAATGCTATGATGCTGCCAGTTCAGGGATCCCCTACAACCATGGGTGACCCCTTGCTGCTGGTGAGGATCCCTGATGGCCTGCCTTCGCATTACCCCTGGCCATTGGTGCCATGTTGATTGACCAGGGTAAGCACAGCACCACCTTTTAGGTCAGTGGTGGTGTTGCGGTTGTCCAGCAGGCAGCGATGGTGCTAGCTGTTTCAGATGCTCGCAGAACCATTTCATTTTCATTTTTTCATTTCATTTTTTATTTGTACCCCGTACTCTCTTGCCACAGGCACCTCGAGGAGGCTCACAACAAAAATGAAACAACTCATAACACAATATACAAAAATACAATATGGTCAACAAGACCCATCCCCCATTCTTAAAGACTAACTTAACAAATTCATATCTACCAAACCCGCTTTCAATCTCCGTTACTCTACCCTCCTCACACTCCTTTCCTGCTGCCACCAGGAAAGGAGGAGTCCTCACCCCCCTCATTCCTTCCTGCTCTCACCAGGAAGTGAGTCCTTTCCACAATACAACATAAGAAAAATATCATATATATTAATTTCTCCCCACCCCCCTACATACAATTATAATACATAATTAGTTTCTACTAACCCATACAAACGTCATTGTTTCCTGACTTTTATCGGCCGGCTTGGGTGCTGGCTGCCCCTAATTAGGAGCAGTAGTAGCGGTGGCAACAGCTGTGCTGGTTCTGCACTGCTTGACACACCACCAGAGACCTGCTGCTGCTCTTGCTTGGGAGCAATTCTCCAGCCCCTCTCACACCAAATCTTCAGTGTCTGTCCAGCAGAGGGGCACCCTGGCCCAGCCAACGGCCGACACCCTTTGGGTGTCGCCCAAGGGTTTGCACCCACAGGGCCCTGCCCTGGGAGTTATTACCTGAGGGAAAAGCAGAGTGACAACAGGCTCCTCCAGTCAAGGCAGCCCGAATCCCCCCAGCACCACACACAGCTTGCAGCTGGCCACAGGGCCCCGCCTTGGGAGTTATTACCTGGGGGAAGGGGAGGGAAAAGCAGAGTGACAACAGGCTTCTCCAGTCAAGAAAGCCCCAATCCCCCCAGCACCAAACCATGTTGCCATGGCCCTTCCCACCCTGGTCAGGTTGAGGTTAGTGGTCCCCTCATCTTGGGGTTACGCCTCTGAGCTGCACATGGGGCCTGCATGTTAACAGACCTCTTGCACCTTCCTCATTACAGGTGCTGTTATGGGGTGTGCTGATAATGCTGCCATAGGCACATTCCGGTGTTGTTCCTCCCCCCATCTCCAGCACGGGCTCACAGCTGCTTATCATGGCAGGAATGTTGCAGGTGGCTCCCTGGGTTGCTTAGGGTATCTCTGCATGCCAGGGCACTATCAGATGCCCAAGGACACTTGCAATTGTCCAGTCAGCTTCGCCTGGCCTCCATTCCTCTCTAAGCACTGCTCAGTGTGAGTCTGAGGTGCTTGGTTGTGCCTGGTGGGTGCAGGACATGTGCAGTCATGGGTGTGTCTGTCCTTGTGAAGTTGGGGCTGGGGAGGACTGGCCTGTGTGTGCCACTTTGCTGCTCGCTACCCTGTGGCAGAGCAACAATGTCCAGATGTTGTTGAGTGATCCCCTTTCCGTGGGTGATGGCTTCAATCTCTTATCCCTTTACATGTGGCTGCTGGGACACCCCTTCGGGAGCCTTGAATGCCAGTCGAGATCGAGGGATCTGGCCTTCATACTGCATTGCTACCATGCCCACCATGGGCTCCCTACCCAAGGTGGTGTTGCTATGGGATGCCTGGGAGAGTGCAGCTGTTTGCTCTGTGGCTGATCAGCATGATTACAGATTGACCCTCCAGGCTGGTGGTCCTTATGTTGCTAGCTGTTACACCAGTGTCCTGCTGTGTGCCTGTCATGTCTCGCAACACCGTGGGGACTGTCAAGCTCACCTTGCGGAGCTGGGCTTCCTCGCACCCCTGGCCAAGGGGCCCTATCTGACTGGAGCACCTGCTGAGCTGGAGATGGCTGCCCTGTGCCCTGTCTGATGTGCTCAACCATTCTGATGTCAGAACTGCTGCTGCCACCAGCCACCCCCTTCCGCAGCACTTCATGGTAGATGCCCATATGCATGCCTGGGGCATCATGGCCTCTTTGCCTGGGAGGCCTTTATCCAGGAACCCCTGTTCCCTGAGCACCGGTCTACTCTACCATGAGACTGCTGTGGTTGTAACCTTCACAATGGAACGGCACTCCATATCACTCCAACCCTGGTCCTGCTTGTGAGCTGCTTCTGTGAGCTGCTACCTCACTGCAAGCACCCCCCGCATGGACATCAGTCACCTGCTTGGTGGTCTGTGGGACCCTTGGTGGTCCATGGGTCCGTTTGACCCTTTGAGCCCCTGTCAATGATTGATCCCTTTTGGACTCACTCATTGTGCTGGCCCGCTATGTACCTGCACCCAGTATGGTGACCCCTGTTTCCCTGCTGGTCATCCCTGCCATCTGCTTTCTGTGCCTACTTGTGGACCAGACCATTCCCTGTTGCAATAAATGCATGCTTAGACCAGCGTGTGTTCACCTATAGTCTGTTTGGCCCAGCGGCCTCAACAGTTCGTGGGGTGGGTGCTGTGGGGGCAGGTAGATCCTGGGCTTTGGCCAGCTTGGAGGCAGGGACTGATCCTTTTCTGAGCTCATGACTTGCCTAGGGGGTCTGTGCCCTTGGAGAGAGCGGAATGCTTGCTCCCGGGCAGGTAACTTGTACATCAGCATGTCAGGTGTGCAGGTCTGTTGGGCATCTGTTTATTCCTGCACGGTTGCTGTCGCTGGCTCCTGTCCCGCAACTGTGTGGTGTTTCCATGCCCTGTCCCATGGGCCGGACTGACTGTCAGTGATCTCTTCCTTGCACTACCTTTGCAGGTGCCATCCCTGTATGGCGGGTCATGCCCCTCCACCGCTATGGCCATTGCCTTCACACCTTGCGGTCTGTGGCAGCCCTCTGTATTCTGTAGCTATGTATTAATGCTCTGCACAGACCTGCGTCTGTGCAACTGCATATGGGGCAAGGGTTCATGTGTCCATGATGGTCAGGACATGGGGGCTGGGGTGGGGACTTCATTGTGGGATGCCATGTGCACCCTGGGCAGTTCTTCGGGCTGCCGTTTGAACCCACATGGTGGCCTGGTACATATTCTGGGGCCCTTGCAGATACAGGATGCTCACTCCTAGGGTGACCTGATACATACCACCACCAACTCCACTGTATTACCATGACTACAGTGCTCCATACTTTAGTATGCATGTTGCTCGGCTGCATGGGGCACCACTGCTGGTCTGTGACTTGCATGGCAACTGTGACAGTGGTATGGCAGTGCAATTAGTGTTCCGTCTGTGTCAGCACCCTCCTTGGATTGTATTCCAGGGCTCTGTCACCCCTTGCTTCCTGTGCCATGTCTCTCCCCACCCCCCCTGTCTCCCCCGCCGCCTGTTTTGCATGCTCCTTGGGCTATTGCCTCTGATGCTATTTGTGTACTATTGTCCCTTTATGTTGACCTGGGCTTGGTCTGGTTCTGACCCTGTGGGCTGTTTGGTCTAATGCCCCTTATCAGTCCCTCATTCATCTGCTGACAAGCATGGAGGGGCATCACACTTTTGGGACTCCAAACTGTGAGTGTGCCCACCCTGATGGCTCTGCTCCATCTCCCTTGCCACCTTATGAGAAGGTATGCGTGTCTGATCGGCAGATCCCTGGGTGGGTGGGTGGGTGCCGTGACCCCCCCGACATCCCACAACCCCCTGGGGTGGTGTCTGTGGGAATGACTCCTTGCTCGCTGCCGGTGGGTATGCGGTGCGTGGGTTCCTCTACCCACCCTGGCCGGTGGCGGTGTACTTTGAAAAGGACCTATATGAAAAGACAACATAAAAGAAATATGCTGAGGCCATTTCAAATCTATAGCCTGTGTTTTCATGTTTTACAAACCCAGAACATTTTATCTCTTAATGAACTGATTTACTTTTGTGGATGGTGGAGGAGGCATTTACTTTTGATTTTGCATACTCAGGCCCCATTCCCAGGTCCACTGCATGTGCAATGTGTGCTCGCAGTGTGAGCGCAGTACACTTTACGATTCACAGACTGGTCCTCAATGCAGTCATTCACCATTAAAGTTAATGGGATCTGAGCCAATGACTTTAATGGATGGAGGCTTGCACCCTCCATCTTTTTCTCCTTATGTGATGAAATTATTTGTCCTAATCAGAGTGTTGGGTAGGAGACAGTGGCTCATTTGCTAGTTCTATTCACAGGTTTGAAAATTACAGGAGGGACAGCAAGGTCTAGAATGATGAAGTAAAAGCAGTAATGAGCGTCTCCCTGTGGGTACCGTCAGCCCTGTTCGTAAAGCACAACCTCGCGGGGAGGTGCTCTGGGCTGCTGCCCTGATTCTATGGAACTCTCTTCCCCTGGAGCTCTAGTTGAGCCTGAGTGTCTTCTGGAGGTGATGTTTTTTTTTATATATTTCTTTTTATTTTAACTTTAACAATATAATATCACATTCCAATCAAAATATTACATTTATTCCCCCTTCTCCACCTCTCTCCCCTCTCCACCCTGCCTCCCCGTCCCCTCCCTTCCTTCCCTCAGTATACGTTCCCTTTGCCACCCTCTTTCCCCCCTTCTTCCCTCTTTTCTGCCTCCCTTCCCTCCCTCCCCTTTCAGTATATTTTACTCAGGCAAGTCGAGTGTGTGAACTGTTCCATCTTTATCTTTTTTGTCAGTACTGTCCAGCATTGGTCCCAGTCTTTATAGAATTTATCTAGGTTATCTTCAAGGCTGGCTGTGATCCGTTCCATCGATAAGCAGTGCCATAGTCTCTGCAACCATGCTTGTCGTGTGAGCCCTTTCGCATATTTCCAAGTCCTTGCAATGGTGTGGATTGCCGCCAGAATCAGGTTTGTACATGTCCTCTTCTGTTGTTTGGTTATCTCTTTTTCTGGGTATATTCCCAGCAAGGCAATTTCTGGCTTAAAAGGCAATGGTATATTTAACGACCCCCTAATAACCTTCCATACTTTATTCCAGAATTCGGCCACTTTTGGGCAGCTCCACCATGCGTGTAGGTATGTACCTCTCTCCCCGCATCCCCGCCAGCAAGTTGGGGGGTATGTTGCTTTTATTCTATTGATTTCTACTGGCGTAGTATACCACCTATGCATCAATTTGATTTGGGGTTCTTTAGCCAGTAGAGATCTGGAGCATGTATTGGTATATTGCCACATCTGTTTCATCTTTTTCTCTGTTATTTCTACCATTAATTCGTCTTCCCACTTTGATACGTATCCAGCATCTGCTAAATGATATATATTCTTTACTATCTTATGCAGTATGGAGAAAATTCCCCTTTGTCCTGTTTTATCAAATAAAATTTTTTCTAGCTCTGTGGGAGGCCTACTAAAATTTAATTTATCCCTTGGATTTGTCAGTGCACTGTGCAGTCGGCAATACTGCCAGAACGGTATCTTTTCCTGTGTAGTCTCTTCTATCTCTTCTTTTGTTTTTAGTCTCCCTTGTATGAATAAGTGTGTTGCTCTATATATTCCTTTTTCTCTCCATCTTTTCATTTTTTCTCTCTCTCTGATGTCCCACTTAGGCCCAATTTTATCTAACGGGGTGTATGGGGTTTTCCCTTGTATTATCTCTAACTTCCTTTGGCATTCCCTCCATGTGTTTATTGCAGCCCCTGCAAATGGATGGTCCTTGCATTCCGGGCCCCTTAATTGTATTTTATCTGGGCTGTCAAAGATGTCTTGCCCATTTTCTAACCCTAGTGTTTCTAATTCCAAATTCCTCCATCTGGGTTCCTTACCCTCGTCGTACCATACTTTAACTGTTCTCAGGGCAGAGGCCCTGTGGTACATCCTCATGTCTGGCAAGTTGCATCCCCCCTGTTCTATTTTAGTTTTCAATATTGTTCTTCTTACTCTAGGCCTTTTTTGTCCCCATATTACAAATCTCATAATCTTTTCTATTTTTTGGAAAAATTCCTTGTTTAATGTTATGGGTATGGCCTGTATAGTATATAATATTTTAGGTAATAGCTGCATTTTAATTATATTCATTTTTCCTATCCAGGAGCATCCCAGCCTTCTCCAGGAGTGTTGTTTGTTTTGCAATTCTTGAATGAGGGGTAAGTAATTTTTTTTATATAGGTTGTTTGTGTTTTTAGTGAGCCATACTCCCAGGTATTTCAGTTGTTCCGTTTGCATTTGGAATTGCTTTAGTTCGTCTAGGTCTGCCTGTGTCATTTTTGTTTTATTTAATGCCATAACTTGTGTTTTATTTGTGTTTATCTTATATCCTGATAATGTCCCGAATTCCTTAAGCAGGCTGGTTAATTCCTGCATTGAGGATTGCATATTTGTCATTGTCAAGAGCATATCATCTGCATCATTGTTTTATGTTCCTCTTCTCCTGCCTGTATGAGGTGATGTAAGACTTTCCTGTTTGTAAAGGCATTTGGTGGGCAGGGATAAGGGATGGGGAGTTTGGGAAATGGGGAGGTGGTATTGGGTGGGTTTTGTGGGAGGGCTGGGTTTTTTATTTTTGTAGCTCAGGGACTGCCTCGCACTCCGTGCTCCAGAGCGGCTCCTTCGGTCGGCCGGGGGTGCCTTCCTGGAGGTACCCCGCATAAAGCGGGGGGCCACAATGGAGAGGGCATTCTCGGTGGCGGCGCCTTTGGAACTCCCTTCTGGAGGAGGCTCGCCTGGCCCCAAGCCTGTTGACATTCCGGCGGTGTTGTAAAACCTGGCTGTTCGCTCAGGCCTTTGGGGTGTGGGGGGAGAGTGGGTTAGGGTTTGTTATCTCCCCTACCCTGTTTATTGTTTTTATGCTAAATTGTATCCTGGGGCCCTGTTTTAAAACATTTAAATATTTTTTATTTGTTTTAAATTGTTTTATATCTATTTTTATATGCATTTTTATTATTGTTGGAAGCCGCCCCGAGCTGTGTTCAAGAGGGGCGGGGTATAAATTCAGTAAATAAATAAATAAATAAAGTAAAATAAATTTTACTGTTTTAGTGTTTTTATGGATTGCTTTTATATGTTGTGAGCCACCCTGAGCCTTTTTTGGGGAGGAGGGGCGGAGGACAGAATTAAATAATAAATAAAGGAAATAAATAATAAAGAAATTATATGGCTTGAGAAAAAATGAAAGATATACAAAAATAAGCTTGTGGGATAAGCTAGTGCAAAATCATAGTGTAGTGGTCGAACCACCAGCAGGACATGATGGATGTATTGCTGGCATAGCACAGTCATGGTGATGCATTTCTAGTCCTTGTTCAATATCTGCCCCATAAAAGGTCCTTTCCTCTCTGGCTGTAATGTTCCTTGTCCCATGCACAGTCTCGTCCCTCTACAGTTTGACAGATGCCCTCAGTGGAGTTCCTGTTTGCAGCATGCCTATTCCATAGCTTCAAAGAATATAATATTTTACCAAATGTGGGTACAGCAAACCACACAGAGCAGTACTATTTTTCAAACCTAGCAGATCCATTTTAAACTTGGGTGATGCAACATTCCACAGCCACCATGGAAACAGGAAGAAGTTATGTAACATCCAGGGGTGATACTCAGCCAATTCAGTAAATAGAAAATTGGTCACGTACCTGGTGATTTTTTTTTCTTTGGGGGGTCCTGAACAGACTTTCTTCAGAAAGATTCTTCAGAATCGTCCCTTGGGGACAGTCCGCATCACGGTCAGCAGGAGGCAGCACTGAACTTCTTGCTGGGTACATATAGAGTGGATCAGCCCCCAGCTCAACAATGGTAGCTAGCTATAACAGAAATAGCCACAAATAAAACATTCTAACAACTCCCTCAACCTCTGAACTGGAGGGATAGAAAAAACATTGATTATGCAGTAAATTAGCCAAATTCAGTCACAGATAAGGTGGGCAGAGAGACTGCCCAATACCCCCCACAGAAAGAAAATTCACCAGATAAGTGACCAATTTTCTATTCTCTGTGGGGTCCTGGACAATCTCTTTTCACAATCAATACTCATGGGGACATACAAAAGCAGTGCCTCATATGAATGGGAGGGAACAGATTGATCTGCATAATTATTCCTCTCCCCTGAGTATCCAAATCATGGCAAAACCCTTTTCAGGATCTTCTTCTTCTTCTTCTTCTTTATTAGCATTTATATAGCGCCAGCAATGTACCTGGTGCTTTACAAAGAATAAGATAGACACAGTCCCTGCACAAGAACTCACAATCTAAAGACAGGGGGAGGGGAGAACATCCTGCCAAACGGAGCCTGAGCTGATTCAAAGGTATGAATTTTTTAGTACTTAGTGAAGGTGTGTAGGGATGATGAGGTAGCTGCTCTGCATACTTCCTGGTAAGGAGCTCTAGCACTGAACGCTGCTGAGGTGCAGGCACTTCTCAACTAATGAGCTGAAACTTGTTGAGGTGGAGGTTTGCCCTGAGCCCTATAGGCTGCTGTGATACAACATTTAATCAATTTTGAGATGTTGGTTTTGGAAGCCTTGTGCCCCTTCCTATACCGCTTAAAGTTAATGAACAAGGCTGATGATATGCGAAATCCTGCGGTAAGACTAACATGTCTTAACCGCCCTCCAAATATCTAAATGATGCCAGAGTTTTTCCTGCTTATGTTTTGGATCTTGGCAAAAAGATAGAAGCGATATCTCCTGTGCTCTATGGAAGTAGAGTGTTTACCTTAGGGATAAATGACTCATCCAGTCACATGGATACAGAATCCTTATGAAAAATGCACAGATTAGGATCAATAGATAATGCACCAAGCTCCAACATGCGTCGGGCTGACGTAGTGCCCACTAAAAAAGCCAATTTGATAGTCAGAAAATGTAGACCCCATTCTCATGTTCACTTAATTTGCACAGCTGCGGCGGCAGCAACGTTCGATTTAAAGCAATGCGCACTTCCGGGTTGGTGTGAATGCACCTAGTGCGCACAATTCAGCGTTATACTGAATTTTTTAAATGTTGGTTTGAGCAGCTTTTCAAACCACACTCCACCAGTTTGCATAATGCTGAATTGTGCATTCACACCAACCCGGAAGTGCGCGTTGCTTTAAATCGAACATTGCCGCCACAGCTGTGTGAATTAAGCGAATGTCAGAATGAGTAGCCCTCATTAGTGCAGCGAGTACCAGGTTAAGCTCCTAAGAGGGAAACCTATGTACAACTGGTGGAGAATGCAATCTAGCTGATCTAAGGAATTTCTTAATGTGAGGACTAAGGACTATTAATTAATTAAATTTAATTTTAGAGAATTTCTACCCCGCCTCTCCTGAACATGTAGCTCGAGGCAGCTTGCAAAACCTAATTTAAAATATTACAACCATAAATAAAAAACCCCATAAAACAAATCAAGTAAAAAAAGGGGGGTAGCATAAAACCCTACTCCACACCCCACCCACCCTACCCATCTCCCTCATCAAAGACCTGGCAGAACAGCCAGGTCTTGCATGGACATCGAAATGAGGGGAGGTCCAGGGTCACCCAGGTCTCCGCTAGAAGGGAGTTCCATAGTCTAAACGCCGCTACTGAGAATGCCCTCTCCATCGTGGCCCCCTGGGCCACTTGGGGGACCTCAAGAAGGCTGCTCCTGGTAGACCGCAGGGGTTAATCCAGGACACGGAGAGTGAGATGATCCTGCAGATAGGTGGGGTCTAGACTGTATAGGGCTTTATAGGTAAGTACCTTGAATCGGGCCTGGAAAACTATAGGCAATCAGTGCAGAGTGCAGAGCACTGGTGTAATGTGCTCGCAACAACCCGTCCCCGTGAGGAGGCGGGCTGATGCATTCTGCACTAGCTGCAGTCTCCGAACCATCACCAAGGGTAGCCCCACATAGAACGCGTTACAATAGTCCAGTTTTGAGGTGATGAAGGTGTGGATTATGGTGACCAGGTTGCCATCTGAGACATATGGCCGAAGCCGCTGCATGAGGTGTAACTGGCAAAAAGTGGTCCTCACCACAGCTGCCACATGAGAATCCAGGAAGATCTGGGAATCGAGGAGCACTCTCAGACTCCGAACCAGGCAGACTAGTGGGGGCAAACCCTATCAATGATGTGGGATGTCACACCCACTGCCTTCCCACCAGCATCACCTCCATCTTGTCAGGATTCAGCCTCAGTCGACTTGCCCTCATCCACTCCCCCGCAGCTGCCAGACATCGGGTAAACACAGAAATTGCCAGGTCTGGGTTGGATGGAAAGGAGAGGTAGAGCTGGGTGTCATCAGCATACAGCATCAGCATACTGATGACACCGCACCCCAAACCGTTCATGACCTCGCCCAGTGGCTGCATATACACGTTGAATAGGAGAGGAGGACAGAATGGAAACTTGCGGGACTCCACACGAAAGGTCCCAGGGAAATGAAGAACAATCCCTGAGTACCACCTGTTGGGTTCTCCTGGCCAGGAAAGAGTGGAACCATTCAAAAACAGTTCCGCCTACCCTGGCATAGTCTTGCAAATGGGTCACCAACATCTCATGGTCAACTGTATCAAAAGCAGCTGACAGATCTAATAAGATTAACAGGGTTGATCGACCCTGATCCAACTCCTGGCGAAGGTCATCGACCAAAGCCACTAATGCAGTCTCAGTGTCATAATCTGGACGAAACATACATATATATGGTGTGAGTACTTTATGTACACATTTCCTAGCGGTGTCCAATATCAAGTAACTCAGGATTACAAGGAGGATATAATTATGATGAAAGATTGTATATAAGACATATGTCGGCTTGTCCCCTCCCCCACCCAGAAATAGCCGGGGGCTTTAAAGCCCGGGGGCCAGCGGCTTGTGTCGGAGGCATCTACATCCAGTCACTTACCTCCCTCTGCTGAGTGCTGCTCCATCTCTGCCGGTGAGGAGGGGTCCCTGCGCTGTGCTGCTGCCGCCTTCACTGTGCTGGACCTGCAGGAAAAGAAAAGAAAGAATTATGAGCGGCTGGGCGGGCGGGGGAGGAACACAGAAGCCAGTTGTGGGAGCTGGCTTGTCCCCTCCCCCACCCGGAAATAGCCGGGGGCTTTAAAGCCCAGTGGCCAGTGGCTCCTGCCTCAGGCCACAAGCCTCAGGCCATGAGCCATGATCCCCTGGTGGCAGCAGGGTGGCCAGGAGGGTGGGGGGGAGGTTTTGGGGGAAGGCTACTGGGCAAGCAGCCAGGTTTGAGGGGCCAGTATCAGGTGGACGGAGGGGAGGGTGCGGCTATTGGGGTGGTCCTGGGGCAAGGACGGTATGGTCCATGGGGTCGGATTATTATTATTATTATTAACAAACATTTATATAGCACCAGCAGTGTACCTGGCACTTTACAAAGTAATAAAATAGACACGGTCCCTGGCCCTAGGGCTTACAATCTGAGAGACAGGAGCTGGGGGAGAGACTTAGGAAGGGGAACAGAGGGAGAGACAAGGGGTCTAACATTCATGAAGATGCGAGGTCTCAAGTGCA
>QEPC01008443.1:176681-199989 GCA_003113815.1 Sphenodon punctatus | reverse complement strand
GAGTTTTAAGGAGAGATTTGAAGGTATGAAGGGAGGGGGCAAGGCGGATGTGGACAGGGAGGGAGTTCCAGGCATGGGGGGCAGCAAGTGAGAAGGGACAAAGGCGCTTAGGGGAGCACAGAAGGCGTGGAAGGGTGAGAGAAGGGACAGGGGAGATTCATAAATCTTTTATGAATAATTATAAGGTTTACACTCTTAACAATTTCAGCACCTGCTCCACTGATAAGGCAATTTATGCTATTCAGTATCTATGCAAAAAGATCTATATTGGTCAAACCAAGAGATAGTTAATTAATCAATGAATTGCTTTTCCCAAAGACTCAGGGTGGCTTACAAATAATAAAAACATTAAAATACAAGAAACTCTTCCCCCCCCCCGACACAATAGTAGCTACCTCTCCATATTGGGGAGCCTCATCAACTATGAGAAGTCCTCCCTGACCTCAGGCCTTGTTATAAAGTCTATTGGGGCTCATCTAGATGCACTGAGGGCATGTGCCTTTACCATGGAGGCAGATACCAGGCCATCCAGGAAGGGTGCTATCTGGTCTTGAGGGACCCATCCCAGCCTTATATTGTCTGTATTTTCCAGGTCACTGGGGCTCATGGCATCTACATTCTTTACACACACACCTGGCCTGGTTGTAGTTCTGACTGCTGTAGTAGTGGCTCAATCCCTGGCTCTTCCAGGGTCTGAGAAATCTGGGACCGTGATTGGTAGCACCATCAGAGGTCCTAGACAGTCTGAAGTGGTGGTCAGCCAGGGCCTATATATGCATCAGCAGGGCCGGCCTTAGCCTAAGTGAGGCCCAGGGCAGGGAACAAATTCAGGGCCCCTGTCTTCTGCTGACTGCGAAGCTGCCAGTGGCTGGCAGGCCTAGGGTGCTCCCTGGCCTGGAGGCAGCGCGCTACCCAGGCCTGGGCTTGGGGATGGGCAGAGGGGCACTCCCCAAGCCTGAGCGACCATTCGGATCACTTACCTGATCCGCTGCCACCACAGCTGCCATCGTCGCCACCACCACCACCTCCAGCCTGCTGCCGTGCTGCCCGTTGCTACCAGAAGTTCTGCTGCCTCCCCCACTCCCCTGCCTGTCACAATCTCGGCCAGGGGAAATGAGGGAGAGAGAGGCAGAGGCTCCACCTCTCCCTCATTTCCCCATGCCAAAACAGCCAGGCAGCGGAGGGGGCCAGTGGCATGAAGGAGAGGTGGGGCCTCTGCCTGCTTCTTCCTCACTTCTGGCTGAAGTGAGGGAAGAAGCAGAGGCTCCGCCTCTCCCTCACTCCATGGGTGCTCCCCTCCTGCCTGTCAGTCTCTTGACCAGGGGAAATGAGGGAGAGGCGGGGCCTCTGCCTCTCTCTCCCTCATTTCCCCTGGCTAAGACTATGACAGGCAGTGGGGGGGGGGAAGGGGGACACGGGACGGAGTGTGGGAGAGATGGGGCCTCTACCTCTACCGTACTCCTGCTGGCCTCCTTCGCTGCCTGTCAGTCGGAGCTGGCCAGGGGCCCCACGCTTGGGGTCCCCATCTCCCGGCCACTGTCAGGCCAGGAGATGGGGACCCTGAGTGCGGGGTCCCCCCAGGAGCGGGGCCCAGGGTGGCAGACCTGAGCCACCCCACAGTAGGGCTGGCCCTGTGCATCAGAGTGCCAATTCAGCAGCAGCCACTGCAGCTGTCAGTCACTACAGATGCTTCCCTACTGCGGGGGGGGGAGCAGCATCTCCATAAACAGGACTTGGTTTCCCCAGGAATGGTTATTACACATAACGTTTTGGAACTATGGGTGATGAGACTGGCTCTCAGAGCCTTCAGACCTCTAGTACATGGACATTGTGTGCTAATGTACATCGCCAATATCGTAGCCATGTTCTACCTGAACCAGCAGGGTGGATTGTGTTCTTGGCTACTAATCCAGGAGACACGCAGCCTGTGAGACTGGTGTCTTCTCAGGGGTGTGTTCTCAGTTGCTGAATATGTGGCACACCAGGAAAACATGGAGGCAGATGGCCTCATCAGGTCCCAGGAGTGAGTCTGAAGTCTTCGGACTTTCAGGCACTAGTGTGCAGATGGGGCATGCCAGTAGCAGATCTATGCACCTTGGAAGGCAATGCGAAAGTACCTTGCTGCTTTTCCAGTGCTGGAGAATGCAAGGGCCAAAGGAACTTGGCAATTAGAGGTGATGGTTCCAGACATATTGGACTACATGGTGCATCTGTTGGAGGGAGGGGCAGCAATCTCCATTAAAGTCCCCCTAGCAATTAATGTGTTCTGGAGGCCCCAAGATAGCAGGTCACTCCTTAGAAACCTGCTGCTTGTCTGTTTCTTAAAGGGAGCAATCCAGGAATTTTCCCCGGTCTGGGGAGAATTTCCAGGTGGGGACTTGAACATGGTCCTGCAGGCTCTGAGGAGGAATCCCTTTGAGCCCATGACCTCCATGTCAAATTTGCTCTCGTTAAAATGGTCTTTTTGGTGGCAATCACATTGGCCAGAAGAATAAGTGAGTTGCAGGTCTAATGCTGCAGGCTGCTGTATGTAATATTTCATAGGAACTGGGTGAACCTGAGACTGCATTCAGCTTTCCTCCCTGTAATGTTATTAGAGATCAGGCTGCAATTGGAATGTTGGAGGGAGAACAAAAGGGAATGAAAAGGGGAGTAGGATTTAAGTAAGTGGCAGATCAACATATGTATATTTTGACCCCCTCTTCCCTGTCAATTGCCATTGATGGGGTCTCCTCCCTGTCCCCCAAGCCTGTAGCTTGGGCTTCATTTTTGACTTACACCTTACCTTCAAACCCTACATTGACTCCGTTGCCAAGTCCTGCCACTTCTCCCTCCACAACATTGCTAAGTAGGGGTGGGAAACCGGTAGAATCCGGTATCCGATAATGCCGGTACCGGGCGTACCGGCATTATCGGATTCGACCCGGTAATCCGGACCGGGTACCGGATTCCGGGGTACCGGATTTTTTTTACATTGCAGCCATTTAAAAATGGCTGCAATGTAAAAAAACTTAAAGCCCCAGCAAAAAAGTTTTTAAAAAAAAAACCCTCCCCGAGTCCAGGCTGCGCGGGTGGAAGGGGGGACACCCCCCACCCACCCTGCCCAGCCTGGATTTTTGTTTTTAAAAAAAGAGTAAAGAAAAGACCCAGAGGAGAGGCGAGGCGAGCCCACCCCCCAGCACCAGCGGCCGCGGCGTCCCCGCAGCCGCCGGTAAGTATGACCCGATCCCTGGGGGGGGTGTTTAACACCCCCCCCCCCCCAGGGATCACCCCTACAGTGCGCTTGCCGCTTACCTTTGGGAGCTCCGGCGGCGGCGGGCGGTCCGGCGGCCTCAGCGCCGGCTGTGGCTGCCGGCGTCAGGACGCTCTAGGCCTTCCGGTGAAACCCGGAAGTTCCCCGGAAGGCCTAGAGCGTCCTGACGCCGGCAGCCACAGCCGGCGCTGAGGCCGCCGGACCGCCCGCCGCCGCCGGAGCTCCCAAAGGTAAGCGGCAAGCGCACTGTAGGGGTGATCCCTGGGGGGGTGGGGGTGTTAACCACCCCCCCCAGGGATCGAGTCATACTTACCGGCGGCTGCGGGGACGCCGCGGGCGCTGGTGCTGGGGGGTGGGCTCGCCTTCGCCTTCGCCTCCGGGTCCGGGTCTGACTGTTCTTTTTTTAAAAAAAAGCCAGGCTGGGCAGGGTGGGTGGGGGGTGTCCCCCCTTCCACCCGCGCAGCCTGGGAGGGGGAGGGGGAGGGATATTTCATTGGTTTCAATAGGGACACAGCGCCCCATTGAAACCAATGAATTAAATCCGGTACCGGTATACCGGATTTAATCCGGGAATCCGGTTTCCCTAGAACCAGTAACCGGTAAATCCGGTAGCCGGTAATGGGCCCGGGGTCCCACCACTATTGCTAAGATTCACCCTTTTCTGTCTGTCTTCTCTGCCAAAACTCTCATCTGCACCCCAGTCATCACATGCCTCGACTACTGTAACCTCCTCCTTGCTGACCTTCCCTGCTCTCACCTTTCTTCCCTCATCTCTGTTCAAAACTCTGCTGACAGGACCATCCACCTTGCCCGTCGCTTTGACCATGTGCAGCCTCTCCTCTCTCCACTGGCTTCCTCTTCCTGAGCGACTATCCTGCACAAGCTCCTTGTCCTCACTTACAAAGCCCTTCACAACCTCACTCCCCCCCACCTCTCTGTCCTGATCTCCCTACGAACCCCTGTTCGAGCACTCTGCTCGTTCCTCTTCCATCCCTTCCCTCACCCTCCCACGCCTCCCCTGCTCCCCCAACCACCTTCGTCCCTTCTCTCTTGCTGCCCCGCACGCCTGGAACTCCCTCCCTGCCTTCATCTGGCTTGCCCCCACCCTCCACACCTTCAAGTTCCTCCTCAAAACCCACCTCTTCCGCTCCGCCCTTCCGAACTCCTGCTAATCATCCCCACCCAGGATTATCCCCCACCTGTTATCTGTAAACTCCCAATTTACTGTAACCAAGCCAAGAAAGTGTACCCGAGTTGTCACATCCTCATGAAAGTCGCATCCCTTGTCTCTCCTTCTGTTCCCCCTTCCCTGTCTCCCCTCCCCCCCGTCTTTAGATTGTAAGCTCTCGGGCAGGGACTGTGTCTATCTTTTTTTTTTTTTTAAAGCACCAGGTACATCGCTGGCACTATAGAAATGCTTATAATAATAATTAATAATATGCATGTCATAAGGATTAATAAAATATAAGTATATAGTGAATAAATGGAGTTTGAAGAAGCCTATGTTGTTGAGTAATATAAAACAAAACATGGTACCAGAAGTGGAGTCCTCGATGGATCAGCATATTTAAATGACAGGGGGAGAAAAAAAACGTTTTTCAAAGCTCCTGAGTGATTGTCACTGGAAATGGAGCAGAAGAATGGAGGAGATTTAAAGAAGAGTTTGAGATATTCTTGATGGCTAGCAGTCTCCAGGCTAAACAAGATAGTCAAAAAATGGTCAAAAAATAATAGCCATCTTTCAGGGCTGGAGGCACTGACCATGTTCAACAATTTTAATTTGTCTGAAGAGGAAAAAGGAAACAATTCCACCATCATTGAGCGATTCCAGGCTTATTTTCTAACCAAAGTGAATGAGACATATGAAAGGTATGTGTTACATTTCAGATATCAGCAAGAAGGGGAACCTTTTCAAGCATATGTAACTGCTTTGTTGAAGCCTAAGCAAAAGCTGTAATTTTGGTAATTTGACAGACTCATTCATAAGGGATCAAACAGTCATTGGTGTAAGAAATCCTAAGCTTAGAAAACGGTTGCTTGAACAACAGGATTTGGACTTACCTACAACAGTTACCATTGGCCAGGCAAATGAAGTAAATAATCAGAGTGTGCTGTGGCTCAAACTAAACAAGGAGGAAGGAACACAGAAGTAGTGATGGATACACTGGATGGATTTTGTAAGGAAACAAAGAAAGACTGGATATAATAGAAATAAAATATGTAACAAATATGGGAAGGATCATAAAGGTGTTCAGTGCCCAGCACTGGGGAAAAAATGTTTTGACTGCTAGGGATACAATCATGTGCTGGTAAAGGAAGGAAAGAGAGAAGCCTGTACAGCTGCTGCAGCAACAAAGTATCACTTTGGTGGAACAGATGGGAGTGCAATGAAATGAGTAGCTTACTTTAGAAGACAGTGAGCTGGAAGATAAGAACCAAGTGATGTTTATAGGTGTAATACAGTTACAGGAGCAGGACAATGCATGGAAGGTCACGTTGAAGTCAAATGGAACGTATGTCGATTGTCGAGTACATGTTGGATACTGGAGCACAAGCCAGTCTCCTATCAGAAAGTGTAATAAGATGTTTAAGGGCTAAACTGGTTATACAAACAAGTATAGATACTGTGTTGAGATCATATATAGGAGAAATAATTCAGGTGGAGGGGTCATGCCTATTACAGATAACTGCAAATGACAAATGCATACCAATCAATTTAATAATAGTGAAAGGAGAATGTGTATCGCTTATAGGACTAAAAACTTGTGTGGTATTGAATTTGATGAAGAATAATTGTTATATAGTAAATAGTCTGGGAAAATATGTGGAGGACAAATTTCAGGATGTGTTTGAGGGAATTGGGAAATTAGATACACCTTATAAAATAGTAATTAAACATCCATACGTACCTAAAATACATGCACCGCAAAATATACCATTATTTCTGAAAGAAAAGCTTAAACAAGCTGGGGAATTGTGAGGGGGGTGGGGGTGGTAAAATTTGGGTAGTGGGTTGGGTGGCTTGGGGTTGTTAGTGGTGTGGGGGGTTAGTGAGTGAGGGGGTTGGAAATATGGTGCTGGGGTGATTTTTGGGGTGGTGATGGGATTGGTGGTCTCCCTCTTGTGGCAGGAGAGGGAGGTGTGCGGGGGAGGTGTGGAGTGCAACCCCTGGTGTGAGCAGGGACGACCCTCCAGGGGGGAGGGCTGCCCGCCGGTGGTAGAGGTGCACAGGGAGGGCTTGGGGGTGGGGTCCCTCTCGCTGGCCTGTTGGGGCAGCCTATGGAGGGTGAGGGTTCTCTGAGGATGGGAGGGCATCTGCGGCCATCGGGGTTGTCACAGGTCGGGGGAGATATGGTCCAAAGGGGAGGTGTGCTTCATCAGTGATGAGGGAGCGATGCCTTCTGTCCATTCCCCTCTCAACCCCCCATGTGGGTAGGTTGCGGGTCAAGGCTCAGGAGGCCCCAGGCCTTGGTTTGGTGCTGCTGAATGTGAGGTCGGTTGTCAATAAATCATCTACCATTTGGGAGTTAATCCCGGAGTGGGACGCCGACCTTGTGTGTATTACAAAGACCTGACTGGACAATGAATTGGGCCCTATTCTGGCCGACCTTGTTCCAGCTGGGTTCTCTGTGCAGCATCAGTCTTGGCTGGAGGGATGGGGGGTGTAGCCATTGTTATCAAGGATGCATTTTCTTTTAGGAGGTATCCGGTGCAGGCTCCACCAGGTGTTGAGTGTCTCCATCTTGTGTTGGATTTGGCCGAGGACAGATTAGGGGTGCTGCTGGTGTACTGTGCACCCAATTGCCTGGTGGCATCCCTACATGCTCTTGCTGATCTGATATCAGATGTGATCATCTGGATCCCTAGATTACAGGTCCTGGGGGATTTTAACATCCATGCTGGTGCTGATCTTGGAGGAGCGAGGCATGAGTTCATGGCCTCCATGACAACCATGGGCCTGTCCCAAGTCATCTGTGGCCTCACACATGAGGAGGGATATACACTGGATTTGGTTTTCTGCACCGGCCTTGAGGCGGGGGGTCAGTTAGTAGGAGTTAGAGGGGTGGAGCCTTTGTCATGGTCTGACCATTACCTCCTTAAGGCTTGCATCCTGGCACATGTCAGCCCCCAACAGGGTGCAGGACCTATTACATCGGTCCACCCCTGGAGACTTATGGACCCGGATCGGTTCCGGAATGCTCTGGGGGAGTTTTCCTGGACCTTGACACCCGCTCTGTCGATGATCTCGTAGCCGTCTGGAACACCTTGTTGGCCGAGACCATTGACAGAGTGGCTCCCAGGTGTCCACTGCCCTCCTGAGTCTCCCGCAGGTCTCCTTGGTTTACTGAGGGCCTGCGGTGTTTGAGGCTGGAGAGCAGGTGGTTAGAGCGATGGTGGCACCAGACTCGCGATGAGTACGATCGATCGCAGCATAAGAGCAGTTTAAAGGCCTATGTTGTGGCGGTGCAGGCAGCAAAGAAGTGGTTCTTTGGTGCCCTCATTGCATCTGCAAAGTCACGTCCAACGGAGCTTTTCTGAGTGGTGAAAGGCTTGGTCAGTCCTGCCTGTCTCCATCTGGACCTGGAGCAATCCAGTGACCGCTGTGACTGGTTTAGGGTTTATTGAGTATTTTATAGATAAGATCGCTCGCATCCACCACAATTTCAGTACCACAGTTATTGCAGAGGATCATCTTGGGATTATGGATGCCCCATCCTGTCCTGTTTTGTGGGGTTGGTTTCAGATGGTGTTGCCTGCCGATGTGGAGTCCTTGTTTGGATCTGTTCATGCCACTACTTGTGAACAAGATCCATGCCCGTCCTGGTCGGTGAAAGCCAGCCAGGAGATGTTATGGCCATTGCTGGCTGGGGTGGTCAGTGCCTCCCTTTGGGAGGGCAGGGTGCCTGATTGCCTGAAAGAGGCTGTGGTTAGGCCTCTGCTCAAGAAACTATCTCTTGACACTGATGTTCCTGTCGGTTATCAGCCAGTCTCTAACCTCCCCTTTTTAGGAAAGGTTATTGAATGGGCTGTGGCACAGCAGCTCCAGGAACATCTGGACCGCACCGGTTTCCTTGACCCCTCTCAGTCTGGTTTTCAGTCTGGTTATGTTACGGAGATGGCATTGGTGGCCTTGGTCGATGATCTCCGTCTGGCATTGGACCAGGGTCGCCAGACCCTGTTGGTCCTGCTAGACCTTTCAGCTGCATTCAACACTGTTGACCATGAGGTGTTGGTGACCCGCCTGCGGGACTGTGCCGGGATTGGTGGGAGGGTCTTGGACTGGTTTTGTTCATTCCTGACTGGGAGAACTCACCAGGTGGTCCTGGGGGAGTGTACATTTTCCCCCTGGGACCTCACATGTGGAGTCCCGCAGGGTGCCAGTCTGTCCCCCCCTCTTGTTTAATATTTATATGCAGCCGTTACGGGAGATCGTGAGAGGGTTTCAGAGCATGGAGTGTCATCAGTATGCTGATGACACTCAGCTCTACCTCTCTTTTTCTACCCACCCAGCCCATGCACTCTCCTTATTTTCCCAGTGCCTGTCAGCTGTGGGGGCTTGGATGAGGTCGAGCCATCTGCAATTGAATCCTGACAAGATTTTCTTTCTTTCTTTCTTTCTTTCTTTCTTTCTTTCTTTCTTTCTTTCTTTCTTTCCATTTATTATTATTATTATTATTATTATTAACAAACATTTATATAGCGCCAGCAGTGTACATGGCACTTTACAAAGTAATAAAATAGACATGGTCCCTGCCCCTAGGGCTTACAATCTGAGCGACAGGAGCTGGGGGAGAGACATAGGAAGGGGAACAGAGGGAGAGACAAGGGGTCTAACATTCATAAAGATGTGAGGTCTTAAGTGCACGTACTTGGCTTGGTTACGATGAATGGGCTGTGGCACAGCAGCTCCAGGAACATCTGGACCGCACCGGTTTCCTTGACCCCTCTCAGTCTGGTTTTCAGTCTGGTTATGTTACGGTTATTGGCCGCCCCCTCATGCCTACAGCATCTAGGGGCAGCTCACAGCAACTAAAACAATAATAAAATGCATAAAACAACAATATAAATAATTTAAAGCTACCCCATCCCAAACATTCGCCCTCCCTACCCTGCCATCCCACCCTCCCCTCTGAAGGCCTGGGCAAACAGCCAGGTCTTACAGGCTTGGTGAAAAGCCGTCAGATCTGGGGCCAGGTGAGCTTCCTCCGGGAGGGAGTTCCAAAGCCCAGCCACCGAGATTACTTCGCTGATTACTGCATCCCCAGCCACCGAGAACGTCCTCTCCATCATGGTCCCCCGTTTAACATGGGGGACCTCCAGGAAGGCGTCCCTGGCAGACCGCAGGGGCCGCCTTGGGGTGCGGAAGGCGAGGCAGTCCCCAAGGTATGAGGGGCCCAGACCATATAGGGCTTTATAAACCAACACCAACACCTTGAATCTGGCTCAGTACGCTATAGGCAGTCAGTGCAGAGTGTGGAGCACAGGTGTAATATGCTCCCATCACCTCGTCTCCATAAGGAGATGGGCCACTGCATTCTGCACCAGCTGCAGCCTCCAAATCAGAACCAAGGGTAGCCCCACGTAGAGCGCGTTGCAGTAGTCTAGCCTCGAGGTGATGAAGGCATGAATAAGAGTGGCCAGGTCGGGCCTGGAGATGTATGGGCACAGCCCCCGCACCAGTTACAGCTGGAGGAAGGCAGCTTTAGCCACCACCTCCACCCGTCGATCCAGCCGGAAGCCCGGAGCCAACACCACCCCCAGACTCCGAACCTGCTGGGCAATGGGAGGGCAGACCACTGCTCCACCAGAGGGGTCAACACCTCCCTCACCCTACCCACCACCATCACCTCCGTCTTATCAGGATTGAGCTTCAGTCTGCTCTGCCGCATCCAGTCTGCCACAGCCTCCAAACATTGGGAGAGCAACAAGACAGCGGGACCTGGGTCGGTCGAAAACAAGAGGTACAGCTGAGTATCATCAGCATATTGGTGACAACACACCCTGAACCCTCTCACGATCTCCCCCAGGGGCTGCATATGTACGTTAAACAAAAGCAGAGACAGAATCGAACCCTGAAGAACGCCGCAGGTCAAGGCCCGGGGGCTAGATGTTTTGGCCCACAGCACCACCCGCTGGCTTCTCCCTGAGAGGAATGAGCAGAACCACCCAAGGACAGTCCCATTCAGACCCCCCAGATCTTGCAGATGTCTCAGCACCAGCCCATGGTCCACGGTATCAAAAGTGGCTGAGAGATCTAGCAGGATCAAGAATGTAGAACATCTTGCATACATCTCCCGGTGGAGATCGTCCACCAAAGCCACCATCGCCATCTCAGTGCCATAGCCAGGGCGGAACCCAGATTGAAAAGGGTCAAGGAAACTGATACGGTCCAGATGCGCCTGGAGTTGCAGAGCCCCCACCCGTTCAATAACCTTCCCTAAAAAGGGAAGATTAGGGACAGGACGGTAACTGGTGAGTGCGTCTACATCCAGCAAAGGCTTCTTCAGCAGGGGACGCAGTAATCAGCGAAGTAATCAACAAACATGGCACAGCGGGCACTGTAAGGTTCCAGTTCCAGGTGGATGGAGGCCGGACCAACCAGCCCCCTCACCACCTGCAAAAGCTCTGCTGGATGAGACTTCGCTGATGCTATGAGGGCAGCAAAGAATTCCTTCTTTGCTGCCCACACAGTCATGACATAGGTTCACAAACTGGCTCTATGTCCAGGGCCGGCTGTATGATTTGCAGGGCCCAGGGCGGGGGAGAAATGCGGGGCTGTATTCTGCTACTGGCAAAGCTGCCGGCAGCTGGCGGGCCTAGGGGCACTCCCCAGCTCAGTCTGGGGGTGCTACCCAGGCCTGAGCTTGGGGATGGGCGGAGGGGCACTCCCCTCTGCCCATCCCCAAGCTCAACCATTTCGGAACACTTACGCGATCTGTCACCAATGACGATGACCTGGGCCCTGTGCTGGGCCCACTCACTGGCTCCCTGGGTCAGGCTTGGGCCGGCGCTGCAGTGGCAGATTAAATCTGCTGCTGCTCCGCCCACCGCCATCTGACGTTGCCAGGGAGTGAGGGAGAGGTGGGGCTTCTGCCTCTCCCTCTCCCTCACTCCCGCTGGCCCCCTCCACTGCCTGTTATCTCGGACTCAGCCAGGGAGTGAGAGGTAGAGGGCCCGTCTCTCCCTCACTCCCTGGTTGAGACTCACGGGGGCCCTGCGCTCGCGGCCTCCAGCTCCCGGCCACTGTCAGTCTCAGAGACTGACAGTGGCTGGGAGCTGAAGGCCGCAAGCCTGGGGCCCCCCCAGGAGTGGGTCCCAGAGTGGCCACCCCATGGTAAGGCTGGCCCTGTCTGTCACAATCTGTCGGCTTCAGCATGAGAATGATGCCACCTTGTCTCTAACCGCCACCCTCCTTCCTTCAGTAACCACAAATCCTCAGTGAACCAAGGAAGCCTGCGGTGCTTATGCCTAGGGAGTGGATGCCTAGGAGCCATCTGGTTGATCGTCTCATTCAGCAAGATGTTCCAATTAGCAATGAGGTCATAGAGCGTCCGGCCATCAAGATTAGAGGGTAATTCCCTCAGAGCATTTTGGAACCTCTCCGGTTCCATCAGTCTCCAGGGGTGAACCAACCAAACTAGTTCCACACCCCTCCAGAGGCAGACGTGCATCGGGAGACAGACCCACAGGAGGTAATGATCCGTCCATGACAAGGGCACTGTTGACACCTCCCCCACCAATGGATCACCCGCCTCAAGGCCAGTGCAGAAAATCAGGTCCAGGGTATGTCCCCCATCATGTGTTGGTTTGAGACAAGTCCATGGTTGCCATGGCGGCCATAAACTCATGCTTCACTCCTCCAAGACTGGTGTCGATGTAAATATTGAAGTCCCCAAGACTAATGTCTTTGGGGACTGCAATACCACCTTCAACACCAGCTTTGCCAGAGCATACAGGGATGCTGCTGCCATACAGGTAGGTGCACACTATACTAGCAGCACTCCTAATTTGTCACCTAATCAGTCACAAGATGGAGACCCTCAATACCTGACATAAGCTGCACTGGATACCTCCCAATGGACCATGAGTCCCTAAAAACAATGGTTACACCTCCCCACCATCCCTCTGACCATGGCTGATGCTGCACGGAGTACCCAGCTGGAACTAGGTCAGCCAGAATAGGCCCCAACTTGGTGTCCAGCCAGGTCTCTGTGATACACACGAGGTCGGCTGCATCATCCAGGATCTATTCCTGGATAGTCATCAACTTATTAACAACTGACCTCACGTTTAACAGCAGCAGCTTCAGGCCAGGGGCCTCCTGATCATGCACCACCTCACTATCTGCTCGGGAGGTGGTGAGGGGAACTTGCACCAAGTGCCTGTCCCGCCTCACAGATCGAACGCCACCCGCACGGGGACCATAATCCCCCCACCCCATCATGACCCCAATGGCCTCAGCCCCCCCTCTGGATCCCCCCTCCCAGCTTCCCTGCCCAACCGGTGAAGGAGACCCCCCCACCCTCAACCCCCCCTCTCACTGGGTGGTATTCTCCACATCCATTATGAGGATCATAACCCCTCTCTCACTGAGGGAAAGGACCCTACCCTCCCTATCCCAGTCCCATACCCAGGGACCATGCCCCCCTGTCACTGGGGAACAGTGAACCCTCCTTTCCAACCCTAATCCCTACCCCCCACTCCCCACACCCCGCTCTCTCAGAGGGGTGAAAAACCAACCCCCAATATGGGAACCATCCCTCCCTCTCAAGGGCAGGTATGGATCTCAGATTCTAAACCCTCCCTGTGTCCCATCTCTTACTTTCCCCAAGGAACCCAGACATCCCTATCCCCACACCCTAATAAATAAATCTTAATCCTCCCCTAAAATGTCCTCAAAACTAGGAATGGGTGAACAGAATGGAGTTTGGAAATTCAGTTCGGTTTGAAATTTGAGTTCAGTTCGGTTGACCGAACAGACTGAGTCCGTTCCGAACTCCGAATTTCCAAACCGCGTTCGCCCATCCCTACTCAAAATGAACCTTGATCCCTGCATACAAGTAACATCAACCAATAATCATCCCCCCTGTCCTCAGTGCCACTCTGAAGGGTCACACCAAAGGCACTTAGAAGCATCGATCTGTGACCCAGTCTTTCTTGGCCAGGGCCACACAGGCCACGAACAGCCCACCAGCGGCCAACACCCTTTGGTGTTGCCCTTCAGGACTCACCCTCCAATATCTACCGGTAGAGGAGAAGAAGAGGGTCAGGTTATCTGAGCTGGGCGCTTGAGGGCACCACGATATCTATAGTGGGACTTGATAAGAGGATACAGCTTGAAGAAGACATGTTATAGGTAAGTAACTTACCTTTTTCTTCATCACAAACCTTCTCATTAAATCATGTCTAAAAGCATTAAGCAACTTCTTTAGCTTTTTTATTATTGTAGGAAAGTAAATTGTACTTTTCCATTCATAACAGCATTAAAATGGAGAAAGCAGCTGTGCAGCAACTGCCAAGACTTGGAGAAGGCAAGAATGCTTGCTTTTTCCAGGTGAAGTGAAGACTCCTAGGAAATCAATGGAGATATAGTCCCTAGAAGCTTAAGGATCAAGATTAACAGAGTTATAATCTTCTGGCATCTTGGTGTGCATGGAGTACAATGCTGAGATAACAGAAACTAGGAAAGTAGGTATTTCCCCTTCACTCTTGGGTACCCATCTTAAAGGCTGGGTTCTTTCAGCGTGTTCACCACAGCTACAGAAACATTGGGTACTTTCAGACATGACGCTAACCACACTTTAACCACCCTTGGTGGTTATTTATGCATGTTGCAGGGCTGTATTGATACCCTATGCAGCCCTGCAACATGCATAAATAACCACCAAGGGTGGTTAAAGGGTGGTTAGCATCATGTCTGAAAGTACCCATTGTCACTACAGGTGAGAAGAAGGACTTGTATCCAAAGAAGGGAAACTGTACCTTTTTATGATAATCCAACTGGATTTTAAAGTAGGTAATGATGTGAGCCTAATCCAAATGATCATGGGAGTTTTTTGGTTGAATTCGTGTGTGTGTGTGTGTGTGTGTGTGTGTGTGTTTTAAAAATGTAATAATTATAGCTGGCTTTGCAAGACAGAGCTGAAACAGGTAATAGACATTATTTTCATTTAAGACATTTATTTGAATAGGACGTAGCCATCACAAAAAACAAAGCAAGACATAAAACATAAATAAGAATGTAAGTATAACAAAGTGCTTACATTGCCCAGCAAGTTAAAACAACCCCTCTGGGCATCAATTCATAGAGATACATTGTTAATTTGCTTTTTGACTATAAACAGTCTAAAACAAAATTTGGCAACTTGTAAAGATACATATTTGTCATTATCCAACAAATTATGCATTAGCACTTATTATTGTGGGCCTTAGTCATGTTTTAGATAGCCCTCTCAATATCTGAATAATATTAATAATGGAAACTGGTATTCCATTTCAGTTATTAATTTTTTTTTGGCTCTTTTGGTATCTTGGCCATATGGTGTATTGGTTGCATAATTTCCAGCAATTGTACATGTGCAATATTGTTAACATTGCCGGAATGACAATGATTGTTATTTTTGTTGCCTTCCCCCAAAATCCCAAACTTAAAAGAACCCTCCTACTGTTCTTGTGTGTGTGTGTGTGTGTGTGCTTGCCTAGAACAGGGTATCTGGTAGGGGAGGGGCAAGGGGCCCCTCTTGCCCCTCCCCTGCTTTGAAGGCACAGCCCTGTGGCCCAATGGGGAGGGAGGAGGGCATCTGGGGGGGTAGGGAGCGGGACAGGTAAATATCTGGATCAGCCTGTTGCCCCTTCCTCTCTCTTCCCTGCTGGGCAACGTGCAGGAGTTTTTCCCACCCAACCTTCCCCTCTTGGTTATGCTTGTGATGGGGTGTCATGTTGTTGCTGTCAGTTAATTTGTTATTCCAACTGCTGTGGGCTCTTGCTGGTTGCTGTTTTCAGGGCTGAGAAGGAATTTTCCTGTCCGCTTCATTGGCTCAGGGAGCTGTTGGGTTTTTTGCCTGCTCCAGAGAAGTTACGATGACTTTGACCTGTTTTATGTTTCAGTATTGTGCTTTATGTCATGTCGCAACTTTGGGTGGTTAGTGGTTTAGGAACCATGCTGTGGTGTGGCTCCCTAAGAGTTAAGGGGGCACTGCTGCATCTCATCACCACTCAGGGAGTGGGGAGTCTTAAGGCCAGGTCCCTGTCTAGGTTCGGGATGGCTGGTATGGGGCTTCACCCCGCCCTGACCCAGGGGGAGGGGTGACTTCGAAGGGTCAAGTCACTCGGGTAGGTGGGCGAGGCTTAACTCGGACACCCTTCCTGCTTTATATGGCATGGTTCCTCTCTGCTATGCATACAGGTTTATGTTCATTCGGTGGTGTACCGATTTCTGTATGGTAATGTAATAATAATCAAGTTACGGCCAGTGCCACTTTATCCCATATCATGTGCCTGTCTGTTCTTGTGGGTAGTGCAAGCAGAATTAACAGGAAAAAATGGATATCCAATACAATGGAAAGAGTGATGATTATCTGCTTTGCCATTTTGGGTTCAGGTAGGATTAATTAGTCAGGTTTGCTTGTTTTTCTGAATATTTGTTTCAGCTCTAGCATTTGTTCTTCTTGAATCAGTACAGTCCTATGGTAAGGCCTCTAGAATTTATTCAGAAAGATGAGCTACCTCAGTGTTCCAGCTTTAATGCCCTAGCGGTCCATTCCTGTCCAGCAGAACATTTAAGTGTGTGCTTAAGTCCCATTGACTTCAATGTCAATTAAGAACATGTTTAAGTGCCTTTCCAAACAGGGTAGGACTTAAGCATTGCTTAACACCTGTGGGGAAGAGGAACTCCCACGTGTTAAATGGTGGGGAGAAATGAGATCCTTAACTAGGGGACAAAGGAAGAAGGGTTTCAGGTCGTTTCCCCTTCTGATTTTAACACAATGTGTCAGTACTTTATTACTGTGGGAAAATTTAATTTTCAAAATAATTAAAGGATATTACAAGGCTTTAAACTGGTGTTCAAGGCACATCAACAATAATAAATTCTGAGTGCTGTTTTTATTTAAAATACAGCAATTAGTTATTGGTCAAAGTATTCAAGGGATTCTGCTATTACAGTTATTAAGAGACTCCTATCATCATTCAATTATTCATTGCTGACGACATGTATTTTTGATTAACAGCTGTACCCACTTTAGGTTCCATCCTAACCCAATGTGTTAACACACATTTTACTATATAATAGGACACACTGGAAATGAGCAAAACAGAAATATGTATGTTTATGTAGATACAAATAAATCAAAAACACCAGCTGGGTAATTTAGCAAAGGTTGTATGATTCCAATTCTGCTCTTAACTATCTTAATGAGGTTTTGTATATTTGATTTTATTGAGCTTAAGACATTTCCTGTGTAAAAAAAAATTAAAAAATAGATTTTTATATATAAAAAGAGGTATTCATGTCAGAGCAGACCTTCCAGGCTTTAAATTACAGATATTACTCACACCGAACAAGAACTGACTTTTGGAGTCTGGGTCTGGATTTACTTTAAGAACTTCGGCTATTTTTCTGTGCATGCTTTCTCTGACTAGAAAGAAAAATGTGGAAGGTGCCCAGTATTGAACATTAACATCTGGTGGACTGTAATGGATTTTGTGTTCATGTTCAACAGAGCGGTGAATGGAAAAACTTCAGAATAGAATTGCCTTTATTTTTCCCAGTGCATCAGAGGCGAAAGAGAGTTAGAGGACCAGCTATGAAAGACATGTGAAATTTCTCCCTGTCCTGTAGACGAAGCTATGCTGCATGGCATTTGGGAAAGCCTGAGAATACGAATGGTTTATTTAATGCTTCCTCCTAGCAAATAAATCCAATGCAGTGTTACACACCAGGGAATGTTAAATCACTCCCCCCCCCCCCACCAAACCAAACAGGAAAAATATTCAAGGTGTGTTTTGATGAAAGCCTGAAGGTGGCAGTAAATTCCTACAGGAGTGACTTAGCAACAGTTCTTATACACACACACACACACACACACATATATATATATATGTGTGTGTGTGTGTGTATATACGTATGTATGTGTATGTGTAGCAAAAAATATAATCCTTCTTTAGAACGCTGGACACTGTTCTTTCTGAATATTCTTTAATTAGTGTGCAAAAGGATTAAATTCAACTATGATTCTATTGCCACTCCTAGCAATGGAATAACAAATATTGTACTAAAATTTATATATATATAATATATAAATATAATATTTATATATATAATAAATATATATAAATTTTAGTACAATATTTGTTATTCCATTGCTAGGAGTGGCAATAGAATCATAGTTGAATTTAATCCTTTTGCACACTAATTAAAGGATATTCAGAAAGAACAGTGTCCAGCGTTCTAAAGAAGGATTATATTTTTTGCTACTCTATGCTGAAGGAAAATCACTGTGCAAAGGATTCAGGAACTGAAACTGATTATATGCTTTCTAGTTGCTATAGAAACAAAGTATGTAATTAAACAAAAGAAAACATACTATAAGTGTTACACTGATTAAAGTACTTAGAAAGGATTGGACAGTGAATTAGTCTTTTATAGCGGGACACTAAACCAACAACAAGGTTGATGTGAATTGTTTTCTTTCTTTCTTTCTTTCTTTCTTTCTTTCTTTCTTTCTTTCAAATTGAAAATTCACCCAGTGAAGTTTTGGCTTGGAGATGACTTACATTTTGCTTCCTTAGATAGATTGATAAAAGGAAGAGTCAAGAATAATAAAATGCAGAAGTGGTAACACTGAGAATCTAACTTCAATGATCTTGAAAATTAATGACATTAAACCTAATACTTTTTATTAGGGGATGGCAACAAACCCAAAATGAACTTATAACAGTTGGAGGAAGTACCAAATAAAATGTTCCCTTTAAGAATGTTAAATGCGTAATTAAATTTGTTCCAAAATAATAATTTTAGCCTAAGTAATTACTTCAGTGTTAATTATGCTACACAGGTACAATATTTTCAGCTTCAAATACTTGTTGGGGATTTTGCTCTTTATAGTGTCAGTTTTGAGGAGGGCTCATATGAAGGAGAGTACCTGAATATGTGTGCTTATGAAAATATAGCTCTGCATGGCATATTCCTACTGTTGCAAGTAGTTCCCATTTTGAATAGCTTGATTAACATTTTCAGCCTGACTAGGCTCAGCTGTAGCTCAAATGGCTTTGTTACAATGCAATGTCAGAAATATGTGTTGGGAAAAAATATACACCATGAGCACAGCAAAAGGAATCCTGTGATTTTCACAACCATTTCAATTAGCTAGTTGTTGGTATGAGGTGCCAGAAGAGGGCACTTTGAGTTCTCTTATCTTGTCTAATTCAATTCACTTTCAAAGTTTGTACACCTTAGACCCTAAATTTGTCTTTATCCGATATTTTCTTAAAATATATCAAAACAATTAGAATTTAGTTGTGGTTCAAAAGCAAAAACTATGGAAAATGTATTTAAAGAAACATTTAAACAAAATACCTGTTCCTGGAGCTGTGATGGTGAATGCAATACCTTTACTGCAGTAATGTCTTTACTGGAAAGCAAGTTATTATGCCAGTTCCGTTCATAGAGGTTGCCATACTGATCCCATGCATGAAAAAGAACAATTCTGGTGAAACCATTAATTGGAATAACTTCTGCTGGTGAGTTTTGTGCAAGCTTCCAAAGAAGAGCTCTGTGTACCTCATAAGCTTGCCATGCTTACACTTGCCAATGAATAGTATAAAGTACGCTGATACCAGAGTATCAAGGCCTGATACTTAGACCTGTTCATATTATTTCAGCAGTACTATCTACACAAAGTTTCAGGCCAGGGACAATTACATCAGGCCTACTTGAGCTATATTTCTAAAATCAGCCAATCTGACCCCCCTGGAATGTCTGGACCCAGGATAAAATGTACCTATTGCTCTCCCCACCCCACTTCTTTCCCCATGTGTAGCACTGCATTTCAGAATCTTTTCATCAACTTGATCTTGGTATCAAGCAAGCAGCTAAGCACAGGTATTAGCCCCATACCTTCATAGCAGGGAACTGTGTTCACTACATTTTTCCCAAATTGAGAAAAAGCAGTGAACATAGGTTTATGCCTCAGGGGTAATAACAGACATAATAACTTGCCCCCTTGATCCCATTCCTTCCCGCCTCCTCACCTCCATTACTCCCACTGTCGCCCCCTCCTTTCTGCACATCATCAACCTCTCCCTCTCTACTGGCTCTTTCCCTTCTGCCTTCAAACATGCCACAATCTCTCCTATTCTCGAAAAGTCCACTCTTGACCCCTCTGACCCTTCTAGCTATCGTCCTGTCTCACTCCTTCCTTTTGCTTCCAAGCTGCTTGAACATGTTGTCTACTCCCGCTGCCTTGACTTCCTATCCTCCAACTCCTCCCTTGACCCCCTCCAATCTGGCTTCCGCCCCCTTCATTCTACTGAAACTGCTCTCGCTAAGATCACCAACGATCTTCTGGTGGCTAAATCTAAACGTCTCTATTCCATTCTTGTCCTCCTTGATCTCTCTGCTGCCTTCGATACTGTTGACCACTCACTCTTGCTGGATTCCCTTCACTCCCTTGGCTTTTGTGGCTCTGTCCATAACTGGTTCTCCTCCTACCTCTCTGACCGCTCCTTTAATGTGTCTCTCTCCAACTCCGCCTCCTCCTCCTTCCCCCTCTCAGTTGGTGTTCCTCAAGGCTCTGTTCTTGGCCCTCTCCTCTTCTCGATCTATACCTCATCCTTAGGCAAACTCATTGCCTCCCATGGCTTCCAATACCACCTCTATGCTGATGACACTCAACTCTATCTCTCTACTCCCTCTCTCTCTCCCTCTGTTCAAGCTCGTCTCATCAACTGTCTCTCTGACATCTCTACCTGGATGTCTCAACGTCAACTCAAACTCAACATGGCTAAAACTGAACTCCTTATCTTCCCCCCTCATCCTTCCTCTCCTTCCTCACTGTCAATAACTATTGATGGAGTCACCATCCTGCCTGTCCCCCAAGCCCGTAGCCTAGGCTTCATCTTTGACTCACCCCTTTCTTTTAAACCCTACATTGACTCTGTTGCTAAATCCTGTCGCTTCTCCCTCCATAACATTGCTAAGATTCGCCCTTTTCTCTCTGTCTCGTCTGCCAAAACTCTTGTTCATGCTCTGGTCATCTCTCGCCTCGATTACTGTAACCTCCTTCTCACTGGCCTTCCCCGGTCTCACCTTTCTCCCCTCATCTCTGTCCAAAACTCTGCTGCCAGGGTCATCTACCTCGCCAGTCGCTTCGACCATGTGCAGCCCCTCCTCTCTTCGCTTCACTGGCTTCCCCTTCCTGAACGAATCCTGCACAAGCTCCTAGTCTTCACCTATAAAGCTCTTCACAACCTTGCTCCCCCCTACCTCTCTGCACTTATCGCCCTCCATACTCCAGCCCGTGCACTTCGCTCCTCCTCTGTCCCTTCTCTCACCCTTCCACGCCTTCCCTGCTCCCCTAAGCGCCTTCGTCCCTTCTCACTTGCTGCCCCCCATGCCTGGAACTCCCTCCCTGTCCACATCCGCCTTGCCCCCTCCCTTCATACCTTCAAATCTCTCCTTAAAACTCACCTCTTTCGCTCGTTATCCTACTGTCTGACTCGTTATCCTACTGAGTCACTATTTCCTATACCTACGGTCTGTTTACCCTTATCCTTGCCACATGGACCTGCCTGCTGTCATTCTCATCGTAACCAAGCCAAGTACGTGCACCTGAGACCTCATATCTTCATGAATGTTAGACCCCTTGTCTCTCCCTCTGTTCCCCTTCCTATGTCTCTCCCCCAGCTCCTGTCTCTCAAATTGTAAGCCCTAGGGGTAGGGACCATGTCTATTTTATTACTTTGTAAAGTGCCAGGTACACTGCTGGTGCTATATAAATGTTTGTTAATAATAATAATAATAATAATAATTAATAATAAATAATAACTTTGGCCTGCTTTGACCCACTGTAGCCTGGGACCCACCTGCATGTGTGTGCAGGCACCACCAGATGTTGGTCCAGGATTGCCCCGGGCTGTGTTGGTGGCTAGCCTGGGTTGTGACCTTGGCAAATCTCAGAGGTCACAGCCTGAACTATTGCCCACCCAACCAGGCCAAAGCAGGCCACAGTGGGCTAGTATGTCTGTTCTTATGTGGCCTCCATGGTGTGTTTCATTAGCCATCATGGACTGTCCATCATAGTGGGTGGGGTGCTGGTAGCCGGGTGTAGGTAGGGCTCATCAGCAGCTGCCATTGCTTCTTGCAGGGTGACCGGCTTAGTGTCCAAAACCTGGGATTTGATTAACAGAGTACATACCTCCATGAATTGTTCCACCAGGAATAGCTGTAGCAGTTTTTCCTGAGTATCAGTTTTCCTCGCCTTTACCCATTTCTCCGTTGCCTCCTGCAGCCTACAAGCATATTCCTTATGCATCATGTCCTCTTTCTGGAGTAAGTGAAACCATTCCTGATACACCTCGGAGATGATGCAGTAACAATCAAACACCTGCTTCAGATTTGAGTAGGACAGGTTTCCCCCCTCCATGGCATTGTAGATGGAAAGTGTGTTCTCGGTAAGCTTTGGCACCTACACCGGCACCCATAAATCCTCACAGATATTGTTTCATCTACAAATCTTTTTGAAGGTTGACAGGAAGGCCTTGATGTAGTGGGATTCCTCAAACCTCAGGATCAGCTCAGTATGCTGTTGGCTCAGTTTTTATTGAGGTGCAGGGCTGTGAGGTTGATCCAGGGGTGGTGTCTGGTACAGTCCCCATGTGCTGAAGTTGCTCCAGCTTGTATTGCTCCTGGGCAGCTTCAGTTCGTCTCTGAGCTGCCTGTTGCTGTGCTCTGCGGGCTGGCTCCTTCTCTCTCTTTCTGCTGCTGCTTTCTCTTGGTCGGCTGCAGCCCTCTCAGTCTTCGGCTGGGTTTCACGCTCTCACAGCGGCATCCTTGCCAGCTTCATTTGCACGCCCATGGACTCCAGTGTAACCCTTTTGGCCCCCTTGGCCGTTGCTGCTTGGTGCAGCTGTAGTGTCTCATGCTGGATGAGGGTGACTATGAGCATGTCCTTGCTCTTTTCCTTGCCGTTCTCCTGGCACTGTATTCTCTAAGCAGGTCCTTTGTGGACATGTTGGTGAAGCCCGTAGGAAGCACCATGTCGACTAGGTCCCCTATCTTCCTGAAATAAAACTAAAATAACAAACACTTGTGTGATTTCTACAGAGCTCTGACCTTAATTTCAATGTCACACATAGGACACTACAGCCAATTCAAAGCACTTTCCCAAACATGACATGGATTACACTGAGGCAAATCTAGGTATGAATCTGGCTTGCCACTGTAAGAGATCTATCAGCCCTCCTCTGCTGGGAAGCACTGCGCGGTACTGCTGGAAGGACCCAGTTGTCTGCTTTATGTGCAGGAGCCCCCATCCCCTAGTAGCCCTCTTTCCTTATCTGAACGTTTGCACCAAGTTGGGTCACTTGCAATGCAGGCCACAAGCCCCAGATTTGCTCCCAATGTAGTGAGTACACCATACACACGCTAAAAGAAAGCTTTATGAAAAGAGAATTTAGGCATGTGATTCAGAGCTAGTCTACAGAAAAAGAGCAACAGAAAAACAAATGGGGCAAACATGCAAAACTGTCTCACTGATGTTCCCTAACTCCAGTCCTTACTCCTTCAGGTGTGTAGGCAGGGGCGGCTGATGGCTTTTTAGTTTGGAGGGGCAGTAAGGCCATCCGGCCTGCCGGTGAGCCGGTGGGTGGAGCCAGGGCAATGGTAGGCAGAGCCAGGGCAATGGTAGTCGGAGCCAGGGCAATGGTAGGTGGCGCCAGGGCATAACCCAGCAGCAAGGAGTTCCCAGGGTTAACATCAGATGGAAGAAAACACAGTCTACAATGCACATCAAGCTTAAAATGAATAATGTATAAACCCCAAACACAGGGAAACAC
>QEPC01008443.1:155844-176338 GCA_003113815.1 Sphenodon punctatus | reverse complement strand
GGGGCAGTGGGGAACAGCCTAGGGGTGGGTGCAGGGTGGGGGTGGGGAACAGGCTCAGCCTAGGGGGAAGATATGGGAGGAGGTGGAGGGGGGGTGGAGGAGGTGGAGGGGGTGGTGGAGGAGGTCGGGTACAGGGTGAGGGAGGGAGGAATCAGTCAGTCTTACCTGTTGAGTCTGACTGCTCCTTCCTTCTCCTTTGACGCCCGGCGGTCCTCCTAGGTATAGGCGGGGGGAGTTTAGTTGTTTGTTTTTTAAAAAATTGCCCACGTGTCCCCGCCCGTGGAGCCAGGACGTTCAGGCAATTAAAAAAACAAAACAAAACAGTCCAGCAGTTCCCGCTGCCACTGCTGCTGCCATTGCTGCTTCCCCCCCACTCTGAGCAGCGAGCGGCAATGGCAGTGGGAGCAGCAGCGTGAACCGGCGCAGAGGCTGAGACTTCGCTCGGGGACTGACTGAGGCAGGGAGGAAGCGCGCATGCGCATTTCCTCCCTTCTCAGTCCCCTGAGCCAAGCTATCTCGCCAGGGTGGTCAGCGCGACCCCCCATGCGAGATCTTCCATTGAGCGCAATGGAAAGGCTTTGCCCCTCCCTCCACAGCATGTCCCATGCATGCTGTGGACGGAGGAGTTCAGCCTCCCAAATTGCGTTTTCCATAGGAAAATGCTTTGGGTGGCTAAGCAGCTGAGCCCTTTTTGTCCCTTTGGGGACCCACTCCCAGAGTGGGTGGGTCCCCGAAGGGAGAAGAACACAGTGACAGCTACAGCAGCCTCTGCAGCAGCTCAGAGGCTGTTGGAGCTGTCATAAGAGGCAGCGTTTTTTTTTTTTTAAAAAAAAGAAAAACAGTTTTGGCACCGGTGGCCCCTGCAGTGCTTTTTTTGGGGGGGGGGCACTGCCCCAAATATCCTGCAGGGGGAGCCGCCGCTGTGTGTAGGTCAAATTCTTGGGCTCTCCTGGCAGGCATAGTCCCTTGTGTCAGATGTACTGGGCCATCTTCTTCTGTCCTGAGTGCTCTCACAGGCCCTTAAGAGTCCCTGGCTGTATACTTTTCATTTCTGGTGAGGAGTGGTTTTTTTTGGCCCTTCTGCACACCTAGGACTCCACCCTTGATAGCATTTGGTGAGGTTAATGTCCCCCTCTCCTGGGTGATTACTGGACTATTGGGAGGGGGTGATGGCTAGAGGTATGCACCAGAGACCCATGTAATCTTTCATTTTCATGTCATTTTTAAAATAGTTAATGAAATTTTGTTATTTGTTATCGGTGTTATTGGTATCCATACCGATTTTGAACGATAACGAAGGTTTTGTTTTTGGTATCGTTTCCATTGTGGGCTGTTACAAGTGGCAGAAGTGCCAGCAGACACTTGCCCCAGACTTCTCAGAAGTTGAACCCTTCCTCCCTTTCTCATTATAATGCAGTAGTAAAAAGTGCACAATGACAATATGAAAAATTACTAATATTTATGTCTAACCTAAACCTACACTTAATAGCCTGTATCTATACAAATAAACATCTATCTGCTATGTGTTCTAAGTATCTATCTTATTCCTATCCTATTATACTAATATATATATATAATAAAATCCTAGTATCTACTAGTATCTATATCTAATCTATCTGCAACCAATATATCTATATATAATATGGATAGGGGAAGGGGAAAGGAAAAAACTATAGGGTATATCTATCTAATCTCTATCTCTGTTGTCTATATCTGTTATTTATGGCCATTTTTACATGGACTGCACCCACCCACAAACACCCATAAACACCCATCGGATGGGTGTGAGAGTGCCCATGTAAACATCCACGAGTGGGTGGGTGCACGTTCAAAACCCACCCACCAACACCCACAGAGCAGTCGGGAAGGAGCCGGCATGCTCCATGGGTGGAGGTGGGTGGAGATGGGTGTTCAACACCCACCTGTCCCGTGTAAAAACCCAAACACCCACTGGAAGGGGTCAGTCAAGACCACAGAGAGATGGCTAGAGAGGCTACGCAGGGGCCCTCACGCACACATGCCCACCTGGGGAGACACCGAATGCCTGCCCGGGAGCCCTTAACCGAAACAGGACATGGGTGTGCCAGCTCCCAATACATCTGCACGGAAAGCCACCAACAAAACGAAGGGAGCCAGCTACGTGACTCATGTGGGACGGGCCAGGGTAAACAGAGGGACCCTGGGATGCCATGGGGAAGGGGGGACAGCCCCACAGGCTGGGGGGGGAAGAGGGAAGGACTGCTAACCACAGCACATCTGTCCCGCCACAGGGCCGAGGACAGACCATGGTGCCCACGTCGACCACAGCCCCCCCACTCCAGCACAGTCATGGGACACAGGGAAGGGAGTGTGAGCGACAGTAAGGTACATGCGAGGGGACCCCAATAACCCAGGGAGGGGACAGGGTGGGCATGCCAACAGCAGAAAACAACCCGAGGAAGGACAGGGTGGGCAGCTGACAGCAAATGGTTACACCCCCCCAGGACAGCACCCAGACACAGGAGCAATGCACTACTGGGGAGACAGCCAATGAGGGCCTCTGTGACAGCCAGGTAAGGCATCCGTGCCCCCACGGGGGAGCAGGGATGGATCCCCCCACAAGGGAGCACAGGGGGCCTGGGGGGGCAGATGCTAACCCCTCTGCAATACCCCCAACAGGAGATGACTAGCTCCACTGCCACCACAGCTACTGGGCAGGCCCCAAGCTGCTAAACTGGTAGGTCCCCCACAATCGGTACCCAAAGAGCCCTGGTCGGGGCAGGAGACCAGGGACTTCATACGCATGTGGGGGGCTGAAAAGGTCCAGCATGACCTGGTGTGCAGTTACAAGACCAGACAGGTCTATGAAGCCATCGCCCAGGAGGTGCAGTGGCAGGGGTACAATAGAAATGTCACCCAGTGCATGCAGCAGGCAAAGGACTTGGGGTCCGGATATAAACATATCAAGGATAAAAATTTCAAGTCCAGCCATGCTATGCGAACAATGGAGTTCTATGATGAGCTGGACCGGTTCCTCTGCATGGACAGGGACATAGTCACCTCCCACTTACATGGCACTGCTTTAGCCAGGGGCAGGCAGAAGGCATTCACAACACCCCCCTGCTCAACCCCCCCCAGAGCAGGGGGAGGCTGCTGCCCCTGGTGAGGCAAGCCAGGATGTGGGAGGGGGCGGCCCTGTCACACAGGGGGAGGAGGCACCCTGGGAACCCGCTCACTCAAACATTGCCCTCCGCATGCACCCACAAAACCCACAGGGCGCTGGGCCGCAGGGAAGTGGGGGTGCATGTGGAGTGGACAGAGACCCTGGATGCCTCGAGGAAGCAGAGTGGATGGAAACCCGGGATGCCTCCCAGGAAGTGGAGGAAGACAATCCAGGTAGGAATGCAATGAAGGCCCGGGGGGGGGGGGAGACAGGCCCAGGAGGAGAATGGACCCCAGCCACAGCGACCAGAGCCGAATCTGGACAGCAGGGATTGACTAATAGATCCACATTCCCATTACAGCTCAAGGCGCCCTGGAGGTTCACGAGGAGGAGGTCACAGAGGAGGAGATGGTCGAGGAGGAACCGGAGGCACCCGCAAGAGCCGGGTGCTAGGACAACGATGGTAGGCCACAACGCACAAGGGATGGGTACTGGGGTAAGGGGCTAACAGGCTGGACACAGGGGCAGCCCCTAGAACCAACTGCCCCCCATGAACGATAGGGAAGGGCTGGTGTCCGGAGCCACTGGGTCACCGAGCCATACAGGTTAACAGCCCCTAAGGGGCCCAGGGGGGGCGGGGGGGAGGGGCTGGGAACACGTGACAGGCCCCTAGGAGGAGCTGCAATAGCACGGACCTGGGTGAATGTGGCCCCTGATGGGATGAGCTCTGTGGCCTAACAGAGTGGACACATTGCAAGGGACCCCATCCAACCAGTAACATACACCATAGGGACAGACAGGAAGGGGGGTGGGCACCCCCCTGGGTGACAGGGGGGCACATCTATGGGCATAGAGTACAGATGTGTGAAGCCTCACACCCCAACCTGTTAACCTCACTCCCACAGATGAGCACCCTGGTCTGGCGAGGGGAGACGTTGCCGGCAGTGCCAATAGGAATCGGGAGATGCGGGCCTGGAACAGGTGGAGGAGAGATGACCTCAGCAGGGAGCTGCTGGAGGAAACCAGGTTAGCCAAGGTGCACGCACAGGAGCTCACCCACACAAGGGAGGTGCAAATAGGGGAGGGGGAGACGGACTGGCAGACAGTGGCAGCCATACTAAACTGATCCCGCACTGAGTACCTGTGGTACAGGCGCCTGACTGCCTCCCTCCACTGTGAGATGCGGCTCGACAGAGTCAAGAGGGTGAGGGGACACGTTGTGCTGGCGTGAACCTCCGCATGTGCCCTTGACCTCATTGGGGAGACAGTGGGGCTCCTTCAGAGGGAACCCCGGTGGGACGTACCCCTTCCAGGTCCGGGTGGTGGGATGGCAGCCAATTACCACTGGGGCACCCCCCTCACAGGTGCAGGTGGCCCCCCCTGCACTTCGGCCGACAATGGTTTCCCCAGGAGCATTCCTTCCCCGGTCTCGTCGACAGGGTCCCTCTCCCCCACATAGCCCCACAACATGAACCCATGGGGCTGCCCTTCTGGCCCGCACCTCTCCCGGTTCCTCCACAGCTGCCTCCGAGACCCCCCCTCCAGGAACCACGGTCTCCCCCAGTGAACCTGGAACCTCTAGGTGACCAACAGCCCATGCCGGCCGCCCCACTAACTCATAGCTGTCAGGAAAGGGGGGGGGGAGTGGGGAAGGCATAGCAAAGATCAGAGGGATGGGGGAGGGACTGCTGTGTGGGGAGAAATGGGAACAGCAGAGGGCCACAGAAAGGGCTGTGGCAGTGCAAGGCAGGGTGTAACACAGAACTTACGTTCCATTACCGCAGGGTCCAGCACCCCAGCCCGGTGTGGAGCGGGTGGCCTGTGGACAATGGAGAGCCTGGGCTGTCCAGCCACTGCTCCCAAAGGACAGCGGCTGCAAGGGCCCGCAGGGGATCAAGCCCCGGTGGTGCACCGAAGCGGGCACGGGGAAGGCCCCGCAAATAGTGACATCCTTCCTTGTACAGAACTCCTAATAAACTGTGTTTTACATTACCACTCTGTTGTTCGGTGTGTCAATGGGGGCACCATGGTGGCAAGGGGTCGCTCCATATGCAGTCGGGGGCAGGGCATTCACAAGACAGGTGCTGGAAGCATACATCTCTGACCTGCAGGCAGTCGGGTGGGCAACAGCATAGCTCCCATGGCCGGGTACAGGTCTGCACAGTTACATCAGTGGAGCACCGGGCATGCCACCAGACAGCTGATGAGGTGCCAAGGCCTGGTGCGGTTTGCTTGCCATGGCTAGAAGGCAGTGGGTTACCCAGTGGCATGGGGCACAGGCCTCACAGGACCGGGGAACTCCTATGACCCAAACAAGAGGCCACAAGCAGATTGTGGGAACAGACATAACAGGATTTATTGTTACCCATTACACGGTATCGTGAAGGGTGGGGGGCTGTCAACAGGCCTACTCAGTTGGCTGCCATCTGGGTGACAATGCGCTGACACAGAGTTCAGCGTACCAGTTCTCCTCAGATATGCACTGGAATGCGCCACCCTAGACATGTTGGTAGAGGGGCATGGGACCCTCTCTCTGCACCAGTGTGGGGTAGTCATGGGCAGCTCCCCCGGTCCTGCAGACATTGTGCAGGTTGCAGGTATGGGGGTATGCTGCAGATCGAACTGGCTCCTGTTCATGAGCCAACGCCCCTTGAGCAGCCTGAATGCATGCTCTGAGCCAACGAGAGCTGTTCATTGAAGAGCCGGTGCGCCGCTGTGCACACAACGGGATAGGCCCTCATGAGTCATGGACTCAATGGGTAGGCGGGGTCCTCTATCACCACTGGGGCCATGGAGACCCCCTCAATGACACAGTACAGGTTGGGGGTTATCTCCCTGTCAAACATGTGTGCAAAGAAGGGGAAGGCCCACAGTATGTGAGTATCATGGCTCCTCCCAGAGTGATAGACATTGGTAAACACCGGTATAGACATTGGTAAACAAAGCCCGGTGAACCACCACGGCCTGGAGATTGATCAAGGACACCTGCCTCCGATTTAGGTAGTCCATCTTGGCATGTGGGGGCCAGATGATAGGGATGTGGGTGCTGTCTATCACCCCTGTGGAATGGGGGAAGCCCACATCCTCGAAGCCGCGGATCACAACCTCTGGATCCCAGAGCTGTATGATCCACTTGAGCAGTAGCTCAACTAGCAGGTTGCACACATCGTGGAGCACCCTGTTAACAGTCGTGGTCCCCACCCCGAACTACTCCCAAATGCTCTGACAGGAATCAGGGGCGGCCAGTCTCCACATGGCCATGGCCACGTGCATCCCTGGCGGCAGTGGATACCGCATGTTGGTTTTGCACCTCCAGAGATGTGGATTCAAGAGCTCTCCGATGTGGGTCAACAGTGAGCAGTTCCTGTGGAAGTGGTCCATCCACTCCTCATCCATCCAGGTGGCCAGCATGTTCTCCCACCATTCATTGGTGCGAGAGTGCATCCAATTCAGCCTCTGCATTGGGACAGTGACATGGCATCCATAGACATTGAGCAGCCACCGGGACAGTACCAGGCGCATGTCCTGGGACACTGCTGTTCCGAACATGGACCGTCGGTGGACAGCTACCCTCTGTGCTCACCACAACGATGCAGCTTGGTGCAGGTTGGCCGCTCTCCTGCACTGTACACCATGGTTGTAGAAGCGGTGACCTGACAGTAGTAGCTCAGCCCATTGCTCCAACACCAGCGCCAGGATCATGAAGCAGGTGGACAGGACCATTATGAGGACAGCCCTTCCCTCAGGGGACTCATCAACAGGCATCATGGTACCACCCACAACACTCACACTCAGGGGGTGTGGGGATCACAACTCCTGGGAGTGGGAAACAGGGAAGGACTCCACGCAATACCCTGTCGGGAACCACCAGGTAGTGTCAGGAAACAAACCCTCAGGATCTAATAGGGCTGTTGGGAGTATCAGTCCCCAGTCTAGATCATCATTGGGTACTGGGAAGGCGCACACCTGAAGGCGGTTCTCAACCACATACACATGGGGAACAAGGGTGAGGGAGGAGTGCAGAATGGTGAAGGGAAGAGGTGGTGTAGAGCTTCCCAGGGGAAAGGACAGGACTCACACACTGGGGTCCCCCCCCCGGGAAGTGCACCACGAAGACACCCCCTGGAAGCAAGATTACCTGAGATAACCACCACTCACTCACACAGTCACTCACGACACGCACGCAGCACTCTCTCACAGCAAGCAATTTTAGGAGCACAAACACTAGCCACAAGGACAACAGTCGGGGGCCGGTATCACGGGCAAGAGCACTGATCACCAGCACGCACCGCACTGTAAAGGAGCTTGCTATTTGTAGGCCCATTCTGGGAGGTGCCGCAGCTGCTCTGAACACTGCAGAGCCAAGGCTGGGGGCGTGGCTTCCAGTCGCGCTGTTGGCGTGCCTTCAGATTCGGTCCCTGGGATCACTTGGTGTTGTGGACACGGGGCCTGTCCGGAAGTCATGTCAGAGCTGGCTTCTGCTGCGGCAGCTCTGCTTAAGTCCCCTTGATGTAAGTCTCCTACGGGGGCTTTAGTTTCACTTGGGGTGGCTGGGGCTTGCGGTGAACTGGCCACGAGGGTAAGTGGGGATGGCCGTGCCCTATGACGTCTCTGTTTTCCCCCACCCCTGGTGGCAATCCTCACAGCACCCCCCCTCCAAGGCCGATATAAATGCAGCGGTCGAGGTTTCAAGGGGTAACGGGCATGAAATAGATGCACAAGTCATGGGGCATGCACATCCGAGGTCTTTTCCCATGAGTGCTCCGAGGGTCCATAGCCCTTCAAGTTGATCAGGTAGATCAATCGTCCATGGTGTCGACGAGCATCGAGGATTCAATGGACGTTGTATTCTCCAGGGTCGGAGGGCTGGGAGGTGAGAGGCCCGGGGGTGCATGGAGGAGCCAACGCGGGCTTTAGCAGGGAAACATGAAAGGATGGGTGAATATGAAAATGTCGTGGTAAGGTCACCGTATAGGTTACTTCATTAATGCGACGTAAAATGGGGAAGGACCCCATATACTGATAATCCAATTTGGGGGAAGGTCTTTTAGAGGGATAATGCCACCGGTCAATCCAGACCCAGTCCCCTGGTTGGTACTCCTTTGCGGGTTGTCGGTGTTTGTCAGCATGTTTCTTGTTGCTTTGGTGCACTTCCTGAAGGATCTTAGTAGCCATTGCTTGTGCTTTATGAATGCAAGTGACCAAGGCCCCGGCAGTCGGTATTGTTAAGTATGTCACTTCGGGGAGGTAAATACGTGGATGATACCCGTAGGTAACGAAGAAGGGGGGACATGCCCAAAGATGCATTTAAGGTGTTGTTGTAGGCAAATTCATCCAAGGGGAGGAGTTTGTACCAATCATCTTGTTGGTAGTTGATGTAGCAATGAAGATATTGTTCTAATGTTTGATTGGTCCATTCCACCTGCCCATTGGCTTGAGGATGATACGCAGTAGTTAAACACATCTTAATTTGAAGGTTGGCCAAGAGGGATTTCCATTGTCGCGACGTGAACTGGGTTCCCCGATCGGACACAATCTCCAAAGGCACACCATGCAGCTTGATGACATGCTGTAATAAGTGTTGTGCTGTTTGAACTGTGGTAGGTAATCCTATGCAAGCGACAAAATGCCCCATTTTTGAGAAGTGGTCGATGATCACCATAATCGTATTGTAGGTCTGAGACAGGGGCAGTTCCACAATGAAGTCTACCCTGATCCTCTGCCATGGCCCTCAGGGGAGTGGAGCCAATCATAAAAGTCCTTGGGGTTTTTGCCAGGGTATCTTGGTCAGAGCGCACACTGCACATTTGGCAACATAGTCTCTCACATTGGACTTCAGTGTGGCCCACCAGAATTGTCATTGCACCAGGTGTATGGTGCGTTTGATCCCAGGGTGTTCTGCTAACGGGGCGTTGTGGTGCCCCCACGCTATCTGGGTACGTGCCAGTTTTGGTACGATGACTTTGTCCTGATAGTAATACAAGCCCCGTACTTGCTTGCACGTGTCAGGGTCCCCAATGGGCGGGGCTTGTTGCGAGTATTTCTGCAACTGTGTCGAAGAGATCAAGGTAGCTGCTATGGTATGGGGTCTCAGTAAGAGGTTTCCTCTGGCAGCCGGGGGCTCCCCTTCCTCCATGCAATGAGACAAGGCATCAGTCACAATATTTTGATAGCCCGGGTGATATTGAATAACAAAATTGAACCGGGCAAAAAAAAGGGCCCAGCAGCCATGCCGAGCATTGGCAATATGAGTATTTTGTAAGTATGTTAGAATCTGATGGTTGGTAATAACTGTGACAGTGTGGGTGGCTCCCTCCAGATAGTGTCTCCAAGTCATAAATGCCGCCTTGATAGCTAAGAGCTCTTTATCTAAGACGGTGTAGTTTTTTTCCATGCCTGAGTTGCCGGGAGTAATATGCATACGGCAATAATTTTTGTCCGTCGTTCTCAGGCTGGAAGAGCACCGCCCCAATAGCAATGCTTGAGCCTTCAGTTTCTAGGGTGAAGGGCTTGTTGAAGTTGGGATGTTGGAGGATGGGAGCATGGGTAAAGATGTGTTTTAAATGTTCGAAGGCCTGTTGTTGCTTTGCCATCCATTTGTAGGGAACCCCTTTTCGTAGCAGGGAGTAAGGGGTTCCGTCACTTTAGCATAGCTGGGGATATACTGACGATAATAATTGGTGGTGCCAAGGAAACATTGATGAAGGGCCTTCACTGAGAGCGGGTGAACCCATTGTAAAATAGCTGTTATTTTTTAGGGTCCATCTTGATCCCTTGGGGTGAAATAACAAATCCCAAAAACTCAATAGTAGTTACGTGAAAGGCGCATTTTTCCAATTTGCAGAAGAGGCGGTTGCAGCGTAGTCGGTGCAAGACCATGCGGATGTGTTGTACATGTTCCCTCAGGGTTGATGAAAAAATAAGAATATTGTCCAGATATGCTATGATGTAAGTATCGAGTTGTCACACAACACATCATTAATCAGATGCTGAAAGGTAGCCGGAGCATTTGCCAGGCCAACCAGCATGATGAGGTATTCGAAATGCCCATATCTGGTTCGAAACGCTGTCTTCCACTCATCCCTTGGCGAATGCGCAGCAGATTATAGGCTCCCCGTAGGTCTAATTTCGTAAAAAACTTGGCTCCTTGTAAACGATCCAAAAGTTCGGGGATAAGAGGCAGTGGGTAACGATTTTTTAAATAGTAATAGCATTAAGCCCCCGATAATTAATACAAGGACGGAGCCCCCCATCCTTTTTTGGAACAAAGAACAGGGGGCCCCCCACCAGTGACGAGGAATGCTGGATGAACCCCTGTTTGAGGCTGTCATCTATATATTTTTTCAAGGTATCTAATTCAGGAGCCGAAAGGGCATAGGTGCAACCGTAAGGGGGCTCCGTACCTGGCATTAACTTGATAGGACAGTCATAGGGGCAGTGTGGGAGCAAGGTGGCAGCTTCTTTTTTTATCAAAAACGTCAGCAAAATCATCGTATTGGGTAGGTAACTGCCCTTCAATCTGCTGCTCCATTGTGGCCAATGCCCTTCGTGGGGGGGGGAGGCTAGAAAACACTGCGAGGCACACTGTTCTGAGTTAAATGTTAGCGTTTGAGTGGTCCACTGGATGTTGGGGTTGTGCCGATGCAACCATGGCATGCCCAACACAACGCTGAACATTGGGGTTGCTACAATATCAAATTGCATCCTTTCCGCATGGATGCCAATGGTTACTAGGAGCTCGATAGTCTGCGTAACGATGGGCCCCGAGCTCAATGGAGAGCCACCTATGGTCTGTACCTGCTCTGGCAGGAACCTACGAGTTGTGGGAATGTCATGATGTTGCAAAAACCCTCAGTCCATGAAGTTCCTCAATGCCCCAGAGTCTATTAGGGCCCAAACGATAAGGCTCCTGTTTGGGGTTACCCTCAAGGTCACAGGGAGCTTCATGTGCGGGGCACTTTCAGGTATTGTACCCAGGACCTGTGGTTGGAGTGAGAGGGGTGTAACCTGTACCCCCGGAAGCCCCCCTACAGCTCCCGGGGTCGCACTTTTCCTGAGTTTCGCCATGCAGACGGAAGGGATGGACAATTTTGCGCAAAGTGCGCGGGGTCCCTGCAGTAGAAACAAAGGCGCCAGACCCAACAATTTTCTCGCTCTGCCATTGATAGGGGTCCCCGTGAAGCCCCGATTTGCATGGGCTCGGATTCATTTTCCTGGCAGGCTTCAGACTTCCCTAGTACCGGGGGCACAATTCGGGGCACGGGTCCTCGAAAGGTCTCCTGGAGCCTTTCTCGTCTGCGTTCCATAAGTCACTCGTCAAACTGGAGAGTCAGCGTAACCAACGCCGCCCCCCCATGTCTCTGGTATAGTTGTGATTGCCAGCTGATCCTTCAATTAGTTGCTTAAAACCTGTCGAAACATCACCTTCAAGACATGTTCTGGCCAATTCAAGTCTACCGCCAACTGTTGAAACTTCGTGATGTAGTCCAAAAGGGGGCCTCGCCCCTGTTTCAAGCCCATGATTGCATTCTCTGCATCCTTAACCCGATGGGGATAGTCAAAGAGAAAAGTAAATTCATGAATAAACCATGCATAGTCTACTAACAATGGGTTTTTTCCAGTGAGCAACGGGGTAGCCCAGGCCAGTGCCATACCTTCTAGTAACCCAATCACGAAGGCTACCTTCTGGGCATCGGTATCATAGGTTTTGAGCTGTTGGGTGAAGGTAAGGTCACACAAGGCTAGGAACCCTTGGAATGTCTGTCGATTCCCAGAAAATTTGGAAATGGTGGGTCCCTTGTGTTCTCAACGTATTAATGCAGCTGCCCCTAGGGGTACAAAGGCTGGGCTGGGGGGTAAGGGTGGAGGCGGAGGTGGGGGCACCACCCCGGGGTTCCCCCCAGGATTTTGCTGCTCTTTCAGGTTCTTTATTTCTAGGCCCAAAGACTGCACCACCCAGGTAAATTAGAAGAGAATAGAATAATATTTTTTAAGCATGAAACCAGGTCATTGCATAACAAAATAATCACTGACATCACAATATATACATACATAGCCCCCTTTAGTCACAGAACAAAACCAATAAAACAGCCTAAACGGGTGATAAATACAGCAGGCATCAAGGCACCAATATCTACCCACTACTATAAAAGTCATTTAGTAGTTAACTGATCATCCTTTCGGGTTTTCCCACCGGAGTGCAGAGGACAGGGTTATCCACTAGGACTGCCTACAGAGGCTCCTCTGGGGTCACTCTGTACTCCAGGAAACTCCTCCACACCTCCACCATATGCAGGAGAAATTCTGCAATATGTTGGGTATTATCTACATTGCCCAGCAGGTACTCCAACATTGCTTCTTCCGATCTACTCAGCAGCTGATACTGGATTGGGGCCAGAAGCTCTTCCCTGAGACTATCATATAGATGGCAACGTAATATCATGTGTGCGACAGTCTCCACCTCCAGAGAATCAAAAGGACAAAGTCGCTCACAAAAAGGAACCCTCGTAAAGCAGTCATCCCAAACCCTGGATGGTAACGCATTTACTCTGGCCCGGAGAATCAGTTGTTTAGCCTTTGAAGAAATCCACAGGTCAAGGTATGGTATCATACAGTCTGGAGGAGGAACCCACCGATCATAGTTTCTCAGATGCATAGAATCCCCGACCCTGGCCATCTCTGTTTGCCTGTCGATGTCTCTTAACCTTTGAGCAACCTCCCTTGCACTGTAATTTGGGGTCTATGGACCAAGTACTCCTGTGCTAACCCTATCTCCTGTAAATGGACCGCCACCCTATTCCGCCATGGACTCACGTAGCTGTCATTACTGAGCTCCTTAAGGAGTATCGACACCTGTCCCAAAAAGGCTCTGCTCCACATCTTAAGGGCCTGTTCTAAAGCCATCTGCTGCCATCCCCTTTGGCCCAACTCCAACCTCACAACCGCATGGGGAGTCCCTTTGAAGTTTCCCAGAAGGCCAGTCAAGAACCTGGCCTGAAGAGAGTCCAGGGCCTTCCTGACAAAGGGGGCCCATAACTCAGCACCATAAAGGACTTGTGCCCTGATCTTACTGTTATAAACCCGAAGAGCAGGAGGGACGGCAGAGCCACCTTGTTGTGCAAAAAAGTGTAAATAGCATGGGCTGGACTTTTGGCAGCAGCCAGACACCTACGGACATGTTCCTTCCAAGTAAGGGAACAGTTAAACAAAATTCCCAGGTATTTAAAGGTTGTAACCTGCTGAATCTCCCGAGGGTCTATACTCCATTTATAAGTTTTCTTTCTGCTTGTGTACACCACGATTTTAGATTTCTGGTAATTGAGTGTCAATCTGCTGGCTTCGCAGAAATCAACGAAGCTTTTAAGTTGTCTGAGCAAGCCAATGCGGACCTGAGATAATAATACCACATCGTCCGCATAGCAGAGGCACCCAATGGGCCTGCTGGCCAATTTAAGAGGGAGACACTCCAGAGCTACCATCATAGAGATGACCGGGTTCAGATAAAAATTAAACAAAACTGGAGCAAGGACACAGCCTTGCCTTACTCCAAAGCGAACATCAATTGGGGCAGTGACATGCCCCTGCCGATCAACCCTCACCCTCAACGCAGATCTTCTCGAGTGCAGGGAGTGGATTAAACATACCAACCTTTGGTCGGCAGAGGAATCCTGCAGTCTACTCCACAGGATCCCCCTGTCGACCGAATCGAACGTAGCTCTGAGGTCGAGAAAGGCCGTGTATACAGCCCCATTCCGCTCCCTATACTTGGCCAGTAAGTGGTATAAGATGAAACATTGCTCCATGGTAGAGCGTCCACATTGAAAGTCCGCCCGCTCTGGAGCAATGATGTTATCTTGCTGCAACCAGACTGTCAGTTTGTGAAGCAGGAGCTTCGCATAGATTTTCCCAAGCACTGACAGGAGACTAATAGGCCTATAATTTGCCGGGTCTTCCTTTGCCCCCTTCTTAAAAATTGGCACTACTAAGGCCATAGACCATCCAACTGGAATATTACCAGTATTATTTACAACCGTAAATAATTTTGCAAGTAGAGGTATCCACCAATCCTTATGTTGTTTGACAAAATTAATATGTATTAGGTCTGGGCCAGGAGCCTTGTTACTTCTGAAGGAGTCAATCAAATTATCTACCTCCTCTTCCTTAACTGGTGGCCATGGGGGAAGTGCCTCAAAGTCATCTCTACACAAGGTCTCCTCCTCCTGCAAATCAGATTAGGATAACCTGAGGTCTCCTGGCATGGGGTCAAAAGGGGATTAACTGCTAATCTCACATACACCCTTTCAAGGTAGACCCCCCAATATGCAAACATGGCCCTAGATACCATTAGACTATCAGTTATCCCAGAAGTATGAAAGTATATTACCAACCGCTGTCTGGCCACTACCTGGAAGATAACTTATTCACGTGATACAGTTTTAAGAGAAAGAATGACCCATGATATTAGAACTATGGCACTGTACCTTATATTTGATAGCCCAGGGCAGCGGGGAGGGGACTTAACCGGGACAGATGTAATTATAAAAACTAATGCCCCAGTATCAATTTTCAGGGAAACTTCCTTTTCCATTACTGGCACCTCCCCTCCCACGGGCGCCACTGGCATCATAACCCCCCCTCTATCCCTTTCCACCAAGTTAGAGGAAACATCCCAAGGCATAAACAGTTCAACCCGACAACATTTGATCCCCTCGTTGATCTCCTTAAGTTGCAAAGATTGTTGGAGTATTAGGGCGTTTATAGAGTCAAACTGCCGGTATAGTCTAGATATAGAGTTCCCTATCAGCAAACACTGAGTACTCATTGCCTCCAGGCAGCTCCTTTCTTCAAACAAATCATTTGCCAGCCCCTCAATAGTGTTCCCTCGATCTTCCAGCTGGGGAAAATCCTGTATAACTGGGGGGAGAATCAAAGTGTCTGCCTGTCCACCTTCGTTACTGCACACAGGGTCTCCCAACAAATCGGGAGCCAAGCCTTCAATATCACAAACAGCCAAAATCAGGCTTTTCAGAAAACAATCCAGTTTACCCTGCTTTGCTTTCGTCCAGGCTCTGGTCTCCATCCTTGGCTTATTCTTGTGCTTAGGCAATTAAATTCAATTTTATTATGGCTGGCTTTCGCCTTTGCCATCCAAAAAATACATACATATAATAATACCACATCAAGTACCGTAATCAGTGTATATCACTATAAACCAATTACTTCAACTATCAACCAATGGCATCAGTCCTTCATTTAGTCCTCTATTTATTAAGTTGACCCAATTTATCAACTTAGACTTTATAGAGAGATTACTATAGTTGTATACTAATTATTCTCTCTTCATGACCAGTAATACAAAAGATGCCAAAGCCTTTATTGCCTCTTCCTGAGAGAGTGTTAGCAGATATAAATAAACCCTTTCTTCATCCAACGGGGCTCCATCTTTTATCAAGGGGGCCAACCAAGCTTCTCGTAAATCCTCATAAAGAGGACACCTCAATATCAGATGCTCAATGTCCCCAATTTCCCCCAAGAAGCACTCACACCTCCTCTGAATAAAGGGTATACTTTGCAACCTACCCTTAGTGACTGCTGTTGGTACTAACTGGAAACGTAGATAGCTGTAAGCTCGCCGCAGACTTGGATGTATGAGTAGATCTAAATAAGATTCATACGAGAAAATCTGTTTAATCTGGCCCAACCTCGGAGCTACTTTCCATGAATTAACAATACTCATATCCTCTTGTTGGGCCAAATCTCTAATCCTCCCACATACTTCAGACTTGATTTCAGAACAGTTTTTCCCTTGGAAATAACTGAATGAGAATCCCAACATGCTAATCAACCGTCCTAAAGAGACCATCCAAGGATAATTCCTAGGGCCTAAATATTCCAGCATTTCCTTAAGGCATCCCAAGATCAGAGCTCCCTCTTCTTGTTGTAATAACCTCACCCAGTAGCGTACTACAGCCATCTTTACCAAGGCCTGTATTGAAGGGGTACCTGTCTCGGCTCTTACAATAGCCCCCGGGACACTAGGTCCAACCCTCATTGATTTTCTTAGAAACATATTTTGTACCCGTTCCAGGGCCAGGATGTTAGGAAAAGGGACCAATTCCATTCCAAAACTCAGCATTCCTGGAATTTTGGCTTTATACACTGTGAGGAAGGTTGATAGAGGGACCCCCTTGGACAAACACATAGCTTTAATCAGCGCTCTAACTGCCGTTTTTGCCTTAATTGCTCTAGTTTGTAGATGTAAGTTCCAGGACCCCCGGTTAGACAGAGTGACTCCTAAGTAATTAAATGAGGAGACAAAAGCTATCCTACCCAGTGTAGTAACCCAGTCCGGAGAGCGAGTTTTCTTCCCTACTATCAAGATTTTAGACTTGGGGGCATTAACCTCCAAGCCGTTATCAAGACAGAATTGTCCAAAGGCTTCCATCGCCCTTTGTGCTTAGGCATCGTGCAGATGAGTGCTAAGCCCCTACTCCTGCTATAGATCGATAAGCTAGTGAGTGGGGACGCTAACTATACCACTCCACCCCTAGAGGGACAATAGCCTGCAAAGTTTAAGGCCAAAGCGCAAGGCGCCCTGCACCTGCCACGCACCTAAGGCCGCACGCACAAGGGTGCACCCTTGCGTGCGATGCCCTTAGGCATGACACCATATGGCATGTGTTTATGGTGCTGCCGCAGGCAGCTTCCGCTTGTGAAATACCGCCGGCGTCCCCAGCTGGCGGTGACGTGGGCAACCCCACAGGTGAAGCAGATGTCGTCAGGGCAGGCAGGTGTCAACAGCCGGCTGTCAATGGAGATCCCTCTGGGAAGGGGGGGGCTCACCGGGATGGGCAAACACCAACGGGACAGCCTCCTGGCGCCCAGAGCCACACTCACCCCCAGGGCATGCTAACGCAGGCACCTTCCGCTTGTGAAATACCACTGGTGTCCCCAGCTGGCAGTGATGTGGGCAACCCCACAGGTGAAGCAGATGTCGTCAGGACAGGCAGGTGTCAGTGGGTGGCTGTCAATGGAGATCCCTCTGGGAAGGTGGGGGGGGGGCTCACCGGGACGGACAGACACCAACAGGACAGCCTCCTGGGGCCTGGAGCCACACTCACCCCCAGGGCACTGGGTAAGTTCGTGGAGATCAGCTGTTAATTTATCCATGGTATGGGGCCCACCCCCTGAATGGGGCATGGAAGTGGGAAAAAGGATTGTATATGCTGGTGATACTGTGGGGATCACAACTCCTGGGAGCGGGGAAACAGGGAAGGACTCCACGCAATACCCTGTTGGGAACCACCAGGTAGTGCCAGGAAACAAACTTCAGGATCTAATAGAGCTGTTGGGAGTATCAGTCCCCAGCCTAGATCATCATTGGGTACTGGGAAGACGCACACTTAAAGGCGGTTCTCAACCACATACACACGGGGAACAAGGGTGAGGGTGGAGTGCAGAATGGTGAAGGGAAGAGGTGGTGTAGGGGAAGGGACAGGACAGGACTCACACACTGGGGTCCCCCCCGGGAAGTGCACCACGAAGACACCCCCTGGAAGCAAGTTTTACCTGAGATAACCACCACTCACTCACACAGTCACTCACGACACGCATGCAGCACTCTCTCACAGCGAGCAATTGCAGGAGCACAAACACTAGCCACAAGGACAACAGTCGGGGGCCGGTATCACGGGCAAGAGCACTGATCACCAGCACGCACCGCACTGTAAAGGAGCTTGCTATTTGTAGGCCCGTTCTGGGAGGTGCCGCAGCTGCTCTGAATGCTGCAGAGATGAGGCTGGGGGCGTGGCTTCAAGTCACGCTGTTGGCGTGCCTTCAGATTCGGTCCCTGGGATCACATGGTGTTGGGGGTGCGGGGCCTGTCCGGAAGCCGTGTCAGCGCCGGCTTCTGCTGTGGCAGCTCTGCTCAAGTCCCTTTGATGTAAGCCTCCTACGGGGGCTTTAGTTTCACTCAGGGCGGCTGGGGCTTGCGGTGATCTCACCACAAGGGTACGTGGGGATCGCCGTGTCCTATGGCGGCTCTGTTTCCCCCCACCCCCGGTGGCAATCCTCACAGGGGGAAGGGGAGGAGGGCACCACTGGCACCAGTGCAGGATAGCCTAGCAGCTACCTGCCTAGGTGTTACGTCGCTGGGGGACCTGACCCAGGCCTGTGCAGCTGTGACTGTGTCCCCTTTAGCCACCCGTCCTGTGAGCTGCCTCTGCACCTAACAATCACGTGGCTGTGATCCATTCCCCCTGACCCCGAGCCTTGTGTGCCCTGCACACCCACACCATGACTCCCATGTCCGCTGCTACCTGTAGTCTGTCCCAGGGTCCCAGGGACAGCTGAACAGGGTGACCCGCTGAGCACACCCGCCAACCCCCTCCGCTGCACCTGCACCCTGTTCTGCACACCAGCACCAATGATCAATCGCACAGTAACCTCGCTATGGCTTCTCATTCACCTTGCTCACACCATCTCTCACTCTACACCCCATGCCTGGCCACGGCTACCAGCACACGTATGTACCCTGGCAGCCTGTGCTGTCTGCTGTGTGATTGGCGTGTTACTGTGGGAATATTCTTCACACCTGATGTGGATCCCCCCCTCAGCGGTCTGATGGCACGTCCCCCCCTCTTGAACCACCTGGCAGCCATGGACCTTGTGGTGCTCAGGGGCTCCTCTGTGGGCTTGGGCCCCCTCACCCCCTGTGCTCCTGCAATGACCCCATGCAATCCCTGGTCAGAGCACATCCAGTTCAGCCTTGCTTTGGTCACTTCGCTTGAAGGCCACGGCAATGTGCAGCTGTGTCCCATCAAGATATGGTGCATGGAGTGTCTCGTTAGCTCCCTGCTAGAGGCAGCCGTGGCCTTGCTGATCTGTCATCACTACCGCTGGAATGCCCCCTCCAGGTGCGTGGGGCAGGGATTCACAGAGCCTTGCAGCCATCCCACTACCAGTTGTAAACGACCGCAGCCCGACTTGCGCTGCACAGCTTCTCTAGCCTTGCTCAAGCACAGCCGGTCTCCATAGGATCCCTGTGCAAGCCGTGAAGAAGCTCTTGGAACGGTCATGGCTGGGTGCGGAACAGGCCCCAAGGCCGGTGGTGGTGCAGGGGAGGAGTGGTCGCCTTGTGCCAACATGCTGTTGGGAACGCTGTGGCAGAGCCACAATGCCCAGCTGCTGGTAAGCGACCCCCTGTCGAAAACGGATGGCTTCGATCTCCTGTCGCGGTACATGTGGGTAGTGGGCCATCCACTGAGGGGTCTGTATTTTAGGAGGTGTGCCGGGGAGCTCAGCTTCACCCTACTTCAACAGCTTCTTTGGGACCAACCAGCTGCAGTTGTAGTGCCCTGACCACACCGGAGATCACGGCTGTCTGCCTTGTGGCTACATGTCCAGAGTATGGGCTGGCCCTCCAGGCCAGGGAGTCCCCATGTTGCTACTGACTACACCGGCATCCTACTGCATGCCCGTGGCATCTCTCATCCATGATCAGACTGCCAGGTGCTTCTTGGGGAGCTGGGTCTGCTACCCACCGATGTTGGAGGACCCTTGCTGACCAATGACATGTGAACTTGGCACCCTCCGATCAGTGATGAACCTACATCTTGTGAAGGCTGCCACTGCCACGAGGAACCACCTCCTGCCCCGTTTCATGGTGGATGTGCATATACGTTCCTGGGGATTCCACTGGGGCCTATTCGCCTGGGAGGGTCTGGTCCCGGCCCAGTGGTTTCAGGGGCACCCTTTGGCCTCTCCATGAGCAGAGAATCCTGAATGGCCCCTCGATCGCATTGTCATTGGCGTGTCTGTGCTGTGGGCCGCCCCGACCTTTACAGCCCCTTGCTCTGGACCACAGTACTGTGGAACCCGGTGTTAGGCTGGCCTGACAGCTGAACCCCATCGCTGCTTCCCTTCACTCCAGCCCTCATAGCCCTGTAGAATTCCAGACTGCTTCCTTCCCTCTGGGGATGGCTGCAATGGGGCCCCTGCATGCTGGTTGTGGGGAATGGACACGAGCCTCTGAGCACCCTTTCACAGTCTGTTTGGCAGTTCCCCCCCTTTCATCCCATCATTAATAAAGTCTGTGCCTTTGCCTGTACCACCTTGGATGCATTCATGTCTCTGTGTGATGCCACACACCCCTCCCCTGGCTGCAGCCCTGGCTGCAGTCCTGTCCTTGTGTGTGGGTTTCTGTGATGGGGGACCCTGCAGTTCCAGCTCTGGATGACTGGACTGTCGGGTGGCAGACAAGATAGCTCAGATCCAGAGTAATTTCGACACCGGAAATTACTCTGGATTTTGACCAGGGGCAGATTGGCCATTGAACCCACCGGGAGGATTCCC
>QEPC01008443.1:133645-151134 GCA_003113815.1 Sphenodon punctatus | reverse complement strand
CGCGACTGTGGAACTCCCTCCCGGAGGAAGCTTGCCTGGCCCCGGGTCTGATGGCTTTTTGCTGAGCCTGTAAGACCTGGCTGTTCACCCAGGCCTTCAGAGGGGAGGGTGGGAGGGTAGGGTAGAGGGGGGTGGGGATTGTGGGGTGGGGGTGGGATTAATAATTTATATTTTATGTTTTTATGTGTTTTTAATTGTTTTACCTGTTACGGGATGCTGTAGGCATGGGGAGGGGCAACTAATAAATAAATAAATAAATAAATAAATGCAGTGGTGTGTGATGGCTTCCCCTGTGGGCTCCATGATGGCTCATGGGTTCTCCCCTGTGGGTGGTGTGAGCCCAACGCATCCCATTGTGAGCACTGTCCTTCATGTTCCTGTGGCTACCTGCTGTCCTCCTTCCATATGCGGCATCCTTCCTGCGGTCTACTCCCTGTTTCTCCCTGTGGCGGTGTTGCGTGCTGCCTTGGTGGCTTGGCTGGGCCGTCGTGGTGTGCGTTTGGCAACTGTGTGCTGTTGATATCCTATGGAGGTGGTCTCAGTTGTACCCTCAGTGCTTGGGGGGGGCGTCAGTGGGTCCCAACCCCTCCCTAGTGGCTGCTGTTGCCCTGGGGGCCTTTGCACTCATGTACTGGGCTGTCTGGTGGGGGATACCCATTGGTTGGCCACCCCGCCTGGACTGCCCCACCTTCCACCCCTCCTGGCGGCCCCTGTTGGTTGCCACCATTTGAACTGTAGGCGATGGATGGGCATCAGGCCCAACGTGCAGCTGACTGTGAGTGTGGGCTGTGTACGGGCCTGTTGCTGGCCACCCGTGGTCCCCTTTGGTGTGAGTGGGTGGGGTGCTGGCTTGGGTGTTTGCTCCCTCCTCCCCTGTCCACATTTCCCTCACAAAAAACCTGCCAGGTAATAACAAAATCAATAACGACTGTCGTTATCATTATTGATTTTGTTATTTCTCTTCGTTTTTGTTATTGCAATAACAATAACAAAAATGAAGAATTTTGTTATCAATATAATGAAAACCAAGTGCACACCCCTACTGATGGTCTTCCTGCACCCATTTGCGAGTGCTTGAGGTACCATCCTACACCAGGATGACTCACTCTAGTAACTCCCAGGTCACAATGGCCTGGCATTATACAGCACATGGTTACATATCAAGAGTTGAGAACAAACCGTATTCCGAACCTAACCACCTTCCAGAACAAAGAGCATATGATATACAGAGCACAACCCTGTTATTCAGAACATAATCCCATTGTAGGTTTCATTTTGGACTCCCATTCCTTCAGACCAACCTCCCACGTGTTTGTTGTGCTCTATCTGAGCTGTGCGGCTGGTGGGGTGGCTCCCCAGCTGCAAGCACGTCAGTTCAGTGTCCTGACCTGACCCGGTCTATGTTGTCCTTGATTTTCTGCCCAGGGAGCAGCCCCACCGTCTTTTTTTACCCATAGTCTCAGAGCAAGGTTTCAGCAGTTGGTGTGTGCTGACCCTTTCTAGCACAGTAATTAGTAAATTATGCCCTTTGTTTAGTGTCTTACAGTAGTGTTGGTTACAGTTTCTAATGGGATGGGTATAGAAGGGGTGGCAGGAGGTGGTAAATAAAACCACACTGTATGTACCCACCTTAATTTTTAGTAAAGTAGTAATTTATTAGTTTGTTTGGCCATAGGCTGTAACAAAAAATAAACAGGTACAATAATAAATTGCTTATACCTTAATTTAAATTGTTTGGGTGATTGTATTTCAGTTGTATTTCACAGTCTTTAATGTCAGGATGGACTATTACGATCATCAAGTCTGATCTATATACAACTTCATGGAATGTATTCCAGAAGGATTAAAGCATAAAGCAAAATGTCTGAAAGTACCCCCAAGTATTCCAGCAGTGGCCTCACCATTGCTGCACTTCCTATTCAACAAGAATTTATTAGTACTATCAGAACTCAGAAGCACTGATAAAATACTGATGAACAGTGTTACACCAGGGACAAATCCCTGTGGAACTCCACTAGAAGGAGCCCTAGTGGATGATGATTGCATGGCATTGAAAGAATACACACTTCATCCCCAATACCCTCACCAAGGCCAAGAAAAGCAAGCAGTATAGTTTCTCTTTGTCACCTTACCACAGGGCGACCTGGGGCAACCACTATTTTTTCTATTTCCGGGGGCTTTGCAGTTGCCCCTATTTTCACCAGGGCAGGGTTTGGACCCCCCACTCCTTTCCAGGGGCCCCCTGAACACAACCACCACTGAGAACCCACATCAAGGGTTCCCCAAGGGGATGGGGCCACCAGGGAACCCACATTCTATCTTTGTCCTGGGACCCGCAAATTCTAAGGCTGACCCTGACATATATAATAGGCTTAAGTTTGTCTCCCCCACTAGTTATTCGTCAGTCTCTCACTTTCCCTTTTTAGGGAAGGTTATTGAGTGGATTGTGGCTCAGCAGCTGCAGGAGCATCTAGACCACACCAGTTTTCTCGATCCTTCGCTGTTTGGCTTTCGTCTGGGTTACGGCACAGAGATTGCACTTGTGGCTTTGGTTGACAACCTTCACCAGGAATTGGACCAGGGTCGGTCGACCCTGTTAATTCTATTAGATCTGTTGGCTGCTTTTGATACTGTTGACCATGAGATGTTGGTGGCCCACTTGCAGGACTATGCTGCGGTGGGCGGAACTGTTCTTGAATGGTTCCGTTCTTTCCTGACTGGGAGAACTCAGAGGGTGGTACTCGGGGATTGTTCCTCATCTCCCCAGGACCTCTTGTGTGGAGTCCCACAAGGTTTTATTCTGTCCCTTCTCCTGTTCAATGTCTATATGCAGCCACTGGGTGAGGTTGTGAGATGGTTTGGAGTGTGGTGTCATGCAGTATGCTGATGACACCCAGGTCTACCTCTCCTTTTTATCTGAACCAGACCCAGAAGCTTCGGTGCTTGGCAGCTGTGGGGGACTGGATGAGGGCAAGCCGACTGAAGCTAAATTCTGACAAGACAGAAGTGATGCTGGTGGGGAGAGCGGTGGGTGTGATGTCCCCAATCATTGATGGGGTTCGTCCCCACTGGCTTCCCAAGTTCGTAGTCTGGGGGTACTCCTCGATCCACAGTTCCACCTAGATCTTCAGGTGGGGTGCCCTGGATCGACCCCTGTGGTCTTCTGGGAGCGCCCTCCTTGATGTCCCCTGAGTTGTCCAGGGGGCTACAATGGAGAGGACGTTCTTGGTAGCTGCGCCTAGGCTGTGGAATTCCCTCCCAGCAGAGGCCCAGGTGGCCCCGGACCTCGCCTCGTTTTGATGTCAGTACAAGACTTGACTGTTCTGCCAGGCTTTTTGTGAGGGAGATGTGTGAAGGGTGGGTGGGGTGTGGGTTAGGGAGGTAGGGTTTCTTTTCTGTATTTTATGCCATCCCCTTTGGTTTGTTTTATATATTTTATATATGTTATTTTTTATGGTTATTTTTAGTGTTCTATTTTAATGTTATATTTGTAAGTTGCCTGGTGAGCGTGGTGGGGGTGGGGCTGTGCAGCTGCACGTTGCGCCGCGCAGCCCCTCCCCCTCCCCAATCCCTTGTAGGAATCAGCCGGCATGTTTAAAGGACAGCCGGACTGATTCCTGACTGGGATCCGAAACGGATCGCAGTGTGTGGTTGGATGTGCCCGGTGCACGTCTGAAATTACCCTCTGTGGACTTGAGGACCCCCCAATGGCCCTTCTTGGACATTTTGCATGGGGGCTCTGCCATCGCAGATGTCCCTATAAAGTCTCATGTTCTGTTCAATCTTGTTGCTATTTCACCCCCTTTGTTTTAAACCATCTAATGCACCCTTCCCAGAGTTCTACTGCTTAATTATTCCTGGTGAGAAATGATTAGATTCAGAATCTAGCACAAGCTGGCCTGTGTGATGATGTACCATGCATGCTGGCAACAGCCAGCAGCTTTGTCTGCTGTGAGATTGCACGCTCCCTGATGTGACATTTCCTCCTGCTAATAGGTAGCAAGCAGAATTTCTTTCACTGGAATTAACAAGTTCAATGTCATCCTGAGAACTCTTTTGTGTTTTGTCATGATAATGGGGATGTGTCAGCACTGCCTGCCCTTGTCCATGATTAATAATGACATTTTGTGTTGTACCCTTGTATAGCAGAGGTCTCCAAAATAGGAGTCCTGGATGAAAAGCACTGGGAAATCTTCATTTTCTTTTGCAATTAAATTGTTTTAATTTTAAAGGAAACCAAAAAGATGCAGGACCAGTATTTTTTTTATTTTTACTTTTTTAAAAACAACTATTTGTTAACCACAGCATACTCCCTTCTCTGACCCCTGCTGCTTATGTTGCCACCATTATCAAGAACTACTGGAACTCTGCCCTTTACAACTCTCCAGAGTCTAGGGCTGAAACAGGCAAACAAGCAAACTCATTGGATCCATGGTATTCAAATTCTCCCAGTGAGGACCAATACCATTGATTGCTCGTACAGCATCCAAGGAGCTCCTCACCCATAAGTATTGCTATTTCTAACACCCAGCTCCAAATTACCTGCAGTTGCAGGGAGGGTCTGAACAGCAGCAGGAGAGGGAAGCACACTCTGAGATGAGCTTATGTAGTGGGTTTTAGGGAAATGTAGTTTGTCAGAAGATGGCTGAAAAGGCCTTGTGGACTACATGTCCCAGAATGTTGTGTACCATGCCCTTCAATTAGAGGGAGTTCACCAATTACTTTTGACCTCCACCATAATTGGAGGTATATCTGAAAGACATACTAAACTGGATGTCAAAGACATAAATGGCTGATGCAGAACTCCTTGAGTGACTCTTCTGAAAACTGCTGCAGAAACACAACAAACCAAATCAGAAAAAAGAATAGTTATTGTTCTGAGAATACTGCAGTTAAACTGATTAGTAGTGATTAGCAAGCTAAATTTGTTAATCACTACTAATATAAGCCATAAGATCTTACTAATATAAGATCCAAAGCCCATTGAAACCAACAGCAGTCTTTACACTGGGTTCAGTGGGCTTTGGTTCAAGTACGAAGATAGTAATATTAATTATTACATTTTTATCAGAATGTTCAGATGAGGATTATTCTTCCTGCACATCCAAATTCTAAATAAGCAACATTGAGCAGTTGGTTTAGGGAAGTGTGTGATAGAGCTGAAATGCGTAGCACATTTGCTACCGGCAGGCAATATCCACATCGGATACCTGATCAGTACTCAAGTCCTGAATCCTGCACCCAATTACCACAAAACATCAGGGATAACCCCAATAGGTAAATGGTAAATTGGTACCAGAACCTGGAAAAATTGGGACAGGAATTTGGAAAAATACTACTGGAAGTCAAATAATTGGTACTGGAAGTTGGAAAATTGGGATGAAAAATGGTAAGTTGGTAACTTGGGTAGCCCATCCGGCACTAATTGGGTACCGATCAGTACTCACTCTTACTGGGTCTGACGGGTATAACTATTTTTGCAGTTACTTGAAGCAGCTCTACATGTGAGATTGTGGAGGAGAGAGAGAGATGATGATTAGTTAAGCTTGTCTTTTCAGGCTGTTTCCTTACATAGGACATTTTCTTTTTAGTTAACAGACTGATTGGCCTAGGGAATTCATGAACTCAGGTTCAGTTTATTCAAAAGAGGAGTCTCTGGAATCTCACTAATGTTTTTCTATGCCAAGTGAAGAGATTAACCTCTTTCGGAATGATATTCAGACTCTCATTCAGCCTTGGCCTTCCATGACTGTCAATTGTCGCCAATTTCAGCTAACCTCTCTGGTGGCTGACATTATCGAGTGTAATTGTCTTTGTCACCTTAGCTGCATTTGGGGCTGGTCTACAGACAGCTCTTGTGCTGGCACATCTGATATTAAATCAGTTAAAACCTGCCAGTATTCAGATACACAATTTCAGCCGTGCTGGCAAGCAAGCCTTCCCCTTGTACCAGTGTTTTCTCTTTTTAGAGGCACAAATTGGAAATGATACAAGTTTTGCTAGCTTAGTGCATTCACATGATACAAAAAAATCTATCAGTCCTTGGATGGACACTGGCATATAGTACCCATCCACAAGTCACTACCTATCCTGGTAATATACAGCCTGGAAGACTGCCTCCTCCCTTATGTTCTTTCATTATTTAAAGTTCCATTAGCACATCAAGTCTGAACAGCAAGGTTGCACAGAAAAGCGTTCTCAGTGGCTGCTCCACAATTGTGGAACTCCCATCCCTTAGAGATTTGCCTGAACATTATCCAGAGGTGATGTAGGACCTTTTGATTTGGCCAGACATTTGGCAGGCAGGAATAAGGTTTGAGGGGTGTTGAGTTTTTAAGGGAATTTTTACATATTTTATCTATATTTTTATCTGCTGTTTTGTACATGCTGATACATTGCCTGAGCCTTCAGGACAGGGTGGGCTATGGATTTGCGTTACAAAAAATTCCTAAAACCTTTTTAGAAAACTTGTACTAATTCATACTCCATGTATTCCTCAACAGTAATGGGGTCAAGTGTCAGTTTTGGGGTCCTTAGAGAAGTTTAAAGCAAGTGAATAAATACAACACTATGTACACACAATGGTTGCCAGAAACTGACCCAATTGCTGTGTGTGTACATGCAGGGCTGGTTATGTTACATACATTAAGTTGTTAAGCTGTAGAATATGTGCCTCAGGGATACTTACATTAAATATGAAAAAAGGTAATAGATACATACAAATAATTAATACTATATTTATTTTCTTTTTTCCTATGGCGAATTATAATATTTTAGCTAGTGAACATAATATGTTACAAGTGCTAGTTGCAGCCAATTTGAGCTGGTGTCTTGTACTTTTCAAGACATCTGTGCCAGTGGACCTCTATTCTGAGCTACTACAATACTTTAAGTATTCCTGTCTTGAGATTCCAATAAGGCCTATGTTTGACATCACTAAACTCAATTCACTAGTAATTATAGCTGCATGGTAAGGTCGTGTAAAAAAAATTCCCTTATAAGAAAAGAATGCTCAGTATTATAGCAAGAAAACATTTATTTATTTATTTATTTAAATTTGTTATCTTGCCCTTCTCTAAAAGGTTCAGGGTGGTGTACAAGTAAAATATAAACATAACATATAAAACATATATCAAAACATATTAAAAAGCCCATTAAAAACAGTGAGACAAAAACAACCCAATCCCCACTAACCTTCATATAACCTCCCACAAAACCCACCTAATGCCTCCTGCCCATATTCCAAATCCAACCTCCCCTCACAACCCTACCCCAATTCCAAGCACACTCCCCCATCCCCTATCCCTGCTGCCAAACACCTTTACAAACAAGAAGGTCTTATACCACCTCTGGAACACGCTCAGGTTTGGGCTCAAACAAACCTCTGGTGGAAGGGAATTCCATAACATTGGGGCAGCCACTGAGAATGCCCCCCTATGAGGTTAGCCCTTGTCATATGAGCAAGGCTAACAGATAGTACCCACAGGGAGGTGCTCCCGCCAGATTGCAGGGCCTCAATGGGAGATGGAAAGACCGATGGTCTCTCAGATAAGTTGGGCACAGGGTTAGGACTTTAACCCTGCTCCATTTTTCGGGGGTATTTTCCTATCCCGAGTGCACATCTCTTGCAAAAACTTGCAAGTTAGTGGCTCTCCAACTTTGCCCTTTTAGGACATTGTCACCTAGACCCCGGTACACAATATATTCAAAAGAAATTTGGTTCCCATTAACCATTTGTTTGTTTTTTAAAACCTTGAAGCAAAAAAATACTCAAAAACATTTCGCCTGGAGTATTTTTTTAACCCCAGGTTTTTTTTACGTGGGGTAGTTTTTAATGCCACCATATTTCATGTTAATTTACACATTCTACCAGAAGTCTCAGTGCTGAGGACAGGGATAAAAAAAAAACCTCAGACACAATTAACGTCAGTTTTTTTCAAGACACTGGAGCACGGTTAAAGGTCAAAACCAGCACCTTGAATTGTGCTTAGAAAGCTATAGAGAGCCAGTGCAGACTACAGAGCACCGGTGTGATGTGCTCCCAGTGCCTCACTCCTGTAAGAAGGCATGTTGCTGCATTCTGCTTCAGCTGCAGCTTCTGAACAGTCATCAAAGGCAGCCCCACATAGAGTGCATTGCAGTAATCTAGCCTCAAGGTGATGAAAGTATAGATGACAGTGGCCAGATCTGAATTGGAAAGAAAAGGTCGCAGCCGCCTCACCAGGTGGAGTTGGTGAAAAGTGCTCCTGGCCACTGCCATAACCTGACAATCCACGTGCAGCCAGGGGTCCAGAAGCACTCCAAGGCTATGGACCTGATTGACCAGAGTGGGCCTGCTCGTTGGCCAGTGATTACATGCATCAGGTCTTCCCCTCCCATCACAGACCCAGTTCAAGAGTTCAACGCTGTTTCTGGCTCCGAGATGTTTGCTCCCTTTCCACATTTCCCTCCAAAAAGCACCTGCCTGGCAATAATGAAATCAATAACAACTGTCATTGTTATTGATTTTGTTATTATTTATCTTCATTATCGTTATTGTTGTTATAATGTCGTTATCAAAATATAACAAAAATGAAGTGCACATACACATACATGCCTAATAGCATTTACTGGTCTTTTACATTTTGGAGCACACACTCCTACAGGCAAGCAAGTCCCAGGCAGTTGAATGGCACCCTGTGATTGCTCAATGCCTTCTGCATCCCAGAACCAGTTGAGGGGGGACGGTACTGAAACCCTTTATGCTGCAGGGCCAGGCTGTTTGACTCTTGTTCTTTGTTAGCTCTGGCTGTGTCAGGTTGCGCTTACAGAATTCTGGTGCTTGTACTAAAATCTTCCTCAGCGTTATACATTATCTTTCCTTATATCCTTTATTTTACCTTTTCCCCTTCCCCTGTTTGTCTCCCCCCTGTACATATGTATATAGTTAGATGTAGGTTTAGGTATATAGACTAGATAGATATAGATTATAGATATAGATAATATAGATAGAGATTTGATAGATATACCCTATAGTTCTTTCCTTTCTCCTTCCCCTGTCTGTTTCCTCCTGCCCATATTATATATAGATATTAGTTGTATATAGATAGATATAGATATTAGTAGATACTAGGCTTTTTTATTTTATATATATATATATATATATATATATATATATATATATAATAATTATTATTTATTATAAACATTTATATAGTGCCAGTCATGTACCTGGAGCTGTTGGGTACTATAAGTCAGTCCGGTTTGTACGGTGAGGGCTTGTAGGGAGGTGTTCTTGGTTGCTTTCCTGAAGCTTTGAAATTCATTTCCCCTAGAGGTTCATTTGAGCCTGAACCTGAGCATCTTCTGGAGGTGGTGTAAGACTTTTTTTTTTAATTTTAAAAGGCATTTGGTAGGTGGGGATAAATTGGGTATTGGGATGGTTTGGGAATGGGGTGGTGGTATTGGGTGGGGTTGTGGGGGGTTGTAGTAGGATTTGGGGGTTTAAGACTTCTTTGAAGTTTAGTGTTTTTATCATTTTTAAGCCACCAGAAGCCTTTGGGCAGGGTGGCATAGAAATTTAAATGAATAGAAATTTAAATGAATATTCATTCTTTTTCCTGGTGTATAATGCAATGGTAGTTTTACCAGAATTTATTGCAGAAGGAATGTAAATTCTCTTGCCATATGAAACCCTAAATATTGAAACTGTTTCAGAAAGTAAAATAAATGTATTTAGGTTTTGATTTATGGAATGTTGAGAAAAGTGACTTTAAAATATTAGTCACATGACTGCTCCCTTACTTCATTTTAGGATAGTTAATCATCTTTTTATTATTTACAAGCTTTATGCTTCACTGTCCTTTATTGATGAGAAGCATATAATGATATTTAAACACTGTATTTAAAATTCAGAAACAAAAATAAGAGAATTAGCTATTTTTCCTTCACAACAAATTCCAAGTAGAAATAAAGACACAACATTTTAATACAGAAGATTATTAATAATTGGAACTGACCACCAATGGAAGTCGTAGATATTCCACTACTTGCTGTCTTTGCATCAAGAGACGATTGTGCCCATTATGTTTTAGGAGGCTATCTCAGCTTGCCTGAAGTCAGTGGAAAAACTAACTCCTATTATTTATTTATTTAAAAACTCTTATACCCCACCCACTCTGACCACAGGTGGCTCGGGGCAGCTTACAACAATAAAGCAAAATAACTACAACATAATATAAAATTCCCCCATCAGCATCTCCCCCTTCCTCCCCCATCCCATCTCTCCCTCACCCATCCCCTCCACCAAATGCCTGGTGGAGGGGACCTAAAACAGCTAGGTTTTACAAGCTCAAAGAAAAGTCAGCAGGTCTGGGGCTAGGTGAGCCTCCTCCAGTAGGGAGTTCCACAGCTGATGCGTAGCCACCGAGAACACCCTTTCCATAGTGGTCCCCCGATTTACTCAGGGAACCTCCAAGAAGGTGCCCCCAGTGGACCTCAGGGGCCAATCCAGGACCCAGGGAGTGAAGCGGTCCCACAGATAGATTGGGCCAAGGCTGTGTAGGGCTTTAAAGGTGAATCAGGCCCGGAAGAAAATAGGCAGCCAGTGCGAGAATGGAACACTGGTGTAATGTGCTCCTGGTGACCCGTCCCCATAAGGAGCCAGATCGCCGCATTCTGCACCAGCTGAAGTCTCTGGACCATCACCAAGGGTAGCCCCACATAGAGCGTGTTGCAGTGGTCCAGTCTCAAGGTAACAACATTAATTTTATTTATTTGGAAATATTTTACCCCGCACCTTCCTGCACAATAGCAGCTCAGGGCGGCGTACAACAATTCTCATAATAATTCACAATAAAATCAACAATAAAAATCCCAACTAAATTTTTTTAACACACATAAATTACTAAAAGAGTGGAAATCAGAAATCAACCCCCTCCCACTTGTCTCCTGCCCCAAAGGCCTGGTGGAACAGCCAGGTCTTACACTGTCTCCAAAAGGAGGGGAGGTCTGGGGCCAAGCAGGTCTCCATCGGCTGGGAATTCCACAGCCTGGGTGCAGCTACTGAGAATGCCCTCCCCATCGTCACCACCTGGGAAACCTGGGGGACCTTGAGTCATGTGTCCTTGGCCTACCGCAGGGGTCGCACCATGGCCCAGGGTGTGAGGCGGTCCTGCAGGTAGGTGGGGCCCAGACCATTTAGGGCTTTAAAGGTCATTACTATTTAACATCTATATGCAGCCCTTGGGGGAGGTCGTGAGAGGGTTCGGGGTGCGATGTCACCAGTATGCTGATGATACTCAGCTGTACCTCTCGTTTTCTACCGACCCAGACCCTGCTGTCTCGGTGCTATCCCAATGTTTGGAGGCCGTGGCGGATTGGATGCGGCGGAGCAGACTGAAGCTCAACCCAGATAAGACGGAGGTGATGGTGGTGGGGAGGGCGAAGGGGGTGGTGGCCCCCCTGATTGGGGGGGTTTGCCCCCCTGTAGCTCAGCAGGTCCGGAGTCTGGGGGTCATATTGGACGCAGACCTGCGGCTGGAGCGGCAGGTGGAGGCAGTCGCTAAGGCTGCCTTCCGCCAGCTTTATCTGGTACGTAGGCTGCGTCCGTATGTCTCTGGCCCGGACCTGGCCTCCCTCATCCATGCCTTCGTCACCTCGCGGCTCGACTACTGTAACGCGCTCTACGTGGGGCTTCCCTTGTTCTTGGCCCGGAGGCTGCAGCTGGTGCAGAATGCGGCGGCCCGTCTTCTTACGGGGACGGGTCGCCGGGAGCACATTACACCGGTGCTCCGAGCGCTGCACTGGCTGCCGATAGTGTGCCGGGCCAAGTTCAAGGTCCTAGTAATGATCTATAAAGCCCTATACGGCCTTGGCCCCTCTTACCTTAGGGACCGCCTCGCCCTTCGCGCCCCGGAACGGCTCCTGCGGTCTGCCGGGGGTGCCCTCCTGGAGGTCCCCCGTGTTAAGCGGGGGGCCACGATGGAGCGGGCATTCTCGGTGGTAGGGCCGCGGCTGTGGAACTCCCTTCCGGAGGAAGCTCGCCTGGCCCCAAGCCTTTTGACATTTCGGCGGAACTGTAAGACCTGGCTGTTTGCCCAGGCCTTTGGGAGGGAGGGGGGGGTGATTTTTAATCCCCCACTTATATATTTATTTATGATTGCACACTGCCCTGTTTTATTGATATATTTTATATTTGTATTTTAAATGTTTTAAAACTATTTTTATTGTTGTTAACCGCCCCGAGCTGCATTGCAGGATGGGGCGGTATAAAAATCTACGAAATAAATAAAATAAATAAATAAAATTACCAACACCTTGAATCGAGCCTGGAAAACAATAGGCAGTCATTGCAGAGAATGTTAGGAGATGGGCCACCGCATTTTGCATCAGTTGCAGTCTCCAGGTCATCACCAGGGGTATCCCCACATAGAGTGCATTGCAGTAGTCCAACCTTGAGGTGATGAAGGCATGGATGATGGTGTCCAGGTCGAAGTCCGAGACATACAGCTGTAGCTGTCGTACCAGATGTAACTAGTGAAAGGTGCTCCCTGCCACAGCTGCCACCTGGGAATCCAGGCAGAGCTGTGAATCAAGAAGCACCCCCAGACTACAAACCTGGGTGTCTAAAGGGGGGCAGACCCCATCAACAACAGGAGCTACCACCCCCTCAGCCTTTCCCACCAGCATCACCTCTGTCTTGTCGGGATTCAATCTCAGATGGCTTACCCTCATCCAGTCCCCCACAGTCACCAAACACTGGGTGAGCACCGAGATTGCGGAGTCTGGGTCTGCAGAAAAGGAGAAGCAAAGTTGTGTATCATCAGCGTACCGATGGCAACATATGCCGAGCCTTCTCACGACCTCACCTAACGGCTGCATGTACACGTTGAACAGGAGAGGGGACAGAATAGAACCCTGTGGGACTCCACATGTGAGGTCCCGGGGAGATGATGAACATTCCCCTAGGACTACCTGCTGAGTTATCCTGGCCAGGAATGAGTGGACCGATTCAAGAATAGCTCCTCCAACCCCAGCCCGGTCCCGCAGATGAGTCACCAACATATCATGGTCAATGGTATCAAATGCTGCCAACAGATCTAATAAGTTCAAAATAGATGATCTGCCCTGATCTAATTCATGGCTCAGGTTGTTGACCAAAGCCACAAACGTAGTCTCAGTACCAAACCCAGGACAAAAGCTGGACTGTGGAGGATCCAGAAAGCTGATCTGATCCAGATGCCCCTGAAGCTGCCAAGTCACCACCTGTTCAATAACCTAAAAAGGGAAGGTTAGAGACTGGCCGATAACTGGCAGAGGAGTCAATGTCAAGAAGTGGTTTCTTGAGCAGAGGCCGCACCACTGCCTCTTTAAGGTGGCCTGGCACTCTGCCCTCCCTAAAGGAGGCATTGACAACCCTGGCCAGCAATGACCCTAATGTCTCCTGGCAAGCCTTAATCAGCCAGGACGGGCATGGGTCTAATTCGCAACAGGTGGCTCTAACTGCCCCAAGGATATCTGCTGCATCAGCAGGCGACACCCACTGAACTTGATCCCACAAAATTAGACCAGGCGGGGCTTCCATAACCTCAAGTTCACTCACTGCTGTAAGTGTGGTGTGGAAATTGTGATGAATCAGCGATTTTATCCGAAAAAAGTCAACAAACATGTCACAGCAAGCACTGGAGGATTCTAGTTCTAGGTGGAGAGAGGCCGGACTGACCAGCCTCTACACCACCTGGAAAAGCTCAGCTGAATGTGACATCGTAGATGCAATGAGGGTAGCAAAAGCGTGAATGATGGTGGCAAGATCGGAGTCCGAGTCATAAGACTGAAGCCACCGAACCAGATGTAACTGGTGGAAAGCCCCCTTCACCATCGTCTCCCCCTGGATATCCAAGTGAAGCTGGGAATCCAGGAGCACCCTTAGACTCCACACCTGGGAGACCAGCGGGGGACAAATCCCGTACAATCCCATTATTATATGCCACCCCAAGATGCCGTAGGCATGAGTGGGGTGACTAATAAATAAAATAAATAAATAAAATAAATAATGGGGAAAGTCACACCCACCGCTCTCCCCACCAACATTACCTCTGTCTTGTGAGGATTCAGTTTCAGTTGGCTCTGCCTCATCCAGTTCCCCATAACCGTCAAACACTGGGAAAGCAGAGACTGCAGGGCCTGGGTCCAATGAAAATGAAAGGTACAGCTCAGTGTCATCAGCATATTGATGACAACTCACTCCGAACCGCCTCATGACCTTGCCTAATGGCTGCATGTACACGTTGAACAAGAGCAGGGACAGAATAGAACCTTGCGAGATACCACACAAATTCCCATGGTGGGAATTTGACTTATCCCCCAGCACCACCCATTGAGTCCTACAGGCTAGGTAGGAATGGAACCATTGTAGAACCATCCAACCCAATCCTGCCTGGTCCCACAAGTGGGTCACCAACAGCTCATGATCAACCGTGTCCTATTAGATCAACCAAGAGATCTAATAGAACTAGTAAAGTTAAATGTCCCTGGTCCATCTCCTGGAGCCGGTCTTGTAGTGCCATACCCTGGGCGAAAGCTAGACTGGGAGGGATCTAGAAATCTGAGGGTATCTAGATGCTCCCGGAGCTGCTGAGCCACCACCTGTTCAATAACCTTCCCTAAAAAAGAAAGGTTAGAGACTGGCCGATAACTGGCAAGCAAACCAACATCAAGCGATGGTTTCTTGAGAAGAGGCTGGACCACTGTCTCCTTCAAACATTCCGGCACTCTGCCCTCCCAAAGGGAGGCATTGAGCACCCCGCCAGCAATGAACCTAACGTCTCCCGGAAGACCTTGACCAACCAGGATGGGCACCGATCCAATTCACAACAGATGGCCCTAACTGCCCCCAGAACATCCACAGCCCCCCGCTGGCAATTCTTCCTGAAACAGATTCCATGAAACCAGACTAGATGAGGCTTCCACACACTCTGACTCGCCTCCTTCTGCAGAAACGACACCATCAAAGTCATGGTGAATCTGAGCGATCTTATCTGCAAAGTATTTGACAAACATGTCACAGCAGGCCCTGGAAGATTCCACGTCCAGGCAGAGGGAGGCCGGACTGACCAGCCCACTCACCAACTGGAACAGTTCCACTGGATGAGACTATGTGGCTGCTATGAGGGCAGCAAAGAATTCCTTCTTTGCTGCCCTCACGGGAGCCATCCAGTCAAAGGTCTCAGTCAGCAAGGTGTTCCAAGCCAGAACAAGGTCCTCAACTGAATGGCTGTTGAGATCACAGGGCAATTCCGCCAGAGCAATCCAGAACTGATCCAGTTCCATCAATCTCCAGGGATGAGCTGATCGAATAGGCTCCACACCTCCCCAGTACTGGGAGCCTGGCCTGGAGGAGGTAATAAACTATCCATGACAAAGGCATTGTTGATACCTCCCCCACCAATGGATCCCCTGTCTCAAGGCCAGTGCAGAACACCAGGTTTAGAGTATGCCCCCCATCATGCGTTGGGCCAATGACAATTTTGGACAGGCCCATGGTTGCCATGAACTCACGCTCCGACTCCACTGTTGCCAGATACACAGAATTCTCCCCCAAAAGACAGCCCCCCACTTGGTAAGGCCACGTGGGACATGGGTCGGTGGGCATTGGGGAGCTTGAGTGGGGTCAGGGCTGAGCTGCAATGTAGCCTAGGGGGAAAAGGCCCCTTCATGCAAAAACCAGTCTGCCCTTGGAAAAGGTGATTAAGTGGAGGAAGCCCTGAGTAAGTATGGGGCAGTTAAGAAAGGGTCTCCTCCCTGTTTAAGAAACCACTGGTGAATTGAACTTGGATCAGCAACAGCTTCAAAGGCATGGAAAATTAAAGCACTCTATGCTTCCCTTACACAAGCCAACACTCCCACGCCTGATCTGTGGAAATGTACCTTGGTATCACCCTTCAGACTAGGGCTACCCTCATGATTCCCTTCCATGCCCAAATCACTTGAAACCCTCTCCCCTTTCATGCCCAGATGTGTCCTTTGTCTCTTCAGTCCCAGTCTGTTTACCTTATGCATTTTCCCTTTGTTGTACCTGGACACACACCCGGCCCTCTCTCCTTTCACACCCAGATGTATTTGTCACCTCAGCCCCCGTATACATCTTCCCTTTGTCATGCCTGGACCCACACCTGGAATTCCCTTTGTCCTCCCTATAAGCCTATTGTGGCACTCCTGAAACTATCCCAAATCCTTTATTCTAAACCCTATAACTGCTCCTCGCTCCCCCTCTGAAATTGAGAAAGCTTTGGATGCAAACATGTGCAGGTCCCTCCGTGCGTGTTTGTGTCTTAAGGGGTCTCCCAGACTTTGGTCTGCCCCTTCCCTTCATCCCCAAACTTCGCTGGATCCGTGGGCTGCCTGTCCCCCTTTCAACAGCAAGGAGAGGTAACCATTGGTCCTGACTTCCCCTCTTGCTTCTATCTCTCTCTCTCTCCTCTTTGTGTGTGTGTATCCCCGGTGTCTCCCCTCCCTCACTCCCCACATTACTTTCATTTTCCCTGCCACCACTTGTGCTTCCTCTGTAAACCGCCAGCCAGATCGGGGCTGTGTTGATTCATATATGTATGTGTGTGTGTATCCCATTGTGTGTTTTCTTTGATGTCTCTTTGAAATAAATATTCCTTTTTTTATTAAACGTTTGTCTCAATCTCTTTCTGTACTTTTGGGGAGGGTACATAACCTGACTGTGGCACGTATCAAACCTCAGACTGATCCGTGTGGCACGTGGGGACCCCTAGTTCAACTAATTTGGCTAATTCCCCTAAATTTAAGAATTGAGCATCTATTGGGGTACCGACCCTCCAATAGTCACGTGTGTAAGGGGGTCTCCTGCTAACAGATTGGTGGAGAATGTGGGCAAGTCATGTAGTAATCCACGCATAACATGCGTGGAAAGACCACGGAGGCATACGTAGCTACAGCCGGCTGAAACCCCCCAAATTCTATCTCTTTCCTATTTCCATGCCTTTCTTTACCCTCTTTTTCTCTTTGGAACTGTGGATTTAGAGTTTGGGGAGTGGGTTGTTGGGAAAAATATTTTGGGATTGTGGAATTTGGGTTATTATGATCTATTGTGTGTTAGGACTAAGAATCCCCTCCCCCTTTAAGTACAGTACTCCTCTTTCCATTTTATTATTGTCTGTTTAAACTTGTGTGTAAAACGCCAAGCCCAACGGGCCTGGGTACTAGATTGAAGACTCTAGAGAAGACCGCCACATCCAATGGGACTTTTCTAGCAACCAAGGGTTTTACTTGTGAGTTTAAATAAATGAGAACCTGGTGACTATCCAGTTAGCCCAGGGGATGTAACCAGGTTAACCCAGGTGACTATTGAGTTAGCCCTGTGATTAGAGAGTTTTGATCTTGGGATTGTATGAAGCAGTCCAGGGATCTGTAGAGAATTTGATCTTGGGATTGTATGAAGCAGTCCAGGGATCTGTAGAGAATTTGATCTTGGGATTGTATGA
>QEPC01008443.1:108220-122872 GCA_003113815.1 Sphenodon punctatus | reverse complement strand
GGGGGGGGGGGAGGAATCTAATACAGTTTGTCCATGAACAGGAACATAGGAGCAAGCAAGACACTTTAGACAGGGTTAAAGAAACTGGATGGTGGTCCCAGATAAAGGCTGACGTGGATCAATGGTGTAACAATAGTCTGGTATGCGCCATGGTAAATGCGGACCGCCAGACACTTAAACTCCCCATCCAGCACCAGCGAATTAAAGGTCCTTGGGCTAGGATCCAAATGGATTACATAGGTCCCCTCCCGACCACTGTGAGAGGAAACATATACTGTCCGGTGATTGTTGATGCCTTCAGTAAATGGGTGGAGGCGCTTTCCTGCAAAAACAATACTTCTACCACTACAGCTAAAATGCTCTTTAACATTGTCCTGTCTCGTTGGGGGGTCCCTCACTGTATTGAGTCGGACTTGGGGTCCCACTTTGTCTGGGGGGGGATGCAGATACTGTGTAAAGTTCTGGGGATCAAGCAACGTTTCCACATAGCCAGGCACCCCACTTCCTCCGGCTTGGTAGAGAGAACTAACAGAACTCAGAAGGAGGCATTGAGGAAACAGATTAGTCCCACAGGGAAGGACTGGAATGAAAGGGTCCCCCTAATCTTGATGGCCTTGAGATGGTCTAAAGTAGTGCATGGATACATGCCCTTTGAGGTGATGACAGGAAGGCGAATGCAGATGCCAGAGTCCTGGTGATTTGGGACAGAATTGCGAAGCTCATGGGAGAACAAAGCTGTCTCAGAAAAGTGGGTTCAGACTTTGGTGGAAGAGATAGCAAAAATCCATAGGCAAACTGCCCTCCACCTGGGGATAGCGCAGCAAGATGTAGATATTATAAAAGACTAGGGTGGGTTAGAAAGCCTGTTGTGTGGGAAGTGGGACAGTCAGTAATGTATCGAAAGTTCTCAGTACAAGAACATTCTTTAGCACACAAGCGGGATGGTCCCGTGATAATAGTTAACAGAGTTAGCCCAGCAGTTTACTAGGTAGAAATCCCAGAGGGGAAGAGAGGGCAGCCTTGGAGAAAGTATTTCCACAGTTCTCAGCTCAAGGAGTGGGCAGACAGACCTGTGGATCTCCCCGAGCGAGAGCCAGCAACAAGAAAGTCAGGAGAGTCAGCCCTCAGATTCGGCTAGCTCTTCCACCTCCTCTCAGTAAAAGGAATCTCCACTTCAGGGAGCCACAGGTATCTCAGACTTTCATGGCAGCCACGGACAGGAGATTTAGATCTAGGAGACCCAGGAGGTGGGCACAACACTATTTGGTCCAGCCGCAGAACAGCCTCCCAGTGAGTCCGGCCATAAGACTAGTGGCTCTGGTAAGAAACCGGATCATTAGGCTGGCCTTCCAGTTCAGGTTCTGTTACAGCAAGGGTAGAGGGCCACATTGGTCCCTCATTGGAGTGACCAAATGGAGATCAACGGGGGGAGTCATGGAAAGGGTAGTAATAAAAATGTACAGGAATGGCTCCTCTAGTGGGAACTGTACATGAGGGAAGACCCACACGTGGTTCAGTTCTATGCAGGCTCAGTTAAGATATGAGGAAGGCCAGGGAGCAGGTATCCGGTGCTCGAAAGTAATCATTCCCCATCATCTCCCATCCGCCGGGAGCTGTGGGAATTTGATCCACTGATAGGGCCTCTAAGTGATGATGACTAAAGGTCTACTCCCCATTGTTCCCTGTCCTTCCCTTGATTTACCCCAGAGTCCATACCCCGCCCTAGTTCCATAAGTCAGTGAAACAAACACTGTTCCTGGTGGAGAAGGGTGTCCTTTCCCCCCTCTTGCTTCTCCCCTTGTTCCGTAACCCTTGCCTCACGGTGAGAAAACTCCTCCCCCCCCGAACCTTTGTCACATCAGAAAGCCAAGATGCAAGCGGCCTTGCTGATATCGTGGGCGATTAGAGTGGTGAGTGTGACTCCGGGATCCACACCAGAAGACGAGCTGATGGGAGACCCCATGATCCCAGTGAGGATATGGAGATGTGTCCCACAGTGAACACAGCCGGGAGCAGAGTTCGTGTGCTGGATGCCCAACCTGTATGTGCACCAGAACCATTCCTGGTCCTTTGCCTTAGCCTACATGTTCCATGTCCTGAACAACAAGACCAGATGCACCTGGGAAAACGCCGCCAATTGCACACACCGTGGCTCCGGAGAGAGGACTAAATTTTGTTACTCAATTCCATTGAACTCTGAACTCAAAAGAAAGGACTTCAGCCTTCGAGTATGGTGCAAGCCTTCCATTGGAGCCGCTAACCCCAACGTCTTCAGGGATAAGGACTTGGGAACTTGTGATGCCATGAAGATCTCCGCAGCCGCTTGGACACTTGGAACTCCTCTCCACCTAGCAGTGGTAGCAGGTACTGAGAGCCCCCGAGCTCCTGGAGATGAACTTTTAGTTACCCTGACCTCGCCAGATGGGAAAAGGACTTCTCGAGCGATTGTGAACTGGGAAGCCCAGGAGTGGGAGGTTAAGGGTAATGAGCTGTACAAATCAGGTTCACCTTTATTATTATTATTATTATTATTATTAAACATTTATAAAGCACCAGTAACAACCTGGCGCTGTACAGAACATACAATCAGCTGCGGTCCCTGCCTGTGGCTTACAATCTAAAAGACAAGGAGGGGGAGACAAGGAGAGGGGACAGCGGGAGAGACATGGGAGAAGACAAACAAACATTCAGGCGGATGCGAAGTCTCAGGTGCGTGTACTTGGCTTGGTTACAAGGTGGTCGGTAGCAGCAGTCAGCAGAGGAGGGCTGACAGTAAGAGCAAGGGGAAAGACTAGAGGGCATTGGGAAAGGCAGCATGGAAAAGGTGGGTCTTGAGGAGGGATTTGAAGGAGCGGAGGGAGGAGGCGAGGCGGACGTCGGCAGGGAGGGAGTTCCAGGCATGCGGGGCAGCGAGGGAGAAGGGACGAAGGCGGTTGGGCGAGCAGGAGAAGCGAGGGAGAGCGAGGGAGGGGACAGCGGAAGAGCGGAGAGCGCGCGCAGGAGCGCGTAGGGCGATTAGGTCCGAGAGGTAAGGGGGAGCTTGGTCATGGAGCGATTTGAACGTGAAAACCAGGAGTTTGAACAGGATACGTTCAGGAAGGGGGAGCCAGTGAAGGGAGAGGAGGAGAGGCGTCACATGGTCGAAGCGACGGGCAGAGTGAATGACCTTGGCGGCAGAGTTTTGGATCGCCACAAGGGGGGACAGGTGGGAGCGAGGGAGGCCAGCAAGGAGGAGGTTGCAGTAGTCGAGGCGAGAGATAACCATGGCATGAACAAGGATTTTGGCCGAGGAGACAGATAGAAAGGGGCGTATGCGGGCAATGTTGAGGAGAGCGAATCGGCAGGATTTGGCCACAGAGTCAATGTAAGGTTTAAAGGAGAGGTGCGTGTCAAAAATGAAGCCCAAGCTGCGGGCACGGAGAACAGGACGGATGGTGACCCCATCAATGCAGATGGTCAGGTCAGAGGGAGAGGAGGGGGATGGAGGAAAAATGAGGAGTTCAGTCTTGGCCATGTTCAGTTTGAGTTGGCGTCGGGACATCCAGGCGGAGATATCAGAGAGGCAGTCGACGAGGCGTGAGCGGACAGAGGAGGAGAGAGAGGGGGTAGAGAGATAGAGTTGGGTGTCATCAGCATAGAGATGGTATTGGAACCCGTGGGAGGCAATAATTTCACCAAGGGACCGGGTGTAGATAGAGAAGAGGAGAGGGCCAAGGACAGAACCTTGGGGAACCCCAACCGAGAGGGGAAGGGAGGGGGAGGTCGACTCGGGGAGGGAGACATTAAAGGAGCGGTCAGAGAGGTAGGAGGAGAACCAGTCAAAGACAGAGCCACGGAAGCCCAAAGAGTAAAGCGAGTCCAAGAGGAGCGAGTGGTCGACAGTGTCAAAGGCAGCAGAGAGGTCAAGGAGGACAAGAACGGAGTAGTGGCGCTTCGATTTAGCGACAAGTAGATCATTGGTGATCTTGGCCAGGGCAGTTTCAGTAGAGTGGAGGGGGCGGAAGCCGGACTGGAGAGGGTCGAGGGAGGAGTTGGCAGAGAGGAGGTTCAGGCAGCGGGAGTAGACGACACGTTCCAGGAGCTTCGAAGCAAAGGGAAGGAGGGAGACCGGCCGGTAACTAGAGGGATCGAAAGGGTCCAGGGTAGGCTTTTTGAGGATGGGGGAGACAGTGGCATGTTTGAAGGCAGAGGGGAAGGAGCCTGTGGAAAGGGAGAGATTGACAACATGCAGAAGGGGGGGAGCGACAGTGGGAGCAATAGAGGTCAGGAGGCGGGAGGGGATCGGGTCAAGGGGGCAGGTGGAGGGGTTGGATGAAGAGAGAAGAGCAGAGATTTCCTGGAGAGAGGCAGGAGGAAAGGATGTGAGGAGGGAGGGGGGCGGGGGAGGGGGTGGGACGGGAGCGGGGGGCGGAGGAGGGCGGGAGGCAATATCCCGACGGATCTTGTCAATCTTGGAGGTGAAGAACGACGCAAGATCCTGAGCAGCAAGGGAAGAGGGCGGGGGAGGGCAGGGGGGTTTGAGAAGGGAGTCGAAAGTAGAGAAAAGTCGGCGAGGGTCGCGGGAGAAAGAATCGATCCTAGAGGCATAATAGCGATGCCTAGCTAGGGAGATAGCCGAGGAGAGGGAGAATTTGTAATGGAGGAAGTCAGGGAGGGAGCGGGATTATTTCACTGGAGGGAACTCATTGTGACAGGTACAAACTGGTAATTTGTTTTAGCTTTTATGGCCATCTTCTTTTGAAGATGAGCAGGTAGTGGCGGGGGTTTATAAATTAAAATTTGGAACGGGGACCCAAAACACTGTAGAGAATCGCCCCTTGATTAAGCATGCAGAATCTCTCCAGAAATTAACAGCCCCGGTCATGGGCTTGCATGTGCTCAAACTAGACCAGCCTGTGACAATACTTTTTAATCCTCAGGTCTCTCTAAAGGAAGTCCAGGTGGATCTAGCCTGGATGAATGTGTCACAGGCAGTTCCCAGGTGTGCCACTTTTCTTAAAATTAGCCAAACAGGGTGGTCCAACTGAGTTTCTATGTGGCAGCACTTGAACCCCAAAACTCGGACTAGGAGTGGGTTATCGCATTGGTTGGGAACAATAGGAGTGGGAGCCTCATTTATAGACACTGCCAATGTTGAGTTTCTCATGAATAAAGTCTCTTATGCCACGAGTGATATGGGGAAACTTAGCACCCCTATCACAGAGTCTTTTGCTCGGCTAATGAAATGGCAAACTGCCATCAGTAAAATTTTGCCCACCTGGGAGTCAATTCTGGAAAAAGATTAGTCGCTCCTAGTCTCTGGAATGCAATCTTTGCAGAATAACATGTCATTAGTGTTAGCTTGTATACAAGTTCAAAGCTTTGCCCAAAGTGTAATTCTGGGGATAATTTGGCAAGCGAAAGAGGGGCATATCCCCATGGAGCTATTAAATCTAATTTGAACCAAATTGACCACAAAGGAGAAGGAGCTTCAGGATTGGTGGAAGCTCATGAACGTGACTTATGACTCCACCCAAAACCAGATGAAATTATTTATAACAACGATCTCAGCTGCGGAAGCCCTGAGAGCGTTTCCAGTTGTCCCACTGCGGTGGCAAATTGGCCACAATAAGATTTCGTATTCCCGGGATCTCAACTGATTTACTTTTCCCTGGGAGGGTCGTTTTAAGACTATAAATACATGCGAGTTTGAACATAGAGATAGTTTAGGATTTGTATGTTTGAGAGAGAAAAAAATGAAACACAATACAACAAGGATAAACATCTCACAATTTACCCAGATGTATACAATCATCTGGTACCTTCTCCATATGCACACACCATACATCCGAACAGAAAACCAGGAGAAGAGGATCACACAACCTCCATATTTATATTCCCATCCTAGTTCTTTATATCCCTACTTCCCTACTTCCTCTCAAATCTTTATGCTCCAGTTTTGTTGTTTAGGCCTCAGCCATAACAAAACTTGAACAGAAATTAAACAATAAAATTCATATAAACCATATATATAAAAAAACACAAATATACAATAATAAATATAAAATATAAAATATAATTACAAGCACCAGTTTGTACAAATTATAGTTGCATGGGCCTTAAGCCCCATTTAGAAGTGTTAATATCTTACATTCAATGGCGGCTTACCCTTCATGAGGGTTATGGCACCAACATTTGTCCCCTGACAAGGCAGCCCCTACACATATACAAACAATACCCCCAATAATTTTAAGCGGCTTACCCTTCATGGGGGTTATGGTGCCAACACTTGTCCCCTGACTGACCATCCTCCGAACTTAGTCAATCAATCAATTAGCTTTTGGCCATGGCGAAAGCTAGAGCCTAATAAAACTGAATTGAATTGAATTGATTTGTGTGTTTAGATGACAATTTAGGAATTAATGACCCCCTGTTTTTCCCCTTTCCACGGCAATGAGCCTGTATGTTCATTTGATATTAGAAAGGAAAATGAATCAGCTGTAGTGTAGATTGGTAAGGGTTGTGTGTGTGTTACGACTATATGTGAATATGTAATTAATTATTAATAGTAGAGAAATTCATCCAATGATCCCCCTCCTTAATAGGTGCTTTTGCAATGTATCAATAATTGTTAGTTCTGATTTTAAGTATGTAACCTGGTCTGGACTGTGCAACATATGCAATTGTTTCCTTCCCTATATCAGTCTGTCTTCCCGGTTTCATTGGGCATGGGGCTTTCTTTCCTCAAAACTCTCTTCTCCCACTGCTCTTTACGACAAGAGCTACAAAGGCCCAGCAATTAGGACAGGTCGCTTCTATAACTGTGCAACATAATAATCAGGTTATTTCAAAGATTATGGCAGACATTAAAGCTGCAGGCCAGCATGCCTGGTGGGAGTCCTTGCTGGGCTGGGATTCACAGTCCACTGGTGTGTTCAATGTAATGCTCCATCCGATCATATTGATCATTATTTTCCAAACTGGGCTGGTATTTTGCATGTTGGGGTTAGTATGTTGGACTAGGTGAACCATGGCTTGGTTGCAGGACCTTGACAACTGCTAGCGCTCCAGACGGTAATGTGGGGGATGGTGACTAATGACAGCCACACCCCCAACGGGGGGAATTGTTGCCAGAGATGCAGAATTCTCCACAAAAAGACACCCCCCCCGTGCTCAGCAAGGCCACATGGGACATGGGTCAGTGGGCATTGGGGAGCTTGAGTGGGGTCAGGGCTGAGCCACAATGTAGCCTAGGGGGAAAAGGCCCCTTCATGCAAAAACCAGTCTGCCCTTGGAAAAGGTGATTAAGTGGAGGAAGCCCTGAGTAAGTATGGGGCAGTTAAGAAAGGGCCTCCTCTCTGTTTTAAGAAACCACTGGTGAATTGAACTTGGATCAGCAATGGCTTCAAAGGCATGGAAAATTAAAGCAATCTATGCTTCCCTCACACAAGTCAACGCTCCCATGCCTGATCTGTGGAAATGCACCTTGGTATTGCCCTTCAGACTAGGGTTCACCTCATGATTCCCTTCCATGCCCAAATCATTTGAAACCCTCTCCCCTTTCATGCCCAGATGTGTCCTTTGTCTCCTCAGCCCCAGTCTGTTTATCTTATGCATTTTCCCTTTTTTGTACCTGGACACACACCCGGCCCTCTCTCCTTTCATGCCCAGATGTGTTCTTTGTCCCCTCAGCCCCCGTATGCATCTTCCCTTTGTCATGCCTGGGCCCACACCTGAAATTCATTTTGTCCTCCCTATAAGCCTATTGTGGCACCCCTGAATCTGTCCCAAATCCTTTATCCTAAACCCTATAACTGCTCCTCGCTCCCCCTCTGAAATTGAGAAGGCTTTGGATGCAAACATGTGCGGGTCCCTCTGTGCGTGTCTGTGTCTTAAGGGGTCTCCCAGACTTTGGTCTGCCCCTTCCCTTCATCCCTGAACTTCGCTGGATCCGTGGGCCTCCAGTCCCCTTTTCAACGGCAAGGAGAGGTAACCATTGGTCCTGACTTCCTCTCTTGCTTCTATCTCTTTCTCCCTCGCTCTCACTCTTTTCTCTTTGTGTGTGTGTCTCCCCAGTGTCTCTCTTCCCTCACTCCCCACATTACTTTCATTTTCCCCGCCACTGCTTGTGCTTCCTCTGTAAACTGCCAGCCAGACCGGGGCTGTGTTGATTCATATATGTATGTATGTGTGTGTGTATCCCATTGTGTGTTTTCTTTGATGTCCCTTTGAAATAAACATTCCTTTTTTTATTAAACGTTTGTCTCTGTCTCTTTATGTACTTTTGGGGAGGGTACGTAACCTGACTGTAGTGCATATCGAACTTCAAACTGATCCGTGTGGCACGTGGGAACCCCTAGTTCAACTAATTTGGCTAATTCCCCTAAATTTAAGAATTGAGCATATACTGGGGTACCAACCCCCCAATAGTCACGTGTGGAAGGGGGTGTCCTGCTAACACCACAAAACCAGCATTGGCATGAATATTGAGGTCCCCCAGGACCAATGTCCTCGGGGAGTGTAACACCACCTCTGACACCAGTTCAGCTAGAGCGGAGGGGGATGCTGCCGAACAAGAAGCTATTGACTTCAGTGAAATGAGGATTGCTCCCATTGTTTAGCCAAATAGAGATAGATGACTGGATGAAATTCAATTGACTGGAACATTAGATCAGAGGTTCCCAAACTGGGCGTCAGGATCCCAAGTGAGTTCATGCTATCAGGGAACAGGATCACAAGCTAATAGTTATTTGATACATTTTGTTGCTGTATGCAGGTCATGGGCTTATAGTATGTTTATATCACAAAATAATGTCACATAGGCAAAGTTTGGGGAACAACTGGATTAGATGATCTCAATGACTTTTCTAACCTTGAAATTTATTAACTTTTGCCCAAGAAAATGTGTGTGGAATTAATTTTTTAAATTAAACTGTAAAATTACATGTGCCCAGATAGTATGGTGATGGGTGCTTTAGAAATACATGCAATAAAGGTCTGCTCAATGAAGGGCATATTACTATGGAAAACATGTAGTTTAAAACTCCAGCCTTATTGCCTTTCCCACACTTATACTACTGCCATCTTAAAGAACCAAACATTATCTGTATTAAGTCTAGAGGGACAATTGTTCCTGGCTCTTGCATCTTTAAAAGTATCTACAGATAATACTCTCAATGACTACTCTTTTACTCATTCTAGAAAATCTGTTCCAACTCTTTGCTAAAATTGCAATCTAGTTAAAACTAAGTATCCCTTTTAGAAACAGAATGTAAAAGTAAAAAAAGATTAAGAGAAAAGAAAACTGTCCAAAGATTGAATTGTTTGTCTGGTGTGAAGTTTTAAAGAGACATGCAAGAGGGAACAGAATATAGATTTTCATTTCTCTGTGAGTGAGAAATTACCTTGCTCTTGAAGCAGATACCATTTTGCATGAAAGACTACAATTTCTTGTAAGAGTAATTTGAAAACTTTTTGATTGTTGCTAGCTAAGTTCACACCAAGTTTCTATGAGGAAAGCAAGATACCGTATCAAAGGTATTGCGAGGAGTGATCTCCAAGTTGGAGTAAATTAAATGAAAATAGGGTATGCTTAATCTTATTGTTAGTGACTATATGAATTTATTTATTTATTTATTTTCCTCAATAGATCTTTGGTTTTATAAGGTTTGTGTTTAGTTAAAAATACTTGCTTTTTTCAAAGACAATTTCTAAAACCAATATAAAGAGTTTGTGTATCATGTTTTATGGCCAATATGAAAGAGATTACCTGAGGTACTAGACATCACTCCCAAAATTACAGTACATTGGTAGGAAATCTGGATTGAAAATGTAGGATTTCTGCTAAGTGATATTGTCCTGTCACCCTGCTAAATTTTATGTATCCGGTTTGCCACTTATTTGTGGCAAGACAGCCACTTGTTCTCAGATGTAGTAATCATTATTCATTGAATGAGATGCAAGTATGTCCCATGACTCACTTTCATGAGGACAGTTCCTTTCAGAGAACCTTTCATAGCTGCAGAGAAACGCCTTTTATCTAAACCCCAGTGTGAATGTCTGTCTTCTGAGGCAGGTCATGTTTCTCTTTTAGTGGAGTTATTTCAAACCCTGGCACCTGAATGAAGGAAAAACTAGGACCCAGGGAAATTACTTTGAATCAAGTTAGCTTTTGACCTAACAAACCACAGAGAAGCCAATGGGATTACTCCAGAGTAAGTAGTTTGAGGATGGCAGCCTGAGGTCATGATCTACAAACCATTTATTCTGGAGTAGTCCCATTGAAATTCACAGGGACTACTCTGGAGTAAGTGATTTGTAGATTGCATCTCAATGCAGTAATTTGGACAGGTAACCAACTGAATATAATAGAAATCATATGTAACTTCCTGTGCAGGTTCACGTTCCTGCACTATGCCATGAAAGTTTCCTATATCTGGTGACATGGAGTGCAGTCCTCCTGACTTCACTGACTTCAGTGACATTGAGTGTTTTTATACGTGGTGGCGCTCAGCACCACCATGCTTCAATCCTATTCAGAGTGAGTGCCCTCACTCTGGGCAGGATTTGGCCCGGCCGCTGAACAAATGTGATGGTGGGCTGGGCTGGGGAGGGTGCGGGTGATGTGCAGAAGTGCGTCTGCATGGCCCTGCCCCTGCACTGCTAGGAGCTGCCTGCCCACTCCCTGACAGGTGGCCACGGTGGCCTTTAAGGATGCCATGGCCGTTCAGAGCTGCCGCAGGCCTGGACCGGAGTAAGTCCAAGCAGGCAAACATAGTTACAGCCCACTTTTTTCTGGTCTGGAGTCCTTTGGATGGGTTGTGGCAGTGCTTAGCCTGAGCTGTTCCTTGAGAATGGTCATAAGGAACAGCCCGGGCTAAGTGCTGCCACAGCCTGTGCAAACCCAGGTTCTGGCCTGGGGTAATATCTAGCAGCTGGTTTTAGACGTGACAGCACCATGGATGTCCATGGAGGTCGAAGTGTGGCACCATCACGTTTGAAAACAGCCATTCACATCAATCGAGTAAGGATTGCATCCTTTTAATCACTAAAGTTCTGCATGCAGGGTTTTCTAATAATTAAAATGCAGGACTTAATTTGTGGGAAGCTTGCCAGGGCTCAGTCCTAGCAATTAAATTCAAGGGAGGCTGAGTCCTGCGAGATGTTCCCAGTGGAAATGTGCATCCCAAAATGTAACAGACAAGTAAAAAGCTAGTATTGACCTTTTCAGGGTTGACAATGAAAGCCAGACAAAACCTGGATGGTTTATTTGGCTCTCATTTATACCTGTCCTACTCTACCCCCTGTGCTGACTGTCATAGAGATTATCACCAGAACCCCTGTCTTATGCTTAGCAGTAGAGAGAGTAGTTGGGGTTTTAGCTGGAAACTCTGGTTCAATTCCTTGCTCTGACAAGCTGTGGGTTAGGGGCATGGCTTCTGGGGCAGGCTTAAGCAGGGGTCAGCCTTACCACAGGGCAACCAGGGGTGACCATCCAGGGCATGCTCTTACTGCTTCGCGGACCCCTGCAGTAGTCCCTGTTATCACCAGTGTAGGGTGTGGGGGGCCCCCACTCCCTCTCAGAGGGGCCCCAAACAAGACCACCTTTAGGGCCTTGTGGATAATGCCCCAAAGGGGGTGGAACCACAGGGAGGGGCTACCAGAACCCCCACATTTTATCTTTGCTCTGGGCTCCGTAAATACTAAGGATGGCCCTGGGCTTGGACTCTTGCAATTTGGTTTTTTACATGTTAAGTACTGATAAAATGTATAGAAATGAAAGAGTTAACCTGTACTGTAATATTAAAACCCTAGTATTAGCTCTTGGGATATTTTCATAGTCTGGGTGCACACCTCTTGCAATAACTCACAAGGCAGTGGCTCTTCAACTTTGCCCTTTGAGGATATTGTCACCTGCACATAGGTACACAATATTCTCAAAGGAAAGTTGATTACTGCTAACCATTTTAAAATGTGTCGAAAAAGGCCCTAGGGTAGAAACATACTTCAATTCATTTTACCATGGGGTAGATTTATATCCCGAACTGAAGTAGATTTCCACCTCATCACATTTCATGTTGGTTTACACATTAATTTAAGTGGTGAAGGACTGGGGTAAAAATCTACCCCATGACCATGCAATATTGTATTTTTCAAGGGGTAAGTTAAAGATTTTCTAATTCTAATGATGGAACAGATCCTTCATGGAACTGATCACAAGATCAAAGAGTGTGCAGATGTTGCTTAATTTTCTTTCTTACAGGAAGAAATGCTTGCATGGGAGTTTAATAGACATACAAAAGCTGAAGTGTTGAATCTATTTAAAAGTGCTCTGTATGCTTTAATCTTTGGAGGATAAAGTGCCTTTTTGGTGGAGCTGTATTATGTGTTGACTACATTTTTATGGGATTTCATGAAAGACATACGAGTACAACCTAGGTTACGGTTTGTTGGTTTGGTTGTGTGTGTGTGTGTGTGTGTGTGTGTGCGTGCACATGTGCATGTATATACACACACACACACACACACACACACACACAGAGGGAGGGACAGAGAAGAAGCTAGAATGGATGGAGGTTTTATTGTTTGTTTTTTTTGCCAGAAAGTAACAGAAACCCTTAAAGTGCTGGAAGTAATCCAAAAACTACTGGAGGAGGAAGTACTTGGTTATTCTAGAAGGCCAGTCAAACAAATAATCTTGAAATTTCTTTGCAAATTTTCAAGATGAAATAGGTTTTTAAAATGACAGCCAGTTTGCAGAGAAACTGAAGTAACATGGATATCAGTTGTACATTTCAGTAAAGTTTCATTAATTTGGCTAGAATTAAAGGGTTTCAAACATTGTGCAGTAAAGGTGCCTATGTGTACCATCCCTATTATACTGTTCTGATTCAAACATATTGGGCTCAATCCAGCTCCATACAAGTCAATGGAAGTTTAGCCGTTGACTTCAGTGGGAGCTGATTGTGCTTATTATTTCTGAATGGCTTCCCTCTAATGAGATGTTTGATTTGAAACAGATCTTGTGACAATAGTAATGACCAAAAAAGTCTTCACCATTTGGAATTCACCAAAATTTTATCAGCCACTGGAGCGTCATTGATCGTATGTCACATGAAATATTTTTTCATTATTTTATAGATGACTTTATGAGAAACAGCTTCAGCCACTAAATGAAAAATCCCATTTCCTGTTTCTAAAGACTTTTCTTTGACTCTGCAGGATGGAAAGTTTGACTTAAAGGGATTTTATTTCTTTTTGTGAGAAAGAGGGCACAATTTTTGCTCATTAGGAAAACTATGCACTTAACATAAGAAAACATGAGGTCTAGGAGTATAGATATATGTAGAAGCTATGGGTTGAATAGTACTTAGCCTTCTAATTTACAGTAGACTTCTCATGATCAAAGCAGTTTATAAACACAGGGATAGCTCCTCTGGTGCACTGAGCTGTGGGTGGGGTGAATAAGGGACATAGCACAAGAGTTTAGTGTCAGCCAAACTACTCTCTGAAATAGTGTAGAACATGGATTTTTTAAAATACAGCTATAACAGTGGGGAAATTCTGTCCACAGTGGTAAAGGAAACCATGCTAATATACATTTATTTGTGACTCACTTGCTGCATTCACTTGTCTCCTTATTTTATTATTTTATGATAAAACTTGTGAGGAAGAAATCTCTGCAGGTATCTCCTTGTGAAGAGTTAGCCCATGTCATTTCATCGAAACTGGTGGTTGGACTTCTGGAGCAAACCACAGGGTACCTCACAGTTCCTGGTAGATAAATCAGAAGGATGTGACAATTTGTGGGGAGTCTACACCTCCTTACTATTGAAAATAGTTTATTGATTCATTTAATTGATCTTCTGTCCTTACAAACTCTGTAGTATGTCTTTAAAATGTCTCTCAGCTCTTTATCAGTCCTATGTGCAATTGCTTTTGCTTTCCCTCTGACACACTCACACACCATAATGGCCTTTTTTACACGGATGGTGCAGTAGCACCGATGGGTGGAGATGGGTGTGGATGGGTGGGTGAGCACACCCAGTGAACACCCGGTGTTGCCGAGCAGGGAGACATTTACACGGACAGTGCCGTGGGGGGTTGTGGGAAGGAAAGGGGAGGTGCCCGCAAACACCCAGTGCCCAAACACCCATCCTGGGAAATACGCGGCAAACATCTGTGCAAGTACACGGATGGCCAGGAACGGCGGAGAAGCCCTGCCCGGCACAGTGATGGCACAACATAGCCGATCAAGGGCAAATGAAGTCGTGCAACTCGACCCTGCCCCCCCAGCCACCAGGACCCACGCAGGCGGGGCAGGAGGGAGATGGGATGACAGCCGCTACAAAGGAGCCAGCTCCACACAGTCCCGGCACAGAGCCCAGACCGCCCGGCGCCAGGCCCACCCCCTACACACAAGCACAGCAGAGCCGCACACACACAGCAGGCAACAGAGGCACACAGGGATGGGCCCACGGCCCAAGGGGGGGAAGGCACCCCCACAACACAGGCGGGACCGTTCTTGAATGGTTCCGCTCATTCCTCTCGGGGAGGAGCCAACGGGTGGTGCTGGGGGAGGAAACATCGTGCCCCCGCGCTTTACCGTGTGGCGTTCCGCAGGGATTGATCTTGTCTCCGCTGTTGTTTAATATCTATATGCAGCCCTTGGGG
>QEPC01008443.1:54798-85082 GCA_003113815.1 Sphenodon punctatus | reverse complement strand
AACTTTAGTAGGGGTGATCCCTGGGGGGTTGGGGGGGTGTTAAACACCCCCCTCAGGGATCGGGTCTATTACCGGTGGCTGCAGGCATGCCGCGGCCGCTGGTACTGGGGGGTGGGCTCTTTTTTTAAACAAAAATCCAGGCTGGGCAGGGTGGGTGGGGGGTGTCCCCCCTTCCACCCGCGCAGCCTGGACTTGGGGAGTTTTTTTTTTTTTTTTTAAACTTTTTGGTGGGGCTTTCATTGCTTACATTGCAGCCATTCATTTAAATGGCTGCAATGTAAAACAATCCGGTACCCGGAATCCGGTAACTGGACCGGATTACCGGGTTGAATCCGATAATGCCGGTACACCCAGTACCGGCATTATCGGATTCCGGTTTTCCCGGTTTTCCCGCCCCTACTGATTAGGTACCTGATATCCAAAAATGTTCGTTTCTGGTCTTGGAATGTCAACTTCTGGTACTGATTTTTAAAAAATATTTTTGTTGATATGCCGACTACAAGTCTCCTAGTGTCCCACAAATGGAGACAGGAGACAGGAGCCACATGGAGAGGGTTAATTACCCTTTATATGCACTTTTTGTCAAATGAGAGCCTCAAGTCTTTGAGAAGGTGAGTTGCTCCACTGGCTACAGGTAAACTCTCTCCTGCTTTCCCATACATGGGTCCTGCCCCTATGCTCCCCCCAGGCTGTGCATGGCAAGGCAGGGGCAGCCCTCTTCTCCCACCTCCACAACAAACACTTCCACTTCTCTTGAGTGATGGGAAATGCCTTTTGAATACAGAAGGAAAAGGCTAACCGTGAGAGATGATAGCATTGCCTCCAGTGCTTCCACTTTGTCCCTAGTTTATAAGCACAGCAGAGAGGTAGCTAATATCGAAGCCATGCAAATCAATAAACATTTCTTCTTCACTTCACAGTTTAAGGTTCCACAGAGAACTACTGAGCTTTAAGGTCATATGTTTAGAGAATAAAGGAAAGGGAAATAATGAAAAACAGATGGTTTTGCACTAACTAAAAACACCTGTTGCTCTAAGCAAATTAGATTTTTAAAAAGAATTTTTAAAGGAGCAGTTAGCTTCCTGTTGTGGTAATGTGCAAGAAGAACTCCAAAGGGTCCCTCTGAGACTGATCAACACCAGTGAAAGATGAAAAAAATTCTGTTATTTCTAGGATACCAACATAAGCCAAGGTAGATCTAATGCCTATGGAAGAATTACAATATTAAAATGAAATATAAAAGTCATTAAGTAATTTCATTAAAAATAACGTGAGGCTGGAAATAACATATTGGATTGCTGAAGTATGCCAACATAGGGCGTCTTTAGACATAAAGATCGAGTGTCAAAACTTGTAAGCACATGTTTGGCTGTTGTGTGCAAGCACCATAACAATCCCAACACCAATTTGGCCACCCGTTGAACACATGATGCGAACACCATTACATCACAAGGACAATTTACATGTTATGGCTGAATATGTGGCCAACATTGTGTTAATGATATCGCATGGCATGTTGGCAGGTACAAAACAATGAACAAGAAAACCGCTTCTATTAAACAACAAATGTTCAAAGCAACAGAAGTGTTTTTAATTATAATTAACAAGTGATAAATGCAAGTCTACCAAATTGGCCAATAAATCAGCAAATAAGTAAATACAATCCAATCTAAATAGCCAAACAAGAGAAGCAAAAAGGTCCAAATCTTAGAGAAATTCTGCATACATACAGGTCTACCAGAATGATCAATGGATGAACCAACAGATAGCTTAAGACACAATCCAATTAGATTAACCAAACAAAAGAAGCACAATAGTCCAAAATGTTGGAGAAGTTCTATGTCCAACATTTCGCTGAAGATTAGCTTCCTCAGGGTTCTTTTCACTTCCAACCTCTTTTTGTTTAAAGGACAAGTGCTTTTTATCAGAATCTAAAAAGATATAATTTAAACAGGTGCTGAAATGTTTTAACAGCTATCTCTTTACACATACCGAGGAAGAGTCCTTTGCTTTTACTTTATCATAAACATTCATATCTGCATTATACATTACATACATTATACATTCCCATTAGGGTTACATTTAGAAAAATGCTCAACAAATGGAGGATACCACTCCCCATGCTACTAACAGTTTTAAAGCCAACCCTTAGAAAGATGCTTTTCTTTTGCATTACCAAATGCATTCCTATCTAAGCCACTATCAGTATTGAAGCCTTTCATCAGCCCTAAAAAATTAAATGCCTTACTAGTTCCTTTATCCTTGGCAAAACAAACTCCTTGTTTGGGTAGATATTTCTTTCTTCCCCCCAAGGTTTATTTCTCTACTGCAACTCAGAGAAAAGAAAGGAAAAAATATTTGCTGTTTAATAGAAGCAGTTTTCTTGTTCACTGTTTTGTCACATACTGCTTTTTTATACTGTGTTGTGTTGATATGTTGGCAGGTACAACATGGGGAACAAGGCAGCAGCACTTGCATGCTGAAATTGGATAGTGAGCAAAACACAGATTTGTCCCAAGAGGGCTGTGTCTAAGGGTGTTTTCAGATGTGACGAGATCACAGTGAACCACGCTGAATACTTACATGTGGTCACTGTGCCCTGCACGTCTGTTTGGCGGCTGCCAGATGTTTGCCACACTGAATACCCACATGGGGTCAATTTCAACCACGCTTCCCGGGCTACCGGCGCGAAAATCAGCTGAAGCGTGGTGAAAGTGATTCCAGGTGGGCATAAAAAAAGTAACATCTGGTCGACTATCACGGCCCAGAATCCCCGGTGGGATTCCAGGCCATGGTGAACTCGGCCAGATGCTGCGGTGGCATTGGCTTCGCCGCCCACCTGTCTCCCCGGAGGGCGGGCGATGAGGGAGTGTGGAGGAGGCGGGGCCGTGCAGCTGCATGTTGCGCCGTGCGGCCCCGCCCCCTCCCTGATTCCCTGCCGGGATCCCTGGCACGTCTGTTTGCCGTGCCTGGGTGATCCCGGCGGGGAATCTCTGGGTTGTTTTCGGAACGGGGCGAAGCGGCCCCTCACGTCTGAAAACACCCTAAGTAGTACCACGTGGTGAACACAGGGCCAAACTGGTGTTCATATCAAGGTCAAAACACACATTCAGACACTCATTGACGTTATGTCTAAAGACACCCCTAGGGTAGCCGTTACTTGGACAAAATTTTTATGGACTCACTGGGATCAGCGCCAGGGTGAAAACAGACATGCACCTTAATTCCACTTTAATACCACTTTAACATTTCTTATGCATGTTACATGACTGTATAGGGAGCCAATACAAACCTGCAGTATACATAAGTAATATTAAAGCAGTGTTAAAGTGGAGTTACATACATATCTGTTTTCCTCAGAGAGGGAATAAAACGGAGAGGGAATTAGAAGCGTTGGGATAAATGTAACCAAAACACTTGTTTTATCTTCCACAGTAACAGTAGAAAGAGTAATTATTATTGTGTAAGCTGAGAAGGTTCCATAGAAATTTAGTTTGGATGGGTGGGTGGGTACGTATTCAGGCTTCCAGCCTGCTCCCAACTTTGATGTTTGGTGTCATCAGTATGCTGATGACACCCAACTCTAGCTCTCTTTTTCATCCGACCCAGATCCGGCAATCTCAGGGCGGATTCAGACATGTGTTTAAATCTCACAGCTGCCTCGGCGGCATTGTGCGATTTAAAGAACCCCGCACTTCCGGGTTGGTGTGAATGTGGTGAGCGCGCACATTTCAACCTAGCCCGAATGTTTGGAGCGCAGTTTGAAAAGCTGCTCGGAGCAACTTTTCAAACCACACTCCAAACATTCGGGCTAAGTGGAAATGTGCGCACTCACTGCATTCACACCAACCCGGAAGTGCGGGGTTCTTTAAATCGCACGATGCCGCCGAGGCAGCTGTGAGATTTAAACACACGTCTGAATCCGCCCTCAGTGCTTACCCAGTGTCTGGCGGGTGTGGGGGACTGGATGAGGATGAGCCGACTGAGACTGAATCCTGACAAGATGGAGGTGATGCTGGTGGGGAAGGCGGAGGTGTTGGCGACTCCCATCATTGATGGGGTTTGCTCCCCACTGGTTCCTCAGGTTCACAGTCTAGGAGTGCTCTTTGGCTCCCAGCTCCACCTGGGTGTCCAGGTGGAAGCTGTGGCGAGGAGTGCCTTCCACCAATTACATCTGGTGTGGCAGCTTTGACCATATGTTTTGAACTCTGACCTGGCCACTATCATCTATGCTTTAATCACCTCAAGGCTGGACTATTGCAATGTGTTCTGTGCGGGGCTACCCATGGTGAGAGTCCGGAGACTGCAGTTGGTGCAGAATGTGGTGGCCCACCTCCTTACAGAAACAGACTGCCAGGAGCATGCTACACCAGTGCTCTATTCTCTGCACTGGCTACTTATAATCTTCTGGGCCCAATTCAAGATGTTGGTGTTTACCTATAAAGCTCTATATGGCCTAGGCCCTACCTATCTGTGGGACCGCCTCACTCTCTGGGCTCTGGATCAGCCCCTGAAGTCACTTTTTTGAGGTTCCCTGGGTTTTCCTGGGGGCAACTATGGAGAGAGCATTCTCAGCGGCTGCGCCAAGACTGTGGAACTCCCTCCCAACAGAGGCCCCGGTGGCCTTGGACCTCTCCTCCTTTTGGAGACAATGCAAGACCTGGATGTTCTGCCAGGCTTTTGGTGAGGTAGATGGGTGAAGGGTGGGAGGAATGGGCTAGGGTGTTTTTTAGGGGATTTTAATGGGATTTTGACACCCTGTATAATAATGTTTTATGATATATTTACATTTATATTTATTATTGTATTTATTGTTTTGTTAGTTAAATAAAAAAATAAAATAACCCTCCTAGATTGGGCAAGGGGCCAACCATTTGAATTGATTCATGTTTGCCAATGCAAGCTCCAATCTCCCTGCAGTTTTATCCTGAGGAGAGGAAAGTTATATAAAGCCAATGTCAGTGTGTGACAGGGAGCAGACAGTTGGGAATGCTGCCCCTTTAAGACAAACAGCTAGCATCAACATGGAGACTGGGCTAGCTGTCATGCAGGGACTGCCTAAAGCGCAGGACAATGCTTAATTAGCAGACATCTGTGTTGGGCATGGCAGGGGCCAGCCCAGGAGTATCAAGCTGTGCCAGAGCTCAGTTGGTAGAGTGGGGGGAATAGAAGAGTTTCTCAACAGAGAGCACTCCTGCGCATGCAGCTAGGAAAAGCTGCAGAGAAAAGCAGGAAACAAGGGCTTGCTGGGCATCAGAGAAGTTTTCCAGTCCCAGAAAATTCAGTTTCAGCTAGCGGCAAAGTGCCTGGCTGTCGTTAGAGACTGGGGTTGCCAGAGGGCTGTTTCCTGGATGAATGGTTAACTGGTGGAGAATCATGTGTCTAGTAAATACTGAGAGACAAACCTATGTAAATAAAGGACACTTGAGTAAAATTCCCAAGCAGATGTGAATTTCTGGGGTGTGATCCAGTAAAGACCTACCACAGCGCTCTGTTACAAAGTGCTGGAGAATGTGGGCATCCCAGTCTTTGTGCAAATCCACCATGACTTTAATGATGCACTTTTAACTGTGGGTGAATCAGAGGCAGTTAAAGCTCCATCTTGCCCTGATTTATGGGATCAATTTCAGTGTGTGTTGCCCTCTGATGTGGAGGATGTTCTGGGGGCTGTTCGAGTCACTTATTGTGAACTGGACCCATGCCCGTCCGACTGGTTAATGCCAGTCAGGAGATGTTGGGGCCATTACTGGATGGGACAGCCAGTGCCTCCCTTACGGAGGGCAGGGTGCTATCGGTTGGTTTCTAACCTCCTCTTTTTAGGAAAGGTTATTGAGTGGGTGGTGACTTGTCAGCTTCAGGAGCATCTGGATCGAATTGGTTTCCTGGATCCCTCACAGCCTAGCTTTCAACTGGGTTATGGCACTGAGACTGTGCTTGTGGTCTTGGTTGATGACCTCTCCACAGAGTTGGAGCAGGGTCATTCGACCCTGTTGATCCTATTAGATCTCTCGGCTGCATTTGATACCATTGACCATGAGCTGTTGGTGACTTGGTTCCAGGACTGAGCTGGAGTGCGCAGGACTGTTCTTGATTCTTGAATGGTGCCGCTCCTTCCTGGCTAGGAGAAATCAGTGTGTGATACTGGGTAATTGCTCATCTATTCTCCCTGGGGCGTCATGTGTTGAGTCCTGCAAGGTCCCATCTTATCCCCTCTTTTGTCCAACGTGTATATGCAGCCTTTGGGGGAGATTGTCAGAAGGTTTGGTGTAAGGTGTTATTAATAAGCAGATGACACCCAATTGTAGCTCTCTTTTTCATCAGACCCAGGCCAAGCAGTCTCTGTGCTTACCTGGTGTCTGTTAGCTGTGGGGGGACTGGATGAGGGCAAGCTGCCTGAAGTTGAATCCCGACAAGATGGAGGTGATGGTTGTGAGAAAAGCCAGGGGAGTAATAGCCCCCATCATCGATGGGGTCTGTCCCCCCCTGGTATCCCAGGTCCATAGTCTGGGCATGCTCCTAGCCCTGCAGCTTTGCCTGGATGCCTAGGTGGTGGCTGTGGTGAAGGGTGCATTTTGCCAATTACATCTGGTACGATGGCTTAAGCTGTATGTCTTGTACTCAGACCTTGCCACAATCATTCATGCTTTTATTACCTCGAGATTGGACTAATTGAATGCACTGTACGTGGGGCTACCCCTGGTGATTATCCAGAGACTGCAGCTGGTGCAGAATATGGCAGCTCATCTCCTTAAGGGGACAAGTAATCATGAGCACATTACTCTGGTGCACCATTCTCTGCACTGACTGCCGATAGTCTTCCGGGCCTGATTCAGGGTGCTGGTTTTGACCTTTAAAGCCCTGAACAGTCTGGGACCCACTTATCTGCAGGACTGCCTCATCCTTTGGGTCCTGGATCAGCCTCTGTGGTTGGGTGGGGGCGCCCTCCTTGAGGTTTCCCGGGTGTCGACCATGAGGAGGGTGTTCTCAGTGGCTGCTCTGCGGCTGTGGAACTCCTTCCCACTGGAGGGCTTCCTCCATAGACCTCCTCTCTTTCCATAGACAGTGTAAGGCCTGTTCCACCAGGCCTTTGCTGAGGGAGACTGGTGATGACTGGGTTGGGTTAGGGTGGGAGTTCTTTTAATGTTGGACTATGTTAATATTTGGAGTTCTTTTAATGTTGGACTATGTTTTATGATTTTATAATTGTTGTTAGCCACCCCAAGATGCATAAGCAGGATGGGGTGGCATAAAAATATGATTAAATAAATAAATAAAAATAAAGAAGAGAGTTGAACCTGTGCAGGGAGGGTGCTTCAAACTTCTGGAGGATTTCCCCTGGAAGCAGTGGGAGCAGCTACTAGAGGATTAAACCTGGAGACAGTGTGTGAGAGAGACAGCAGCTGGAGGATTACACCCAGCAGCAAAGAGACATAGTAGTTGAAGGATTGAGCCCAGCAATGAGAGAGAGGATTGGCCAAGTGGACAGTGAGGGAAACTTTCCCTGATGAGGGCTGGAGCTGGGCTGGAGCCAGGAGGCTCGCATTGCCAACAGTGACATTGATGGGGGTATGGAATGGCAGCATGGCAGTAAGCAGAAGACTGCACCCATGTGGGAGGCAAGCAAGCAGTGAGCCTCTGGAACTTTGTAGAGCCACTATTGCAACAGCATAACCAGTGGCTAAAAACCAGGACATTCAGGTACTGGGGCCCCAAAGGCCTATTATAAATGTGGCCAGCTGAGACATTTGTGGAGGGTCTGCCTGGATAAATGGCAAGGCCATTCAAGTGTATGGACTCTGGGTGGTTGGAGCAAGACCTTGTATGCATCCCAGGGCCACAGGAATTACTGTAGGAACTGTGGAGCTATGGGGCATATGGAAAGGTGGTGTCCTTTGGGGTTGTGTCCTCAAAAGAGGAAAAGGAATTATCCTAGGAAAGATACAGGGAAAGACCCAGAAGGGGAGAGCTTTCTAGGTGGATCCCTGGAGATAAAGAGAGTAAGAAAGACACAGAATAGGAGGAAGGTGACTGAGATCTGGGAAAGGTATGTTGGGCATGCAACAAAAGGGGACATGTAAGAAGAATATACCCTACTGGAACACCCCAGCAGAGTCTGAGAAGAGTGAGAATATGCTGGAATGGTGACCAGGCAGGGCACCTACAAAGGGAATGTCCTGAAAGAAAGGACCAGAGGAATTTAGAGTGGGGAAGTCCAGGGACTGTGGGGTCAACAGCCAGAGGAGGACTGCGGCAAGAGAGGGAATAACACACACACACCAACCTCATGCTAGAATGGCTGAATAGGGTGTTTCAAAATATGGATGACCTGGTATGGTTAAAACAAAGATTAAAGAAAGAGGTCCAAGAGTTGATTCAGGCAAAGTAAAGGCTGGAGAGAACCTTTCCTCAAAGAGGAAAGACAATAGAGTTCTTAATAAAGGGGATAAGGGAAGTGAGGCAGAAGGTTGACAAAGAAAAAAGGGCAGAGAGTATGGATCTAGAAGAAGAGGATTCAATGCCCACACTTGAATCAGAAGATGAAGAGTTAGGCCGCTTTTAGACGAGCGGCAGTCCGTTTCGCTTCGGCGGTGCGCATATTTTGAAACTTCCACCTGGTCTAATTAGACGAGACAGAAGTGGCTTAATATGTGCATATTATGGTGGAGGCGCATTTTTTAAGTGCACAAATTAAATACCTCATAATCGAGGTATTTAATTCGCGCACTTAAAAAATGTGCCTCTGCCGTAATATGCGCATATTAAGCCACTCCCGTCTTGTCTAATTAGACCAGGTGGAAGTTTCAAAATATGCGCACCGCCGACGCGAAACGGACCGCCTCTCATCTAAAAGCGGCCTTAGACTGCAGTGTCTAGCTACTCAGAAAGAATGCCCAAAGATGATAGAGGAGGTAACTGAGGAAAGAAAGAGGCTAACAGAACAGTAGCCCATGCAAAAGATATAGATGAGGTTAAAAAAAGAGGTAGCAGCAGAAACAAAGAGGCTACTGGTGCAGCTAGCTAAGAAAAAACAAACTATGCCAGCTCCAAGTAGCTCATGGGATAAATGTAGATGGGGTTAAGAATAGGCAAGAAGAGATAAAGTCGGTTGCTTCAGAAATGTAAGAAGCACTGGGCTGCCTGGCCATCCTGAGGAGCAAAGAGACTTCAGAGGAGGAGGTGCTCCCTTATCTTAGAGAGCGATGAGGAGAAGGAACTCTTCTAGAGTTCCCTGGAGGCAAAGGAGAGAAAGGACAAAAGAGAAATGTAGGTCCTCAAAAGGAAGGAAGCTGGGGGGACTGTGGCCCAAAGGAGAAAAGAAGGGAGATCCCCAAAGTGGAATGTGGAACCTTGAGTGCTGAAGATATGGATGCTAAAGCCCTAGAGGAAGTAAGGAAGCAATGTTGTACATTGCTAGGATTCACATCACAGTAGGGCTCTAGGGTGGAGTGACTGGAATGGACGGGTGACCTTACTCTTAGTGGAGAATGCATATACAGGCTACTGTGTGGCTAGGGAAGGCCTGAGAGGGATAAATTAAGTGACTGAATTAAGACCCCCAATGGGGTCAAAGTATAGCCCAGTGGGGCTACAAGAGGTGTATGGGAAGAGGGTAGAGAATTCCCTGGTGGTAGGGTGGAGGTGGAAGAGCTGGCCACCGGTGGGATACACATGATGGTATTATAGTGCCAGCTAGGTTGTGAAGGTCCCCACAGTTGACAGGGTTGATAGCCCACTAAGTAAAAGGGGCATGGACTGAGCAAGAGTTGGGGGACTACCCCTGGACCCTAAGGACAAACTGTAATGGTAACAGGGAGGCAATTGAGCTGACTACCAAAGATAAACTGTAATAAGTATGAGACATTCATGACATTCATATAAAAACCAGTGGACTGGGTTGGCTATTTAGGGGAGCTGGAGGCCAGAGTGAGGGTAAAGGCTGTAGGGTGTGAAGCGACTGAGATGATGCACAGCCTGAGAGAGGAAGATGGTTTGGAATGGATTGACAGATGATATTGTTATGGAACTGAACCGTGAACTGTAAGGACTTTATGGGGATGAAAACTCTTGAATTGTATAATATGACCTGTATTTATAGAACATACTGCACCCTACTTGGATACTAGGATAACTGACATGCAGGTGCTGTCTGAAGCACAGGACAATGCGCAGACAGCTGTGTTGGGTGTGGCAGGGGTCAGCCCAGGAGCATAACGTTAAGCCAAGCTCAGTTGTTGGGTGGAAGCAGAAGAGCTTCTCAACAGAGCACTCCTGCACTCAGCTAAGAAGAGCTGCAGAGAAAAGCAGGAACCAAGGGCTTGTTGGGCAGTAGAGAAGGGTGCCAGACCCAGAAATCTTGTTAAGTCAGCCAGAAGCAAGGTGACTGGCTAATGAAACTGAAATCAGCTAGCCTGGCTGAGCTAGTATTAGAGAGTAACAGCCGGAGGTAGGGGCTTGGCTGAGGTTAGGGACTAGGGTTGCCAGCGGACTGTTTCTTGGCTATAGAAAAGTTAAATGGTGGAGAATCATCTGTCTAAGTACTGAGAGATGAACCTATGTATAAATAAAGGACATGTGAGTTAAATTCCCAATCTGAAGTGACTTTGTGAGGTCTGATCTAGTAAGGACCTACCCCAGGGGAACTTCACCCTGTTATACGATCTGCATACAATAAATAAATACAGTGGTAATGTAAAAATACAAAAACCGGATTACTTACATACCAACCAAACATTTCTAAAAAAAATCTTATAAAATAACCAAGAACTTGGAAAACAAAATACCCTTCCTTCACAAATACTTAACAGGAAATACATCTGTAAGAAAACTGACAAATCCATTTTTTCATTAAGACCATTAGGTGCCTCAGTACACAATTTAAAAATCCACCAGCATTCCATTCAAAGTAAATAATGATTGAGGTCATCATCTTTAGAAACAGATTGTTCCAAACCCCCAAAAATAAAATCTGTAGGGAAATGATTATTGTCTAAAAAATGTTTACCTAACAGTGCAGAAATCCTCATATTTTTATATTACTCCTATGCTCAATAATATGTGTTCTTAACGTTCTAATAACTTTACCCACATAAAATGTCACATGTGCATTTATCACATAAATAACTCCTTTGCTTCCACAGGTGGTATAACTCTTTGGCCCGTTTCAAACGGGCTGTGGTGGGTGGAAGTGGGTGTACACCCATTCCCACGGGCACACACCCATCTCCATCCACCTCTACCCATGGAGCAACTGGCATTAGAGTCCATTGCTCCATGAGTAGGTGATGGGTGGAGATGGGTGTAGTGTGGGAGCGTGCACGCACCGCCACCCATCCCACGTGGCATTTCCACAGGCGCCTCCATGCAGCGAAACTGCATGGAGATGGGTGGGGGTGTCTTGTGTGAAAAGGGCCTTTATAATGCATTTTGTATTATTAAACAGATTAATACAATTTTCCATTTTCTGTGCTTGTTTACAAGACACACATCTCCTTCCTTGGTAATGACCTGTAGAAATAGGAGCCTTAAAATCGTGACTGAATTCTTGATAACACTGCTATTACATAGGGGGGTTGGATGTGGGGAATGGGGAGGTGGTATTGGATGGGGGTTGTGGGAAGGTTGGGGTTTTGAGGGGGACACTGGCAGGTGGGGATAGGGATTAGATGGGAGGTTGTTGGTGGGGGGTTGGTGTGGCTAGGGTTTCTTTTAGGGGTGGGAATTACGGATCTACTGGTATCCGATACTGCCCAGTATTGGGTGTACTGGCAGTATCGGATTAAACCTGGTAATCTGGGTAAATTACCAGATTAACCCCCCTACCAGATTTTTTTACATTGCGGCCATTCAAATGAATGCGAGGGTGTAAGGGGGGGCACCCCCCATCCACCCTGCCCAGCCTGGCTTTAAAAAAAAAAAAAATTCCCCCCGAAGTCCCTGCTAGTGCGGACTCCAGGCCGCCGCCGGTGACCCAGAGCCCGCACCAGCAGGTAGGTATAGGTTCTTAGGTTGTACTAGGGTGATCCCTGGGGTGGGGTGTGTGTTAAACCACCCCCCACCCCAGGGATCACCCTACCTCCCCACCCAGGGATCGCCTACCTTGTGGTCCGGGTGGCAGCGGCAGCGGCGGTGGCGGTCCGGCTCCAGTGGCTTCAGCGCTGGCTGTGGCTGCCGGCTTCAGCGCTACTAGGCCTTCTGGGGAAACCTGGAAGTTCACTGAAAGGCCTAGTAGCGCTGAAGCCGGCAGCCAGCCACAGCCAACACTGAAGCCGCCCGAGCCAGACCGCCGCCGCCCGGAGCACAAGGTAGGTGATCCCTGGGTGGGGAGGTAGGGTGATCCCTGGGTGTGTTAAACCACACCCAGGGATCCCTGGGTGGGGAGGTAGGGTGGTGGGTGTGTTAAACCACCCACCACCCCAGGGATCATCCTAGTACTTGCTGGTGCAGGCTCTGGGTTGCCGGAGGCGGCCCGGAGCCCGCACTTGGGACTTAGAGAAAAAAAAAATGTTTTTAAAATCCAGGCTGGGCAGGGTGTTTGGGGGGTGCCCCCCCTTCCACCCGCACAGCCTGGGAGGGGGAGGGGGGAGGATTTTTTTTAAATTCCATTGATTTCAATGGGGACAGTTCCGCATTGAAATCAATGGAATAAATCCGGTACAGGTATACCGGGTGTAATCCGGGAATCCAGTTTTTTGAGAACCGGTAACCGGTATTCTGCCTGGTGTCCCACCCCTAGTTTCTTTGGTAAATTGTATTTTAATGTTTTAAATTATATTTTATGTTTTTTTGTAAGCTGCCCTGAGTCTTTGGGGAAGGACAGGGTAAAATGTTAAATAAATAAAGTACTATGAACCAATCTGCCACAAAGATACAAACCTTTCTTGAAAGCAAAAATAGACTGATTTTGGTACCCAGGAATGTGTTGTACAGTTGGCCAATATTTAAGAATAATACGTCTAATCTTTTGACTCCTCACCTTTTAAGTCATACTATAGGTCGTTTTTTGAAAACCACTAGTTAATTGTCTATCTGAAAGATTAACAACTAACAACCTTGGAAGAAAAAGTTTTAAATAAGGGTCTGTGATTTATTCCCACACCCACGTATAATCCCTTTCAAGTTAGAAAATAATTATATACATTTATTAGAACCTTTAGATTGAAAGAGTATTTTAAAGATGACATTTCAATACTAATACTTTTTGGGGGGAAATAGCACTTTTGATCCTCCAGGTAATATTAGTCTTTCCATGCAGGTTTTTAGAAGTTTAGTATTAAGAGAGATTGATATTATGGAGAAACAAGATTTTCATTATTGGAATAATGGTAGTAAAGGGAAAAGATTAGCCATTAATTGTTTAATGAAGGATCAAAAATTATTATTAAACTAACTGATAAGGGTGATGCAATTGTGATTATGAATAGAATAGATTACGATAGAGAGACTTTAAAATACATGAATTATCCCTTCCCCCCCCCCCCCAACCATGTTATCAAGACCCTGCTAAAACATTAGTAAATGAAATCTCTATAGTTTTTGAAGAAGGCCTCTTGTTGGGATACATTAAAGAAATGAATTATGATTTTCTTTTGAATAAGTATCCAAGAACTTCAGTGTCAGGGGTCGCCTCAGGTACCTGGTGCGCTGGGGGTGGGGATGCTGCCTTCAACCGGCTCGCGGAGCCAGCAGGGCTCCCAATGCCGACAGTGGAGGCGGAGCCAGTAGGGCCTGCCCCACACACAGCTGAGGATGCAGGGGAAGGCTCCCAGGGCACGCAGGCTGGAGGGGGCGGGGCCGCCAGCCATGCTCTGCACACCTGCGTGTGCAGCAGGGCGGGGCTAACTCAGTATAAAAGGGAGTCGGGAACACAGAGGGTTGCCGATGATCTACAGAGCTGTGAGAAATTGGCCAAAGTACTCAAGTGAGCAAGAGTATGGAGAGTGTGGATCATGACTGTGCGACTGAGGTTTGTGGTGACTGGCATGCGAGTGAGTGCGTGTGTGTGTTTGTAGTACATGTTTTGTGAAGTCTTATCCCCTTCCCTCTTCAATCTAGGCCCTTCCTGTTAGCGTTCCCATGGGCAAGTGTGATCTCTGTGACCCCCTTACCTTCCCTCCTGGGACTGAACCCTATAACCTTCACCTGTGCACTCAGTTCCTCCTGGAGTGTTGTTAGCCTGGGTGTGTGTTTATCTAGTGTGGTGTGGGGTGATCTGAGTGTGTGGTTGCACGTAAGTATATGATGTGGTGTACTGGGAAACGAGCGGAAGGGCTCTATTCTCAGCACAGCTGACTTGTGCTCCCGTGATGATGTAGGCTCATCCCGTCAGGGACAAGTAGGGCCACACAAGATCCTGAGGGGTAGTTTTCCCCACTCTAGAGTGTGAATGTATGATTCTCCTTCTTCCCTTTCTTACACTACTCTGACCTAACATCCAGTTTCGTATACTTTGCCAAAGATACATAAGGGGAGAACTCTAACCCTTCCACCAATGAGATCTACTGTGTCAGGCTCCAGTTCTGTATTATTGGAATGACTAGATAAATATGTAGATCATTTTTGAAACCATTTGTTCTTCAGTTAAAGTTGTATGTTTGAGCCACCACAGATTTTATTTTAAAATTAAAGGATTGTGATGTTTCTAATTTCCTGTTGGTTACCTCCTTTTTATACTAATATTCTTCAAGGTGAGGCTTTGAGGATCATTGAAGGTGTTTTGGATAATAGGAAACCAGCCATGACTTTTCCTCCTACTCATTTTATTATCACTTTGGCTAGTATAGCTCTTAAATTTTGTTTAAAATCCACAGATGTTTTTTATTGGCAGATTAAAAATACAGCCATGGGTTCTTCTATAGTCCAGGACATTGCCAATTTATACATGGGTATTCTTGAAGATATGTTTATTTATCATGAAGAGTTCAATTGTTTTTGACATTGTATTAAACTATGGTTACATTATATGGATGATATATTTTTATTATGGTACAGTAATGATGATGATTTGATGTCACCTTATACATGATTGAACAGTACAAATCGCAGTATTCAATTTGAGATATTATATCATGACAACTGTATTAATCACGTGAACATAACTGTTATAAACATGAATCACACATTAATCCATGTATAACTACACCTGTAGTTATAGAAAGCCTACAGACAAATATAATTTTCTTAATTTTGAGAGTTGTCATCCAAGAAAGAGGATTGAAAATATACATGAGTGTCAATTTCTTAGAATTAGGAGAAATTGTACTAGAATAAGTGAATATAAGACCCTTTTTATATGGACTGTGGTGCACAGGGAGGATGAGGATCGGTGTGTGCTGCAGCAGGGTGGATGGTACGGGGGAGCAGTGCACACGGCGGCACACCAATCCCCCCCTGCATCCCCACGTATCTCCACTCATGAAGCAATTGCCATTTTGGCGAATTTCTCCATGCGCGACCGATGGGTGGAGGTGCGTGGGTCACAGGAGCACACCCACGCCCACTCACCCGTCGCAGCATGTACACGGGGGGCACTCACTAATGCCCATGCAGTGAATCTGTGTGGGCATGAGTGGGTGCATCTTGTGTAAAAAAGGTCTAAGTTACAATCACAGGAATTAAATTTGGCCTTTTAAAATCAAGACTAATCCTATGAAATTGTGAAGAATAGCTCACTCTTCAGTCTTAACTACTTTGAGATAAATCATTGGTGCCTCATCGTAAATCCAATAATAACAGAATAGTTTATAGAATTACTTATAATTTGATGAGTCAAAAAATTAGATGTATTATTCCTAAATATTGGCATACTGTGCAAAGACATTCCTGGGTGCCATAATTAGCTTATTTTTGCTTTCAAGAAAGGTATGATTTTTTTGCGACAGATACCAATGTTATCAAGAAACCAGTTATGACTTTTAAGGATCCTTTTTTTCAGGTAATTATTACCAAGGTTGGAGAAAATGAATAATTTTATTAATCTGTTTGATAATACAAAATACATTGTAAAGAGCTTTACCACCTGTAAGAGCAAAGGAGCTGTTTATGTGATTAATTGATAACTTTCTATATGATTAACACCTGGTTGTTAATTGGATGATTCACTATATAAGGAGAGCAGTTAGTCTGTCAGTCTGCAAGATGAATTTGTCAGCGTCGGAAGGGTATGTTTTCCGAGTCCCAGCAGTGACATTTTAAAAAAATGACATTATCATTATATACCAATCCTTTTTGGAGATTTAGTATATTTTTGTAATATAGTATATTATTTATTTTATAAAATGGGAGACTTTAACTTATTTTTCAAGTTTATTTTTGAGACTTGTTTGGTGGGTATGTAAGTAAATAGATTTTTATACTTTTACATTTCCACTGGCATTGGCTTTATATAAGGAATTGATATTTCACAATAATACTTTTTTAGATATCAACTTTGGACTCCGTTTATGAAGAGGAGTTAGATTTATGGAGAATGATCTTTTCAGTAAGGAGCTTTTCCCCCCCCTTTCTTCCAGTTTGGTACTATTTACAGCTGTTACGACTGAATTCTTGTACCAGAACTACGAGTGAAAACAAATGAGGCAGGGGTGAGCCGGATCAAATCAAATGTTCAAATGAGCAGCCTCCCCTGGGGAATCTGGGCAGGGGCTTGCTGTCACAAGTCTCTCCATGCCAAGGGTTGGCAGAAGAGCTGTCTACCTGGGGCAGGACTGCTGGACCCCTGATTGGGCCCCCAGGAGGAGCTTCTGCAAAACACCTGATTGGGGGGTGGGAAACGCTCAGCCAGACAGCCAAACAGCTGATTGGGGTGGGGCAGAGAAACAGAGGGTACTTTCAGACATGACGCTAACCACCCTTTAACCACCCTTGGTGGTTATTTATGCATGTTGCAGGGCTGCATAGGGCACTAATACAGCCCTGCAACATGCATAAATAACCACCAAGGGTTATTAAAGGGTGGTTAGCGTCATGTCTGAAAGTACCCACTGTCACCCAGGCCAGTAAACAGCTAATGGGGAGAGGGGGCTCCTTTGCTCCTCTGGTCCCCCCCCAGATCAGCTTTTGGCAGTCTGTGTGAGTTCGCTCCTCCAGCCTCTGACCGGCAATCAGCTGGGCCCCCCCCAATGAGCTGGTTGGAGGCCCAGGTGAGCATGCGCCTCAAGGTCCAATTCCCTCATAGCAGGACTAGGAGGGGCCTAACAGACAGGGGGGCACATGTTAGCTTGGATTAGTTTGGCCAGGTGAGCTTTAGCACATGCTGTGTCACTGACCTTCTCCGGAAACACATATGGCAGCAGCCGCTTGCCTGTTCTGTGGTAGGTGTGGGTGAACATCTGGTGTCCACCAAACTAATGAGCAGGTGACTCACGGGCTACTGTGTGCTACTGTCTCATTTTTTTTTCACCCAATGTCAAGTCTTGAGAATATTTAGCCCTGATGTAAATGTATGTTGAAATACAGTGGCAACTGATCAGCTTCAACCTTAGCATAGTTCGTTATTCTTTTTTGAGAATGATTGATGTTTATTATCTTATGTGATATTTAAGTTTGGTATTTCTTTGTTTTTTAAATGTCCATTTTACAGTCCCTCTTTACTGATAATTCCTACTTTTTGGCCAGGATTGTAAAGATCTAGATCCCTAAGTTTTTTGTTGTTGTTGTTTTGTTTCCAGGAAAATCGAACACACACTTATACCAAATACAATAATTCGGTATGCTTTATTTCCACTCTTCAGGAAAGAAATAATAATAATAAAAAAATCAGTAGCTGATTCTGTAGGTGGAGTTCTCTAGTGCTAGCCATCAGAAAAAAATATTTGGACTTTTTAATTTGGGGGTTGCCCTTTAGATTTTCCCATCTTTTCTACCTCCGTCCCATAACAATAGTCTTTCAATGAATTGTGAAGTTAATTCTTCAGGTAAAAATACAGTAGAGCAGCCACATTTTGTTCAGAAATCCCCCCCCCCCTTTTGGTGATAGGTGTTTCTTCTCTGTTGAGAATGCTAGCTGGGTAGCTCCCCCCCCCCAGTAATATGATACTAACAATGCAATGGAAATCTAATGGAGAAATGTTAAAATCACAGAAGACCAAGACAGTCAAACCCAGTTCTGTGATTGTCCACGATACACTTGAATGGCAAATTAGTCTGTTCAGAATATTCCTAAAAACATTATGAACATTTCCTCCCAAACCATGGCTCCTTTTACATGGGGCTCGCCTACTTATGAACATGCAGAAATCTGTGTATTGATGAGTGGGAGAGGCCCATGTATAGGATGCGGTGCAGGTGTGTGTAGTGAGTGAGTGAGTGTGTGCGTCCTCCAGTCATGCCTAACACGCATCCCCACGCACCCCCCACTCATTCCCGGCATGCACGGAGCAACTGGGGAAAATGGTGCTTGCTCCATGTGTGGGGTTGAGTCTGGGGTGCATGGGGATGTGTGTGCTCGTGTGCCCTGCCCACCCACCATGCACCGGCGTGCCCATGGATCCCCCCACTCTGTGGGGGGCCATGTAAAAAAGGCCTATGATTCTCCTTAAACCTATTGGGGGGGGGGGGGAGGGCTGATGCAGTTGTCAAGCAAAGTGAAGAGGGTTCATGTAGTTTGTTCAGTTATAAAATCTTCATTTAAAATAAGTTAAAATTAAAATATTAATTTAAAATAAATTGTTCAGTGCATTCAAAATGCTATAATGTGGTGCATCTTATTTTGAATGACTGCTTGCTTTCTCAATTGAAATTACCCTTTGAGTTGCTTGAATAGCCCAGGGAAAATTACTTATCTGTAGTTTTAAAAAGTAAGGTTTTTGCTATACACTAGATGAGACTTTAACATTCCCTACAGTTTGTGTGAATAGTAAAAGAAACAAAAAGTCTTTAGGAACTCAGTTCAAGGAGGTCTGACATAGTACAAGAGAGAGACACGTGACATCTGCACATTTATCTGTACATTGGAACTGGAAAGAGGATAGAATTACCAGCAAATGTTGCCCTGTGATTTCTGTATTGAAGTGGCTGCATCTGTGCCACCTGTTGATGACATGATTGGAGCATTAGTTCTTGCTCTGCCTTAGCACTATTGATAACTCTGCTTAACATCACCACAGGGGAGGCTTTGTTGGAAGCTGCAGTCACTTTGCCTGAGCAATGGTGTACATTGGCTCCTCCATTCAAGCCTTTTTTTCTGACATTAGCACATTTGAATGGGCCACCAGTGAAGCCATTCAGTGAGAACATGCACCAGGGCTCCTGGGTGGCCTAGGACTGAGCTGAGAACTCTTGTTAATGGACTGCAAGTCTCAGCCTATTGAGGTACATGAACTCAGTGACCAAAGAAAAGTGAGACAAAGATGTTCCTCATACGAACATGTAGGTCAAATTTGGACAAAGGCAGACATTGACCAGTCAAAGGTATTTGATTATTGAAGTGAAAAGGGAATAACAACTAGTACTATGGGAGAGCTGCTCTAACATTGTACTGAAATGCCATATACATTCTGTGACATTTACCTGTATATTCACAAGGGCATTTGTTGTATAACCTTATTTTAAATGGTAACTTTTTGAATCAAGATTTAAATCATCATTAAGCAGGCATTTATTATACCAGCTAGCTATCGCAGAAAAGATATTTGCTTGCTCAAATGTATATTTGTACATACACACTGCCTTTAGATGCAAAGTATGTGACAGCTAATTTGATATTTAAATGCAAGTTTAAATTTTGTAGCAGGATTTTTGTATGTATTTGTTTATTATCTGGATAGAAACCATTACCTGAGCATAGTTAATCACTGGTCTAATTTAAGACTGAAAACAGTACACTTGGCATTATTGTTACTTATACAGGTAATTAATTTATTCAAGAACTAAATGCCTGGGTTACATTCTGTTAAAAGAGCAATCCTGACAATGGCGTGTTGTTTTTGATTATACTTGTAGGAAGCTAACTACTGTTTTGCAATCATGAAAGGTACCTTTTCAAACCAGAAGCTCTGATGAGGTAGAGTGGCCTTTTTTGGTCTACTTTTTAAGCAGAAAGCGTTTGCAAATAAATAAATCCAATAAATTACACCTCTTGGCTAGATCTGAGTTCTTACCATGCTGTTGCTCAGACACAGATGTTTGGCTCAATGTCCTGAATGCCCCTTGGCTGCCTTTGAATAGGCATACTATGCTAGGCTGCTCCTGTCCTTGTTTCTTTTTGTGTTCTCCCTGGAGTTCTATGTCCAACGAATTAGGCTTTTCCATACTATCACTGAACTGAATAGGGGCGGAAGGAAAGAGAATAGCAGTGTGTGCTGCTGATGGCACACGATAGTTCTTGACAATGCCAGCGCTGTCCTTTATAACTGCTTTAGGGAGAGCGCTATAATTTCATGGTTTTATAATGACTCTTAAAAATGGTATAGCACAGGTGGTAACTTCTGACTTGCATCTTCTTTTTATTCCATGACTGGGTTTTAGGCTAATGATAATTTCTGAGGACTGTTGAAGAGTGCAGTGCACATGAATTTTGCACATGTATTTTTTATGTGCATGTACTTGCAAATTACAAAGGTGCTTTACACATCTCCTCTGTAGCAGGAGGAGAAGTAGATCCATGGATCAGAGACCTGATCCACCCTGCACCTCTTGAACAGAGCTCTGTGCTGAACTGAATTTGGACACTGAGTGAAAACAGATGTAATGGCAGCGAGGTGCCTCCTTGGGGTGACCCACTGCCGCTTCCTCTCCTTGGGTTAGTAAGGAGGGCTGTTCACATGAGCAACTCCTTCCCCCGTAACCTGGCCCCGTGACCTGCTGCCACAGGTCCCTCATGTTATGGGTCAACCTGAGGAGCTGTCCACACGGGACAGGACTCCTGAGCTCCCAGGAAGAGCTGCCACCAAACAGCTGTTGGGGTGTGTGTGTGTCTGAGGTGCGCCCTCACCTGGCCGGATGGTGTATGCCAAACAGCTGATGGGGAGGTTCTCCTCAGTCCCCCAGATCAGCTGTTCAGTGGAGCTGGATGTGCACATTCCTCCAGACCTCCCCGATCAGCTGTTCGGTGGGGCCAGGGTGCGTGTGCCTCCTCCAGGTTCGATCCACTGACCTCGCCGTGTAGTGGGTCTGGGTGGGCCTATAGCAGATGGGAGGGAGACTGCTAGCCTGGTTTAGCTCTGTTGGCTGGCCTTAGCCCAGGCTGCATCTCTGACTGTTGCCACCAGATGCATCCAGTAGTGGCTGGCAGCCCACACCGGGGTGGTAGCGGGTGACCATTTGGCAGCAACAGACCAGATGTTCAGGTGAGTCCCAGGCTAAGGCAGGCTAGTGTGAAAGCATCTGTTTTCACCCACTGTCCAGTCTCCTCCAATTTCAGTCCTGCCTTTATATCAGCTGCACCTTCAGAGAAACCTTTGAATATGTAGAATCAGGAGCAGGATTTCCTTTGGAAGAGAATAGTGGGAGCAGCTGTTTCAGTGCTGCAAGATGTAATTTTCTTTTAGTTTTTGGTTGGAGAATTGTGTTGAGGAAAGGCCTGGAGGCTGGAAAGCTACCACCCATCTAGTAATGGATAGCTGTAGCAGAGTGAGCTTAATAGGCTCAGTTCCCCTTCTCTAAGTCAGCTAAACCTCTCCAGCTGTAGTGAAGCTTGTCAGCTGTGGCTGGGGAAGTCATCTGGCCACAGGGGAGAATAAAAAGACCTCAGTTCATTGTAAGAAAGACTGCCAGAGAAAAAGACCATTGAAAAAAGCTCGAAGTTAGTCTCCAGGTCAGGGAAGGGCCGTGGTGGGAATTTCTGGAATACGGGATGTGGAATGCCCAGCGGTTTTATGTTTGAGAGACTTGCTTAAATTTTATTTGTGATTGTGTAAAAACCTGAATCCACTGCCAGGAGAAGCCCTGGGAATGTTGATGTGGTGAACAGTTGAAGAATAAAGTGGTTTTGGTTGGTGTCTGTTTAGGGGAGAGGCTGAGCTGCAGGTCAAGCTGCAGATCTCAGAGCCACAAAGGACAAGTGGGGAGTGCTTGTTACACTGCTGTGCCATTCAACAACATACAACTGTGTGCAGGCTGTGTGACAGACATATGAAACAGGAAGGGTACAGCCACAAAGTATGAACAGTACAACTACCAAGGGAGAAGAATTAGCAAGATGGAGATTTCCATGACTCACCATGTAGAGCACAATTTGCATAAAATTTACATATGTTAATTTGTGTAAATTTATGCAAATTCAAAACCGACCATTACCTAACTCTGAGACCTGGCTGAAAACCCCCCAACTTCTTTTAAAAAAGCAATATTTAAAAATGGAGCAAATTGCATATCCATATAATAACTTCATCATCGCTAACCTTGAACCCTTGTCATTCTAGTCTTTCAAAGCGCTACTGCAGCACTAGCCCCAACTGCTTGACCTACCCCCTCCAAACTTCATCCCATTAAAAGGGGCTGTACTATGCACACATTCAGCTCCCCCCCCCCCCCAAACAGTAAAGCTTTTTCTACACTCTAGACACGTCTCTTGGATAGATTCTCTGAGAGGCGAGATTCTGTGGATTCTCTCATAACTAGGGATCTGTGTTCACTGCATTTCCCACATTGCTGACAACAGGGCAAACACAGCGATCGTGATTCCCTGTTCATAACCCAGTGTAGGTTGGTCTGATTTTTTTATTGTTTTAAACAGCAAACGTTTTTTAAAAAAAATCCTAACCGTAGCCCACTATAAGGGGCTGATTTGAATTCTTGAGCTCTGAACCATCTTGCCGGCGGCATTACGTGTAATCGCTCCTCGTGGGGTTTTTTGAAACCCCGCACGAGCACACAGCATGATTGTCTAAAAGCGGCCTAGTTTTCATTAGTAGAAGCTGGTTACTGCTTTTAATTTATACACTAGAAAAGAACTCTGCATAAGCTGAGTCACTGTACAGTGAATAGGCCGATATACAAATACTGATAAATAAATAAAAATAAATAAGCTTGCTAGCTATTTAAAATGCCCCCGCAACTGTAGTAGCAGGGTGGCTGAGTGGTTAAACTTTATTGCTGTCATATCAGGAATCTATCCTGCACCTTTATGTCTTCTTTCTATCAGCTTCTTTAAATAAAAACAAAGGAGCAGCTCCTAGTTTCTTATTATCAGAATGCTTAGCAGTCAATATTTACTGCTGCTATTGATGATGACAATCCTTCTTCCCTTCCTGGGCAACTGGGTAGATCAGGGAGCCTAAAAAAGATCACCAGCCAAGTATGTCAGCTTTTACTACCTGATGCTCAGAGCTCTCAATCAGTCAGCAACCCATTAGAACCTTTGAAAGATATGGGGAAGGCTGCTTTGTTTTCAGTACCCTGTGGACATGCACAGATGAGCATGAGATAATTGCTTTCACACAGTAAGAGAAGTAATGTAGCTACATAACACTCCTGCTCAATGATTGAGACTTGACAGGTCTGACTGACAGTATTATTATGATGTATTATTTATGTAGCATCGACAATGTGCCTGGCACTGGACAGTTGTGATAAGAGACAGGTCCCTGGCCTGCCCAAAGGAGCTTATAATCTAGAATGGACACGGGGAGGAGCAAGAAAGGGGAGGAACACATAGGGATACATTCATGAAGCTGAGAAGTTGCAGATGCAGTCACTTGGTTTTGTTACAGTACTGTGGAAATAGGCAGCATGGTGAAGAAGTAATTGACCAGGAGGAGTGTGGCTCAACAGTAAAGTGTGGTGTGTATTTTATTACTTTCCCAGTTTTAGTATATTTTAAAAACTGTATGTGTGAATGCGTGGAGACGTATTTGTAGGCTGCTTGAAAGACATGCAGTTGAAGAGCGTTTCTGCATGGGAATGTGGGTAATGTTAATCCAAATTAACTGGGGGTCTGAATTTAATATAGATTAGCTAGTTCAAGATAACCATCTGCATGGATGCTCTTAACACAGATTCAAAGTGCTTTTTCTGAGTTAAACTTAACCCTTTTGCAAACCAGGATATGCTTAACTCAGAAAAATACACTGTTAATATATATTAATAGGTTTTTATATTTGGGTGGGTTAACTAACCTATATAAAATTTCACAACTCTAAATTCAGGTTGGAAATCTAGTTAACAAACCTTTTGTGGACAAACTGTAAGGAGGGGCTTAGAGGAGAATTTTGGGCCAAGGGGTTGGTTCATATGCAGAGGACATGGAAGAAGGCAAGGCATGAAGGTAGATGTAGGAAGAGGGCATATAGGGAGCAGAGAGTTAAATGACTTGCGTGCAATGGTGAACATTAAGATGGGAAAAGAAGGAAGCTATAGCTAGCAGGAGCCAAGCTTTTCAGTGCTTTGAAGATGCTGGAAAGGAAAGTGATTTTTTTTTGGAGGATGAATTTAAGGACTTGAAAATGAGTCATACATGTTTAGGGTAGCAGGCAAGAAAACTTTAAGGAGTCAGTTCCAAACTGAGATTAGAATCCTACTTTCCTGACTCCCACTCCTGCTTTTTACTGGCAAGCATATTCTTCCCTTTTCTATTATGTAGATTCCACTTGATTCCACCTCTGGGTGAAGCCGCATGTGACAGAGTGGGGAGGTTACTACTCCTTGGGTAGCCGTACCCCACTCTGAGCAGCTGGCTATGCAATGCGGTGCATTATATGACTGGTGCCTGCCAGATGTTTCCCCCTGTCCCAGGGTGGGGGGAACAGCTGGCTGCTATGTAACGCGTTCTCAGAAAGATTCTGAGGACACGGAGCATCCTTACTCTACATGGGGAAAGACTGCGCAAGGCGGGACAACTCATGCACCCTCCTCACCATCTGGGGAGCACCACTGTGGGACCTTGAGCGGTGCACATTTTTGCTTGATGTGCATGGCCACATCATATCTGGGGGTGGGATCTTGGGCCCTTTTTACAGTTTTGTTGCCTGGAGATGGGTGGAGGCACCTGTGTGAATGCCATGGGGGATGGGTGGGGGTGTGTGCATGCTCCCACGCTACACCCACCTCCACTTATCACCCCCACACAGAGAAATGGGCTCCAATGCCCGAGGCTCCATGGGTGGGGATGGGTGTGCACCTGTGGGAACAGGCAAACACCCACCTCCACTCACCGTGGCCACACACCCATCCCCCCACCCACTGCGGTCTGTTTAAAAACAGCCATAGGCCCTTTTCACACAGACACTCAAACTGATAAAATGGGTGTTATATTTTATTATACATGTTGCAGGGCTGCAGGTGTGCTGTATGGGTACCCTGCAACATGTATAATAAAATGTAACACCCATTTTATCAGTGTTAGAGTGTGTGTCAAAAGGGCCTTTGTTAGGTTGGGGAAGGGAGGCCAGGCAGGGCAGGGCACTTGCTCACGTGGCCCACCTCAGCCGTGGTGGCAGTTCCGGCAGTGGCTAGCTGGCCCTGCAGCATGGTGGCTGCAATTGCCCTCCACAAGGCTGTGCAGGGATCGGGACACCACAGCTCGTCTGACTGCACCCTCTGTGGGAAGCTTTGTTTTTTGTTGTACTTATGCTGTATATTGGATTGACAAAAACAATAAAATGCAGTAGTTGCTGCTCATCTGGACAGCTAACTCAACTGAAGAGGACAAGAAAAATGACCAGAAAGGCAACTTTATGAGTCATCCATTCTGGCTAAGTTTTTGATACTGAACTTAGTGGATCTGCATGCTAGCCAAGCAGTGAAAAAAATCTGGTCAAATGTAATCAGCACCAGCAATCTCTGTGACATAGTCGTGATGAGTGTAAGATCCTTTGAGTGAGTCTATGCACATACAAATAAGAACTTATACACAGCACAATCTACGTACCACACATGGTTCTAAAATGTATTATAATATTTATTATGTTTAAATGACTTTTCTTCTTTAGGAAGAATTAGATGTGCAGCAGCAATATGTGAAACAACACTCAGCATCTACCTAAAGGCGTCCCTTTTCTCTCACTGAAGTGCTTAGAACCAAAATTATGGACATAAGCTATATTGTGTTTTAACAGCAAAGGAAATTATAAAAGCCCCTGGCATAGCTAGTGCCACCCAGTCATCAGAACAAAGACATTCTTTAGGGTTCTTAAGAGCTGTGGGAAAGCAGGGGTTTCACAATTCTGCTTCTGCTGTTAAAAATTAGGACCTTGCTAACAGAAACCATCAATATAGTTTATGGTGAGCAGTATGCTACCACCTGCTGTCTCTAATCATAATAGTTGCTTTGTGCTTTACACATCACCTTAGAAAAGTAATTGCTTCTGCAGTTAATTCTTCAAATAACTGGATTTTGAAACACATTACATTTATTTTTACCTTGATGAGTAGCTCTCCTTCTTCCCCTTTGCCCCACACATCCAAGGCACTTTCAAGTCCTCCACTCCTTCCTTAGCATTGCCAAGATCTGTCCTTAATTTTCTTTTCCCACCAAAGCCATTTCTTTTTCCATTGCTTGACTATTTATTTTAAATTTATATCCTGTGTGATCCCATGGGCTCACTTGTGACCTCCTCCTCCCAGGTGAACATGCTTATTTCCATCAACAACAGTTGGGCCAATAAAATATATCATGCAAACCACATTGACCCTTTTTACATGAGACGGCCCCATGCAATGCACACGTGGGTGCCTGCATGTACGGGGGAGTCCTGTGTAAACACCACGATGGGTGTGGGGGGTGCGTGCGTGCGCACTCTCGCATAACACCCATCTCCACCTACCCCCCCAGTCACAGAGCAACCGGTGAAAAAGGCAGTTGCTTCCTGTGTAGGGATAGGTGGAGATGGGTGTACGCCCATATAACTGTCCCCCACGTGCTTCCCCCGCACTGTGGTGCACTCCCCCCCACACCTGTTTGAAAAGGGCCTTTGTCCTGCTATCTTCCTTGTACATTAATTTGATCTTGTTGCTCCACTTCTTGAGTCTCTAGTGATGAAAAGCAATAACTGGCCATTAGCATGATAGGGATAGGGTTATCCTTTGGAAAGAAAATAATGTTTTGTATTTGTTTACTTTATTATACATAGAAGTCAGTGATTCTGAAAATTGTTTTGTTATTATATTTATCTTAAATTTTATTTATTTCGATTTTTTTATCCCACTCAGGGTGGCTTAAAATCTTTAACTTATTAACTGTAATGTTAACAGTTAACTAAACTCTTAATCCTCACAACAGGCCCGTGAGATCTGTGACTGGCCCAAGGTCACCCAGTGTGTTTATGGCTAAGGTGAGACTTGTAGCAAACAAACAAGAAAGAGAACACCTCTTATATAAAATATATCCTGTACAATTTATTACATCTATAGAAAAAGCAGCACTTGGTAGAAATAAGAGGAGCAGAACTCAATGAAAGGAATAGCTTTAAATACCAAAATGCCTAATTATCTATTCGTATCCTTGAAACAGAGACGAAAGTCTTAGCCAAACACGGATGTTGCTGTAGAAAGAAGTTTGAAAGAATTATTTTCTAAGTAAGCTTCAGTCAAAATGGAACAGCTGATGGAATAGACCACGTCTTGAATATTTCTGTTACAGTGTAGAAAGATACAGTGTATGGTGAGGCCAGTGACTGCCAGATGTTCTCCCCCGGGGGAATTCCGAGGATGTGTCACAGAGCAGCCTTATCCCAACTGGGGTAAGGCTGCCCAAGGTGGGCCTACCTGTGTGGAGAGGCCTGCCAGGTGGGGAGCACTGCTGCGGGGCCGTGAGCAACGGGTGCTGTTGCCAGCAGCTTCGTCATGGCCAGGGCTGGGATCTGTGTTAGGGGAAAGAGGCAGGGCAGAACTGGATGTCCGCTCATGTGGCCAGCACTGCAGCCTGCCATGGTGGGAGCTCTGAGAGCAACCTGGCTGCTCGGCTTCTTTGGGGAGAAGGGCCTGCTCAAGTGCCCAGCTCTCCACGCTGGCCCCACAGTGTGGCAGCTGTGCTTGTATGCCATGGGGCTGCGTGGGGATCGGGCCTTTGCTGCTTGTGTGGCCTCATCTACTGTTACTGATTTAGAAGTCATGGTAGACCATTCAGAACTTACCATAAATCTCCTGGTGATGTACGCTGCTGAGCAACCAAGACAGAGGAGTAGGTGGTAAGGAGTCACAGATGCAGGACTTATTGGAGGGTATAACAAAAGAAGAGCCATACTGGCTCACACCAATCATCCATCTAGTCCAACATCCTGTCTCCAACAGTGGCAGCTTGAAAGAAGTGCACAACAGGTCATAACAGAATGATCCTTTTCCTGACCCAGCTCACATTGGTCAGAGGCCTCATCCTCTTGATCAATTTGACTAATAAAGATAGGCATGGATATGAGTAGTAGTAGTAGTAGTAGTAGCAGTAGTCTGGGGGTATTTTCAGATGTGACACCCCCGCCCATGGCCACACTGGGATAAGTGTGGCCACGGGTGTGGGTGTCACATCTGAAAATACCTGGGATGTGAACTGGGTTCCCGGTCAGCATATATCCCGCCCGTGTTAAGCCCTGCCACGGTCCGGGGTAGGCATCCCTGGACCGTGGTAGAGCAGGCCATCATGTCTGATGGCCTGCTCCACCTAACTCCGGCCTGTGGCTGGAGCAGTTCCAGGTGGGTGCAGAACCCGTCTGTCGGGGAGGAGGTGGGGGGGAGGAGGTGTGAACTCATGTCTGCATGTCCCCCGCCCTCTCCCCACCCCTTCCCCAGCTGCTAGAATGTTTGTTTGGCGGCCTGGCAAACCCCTACTGAGCGGTCATAATTGAAAATACCCTAGGTCAGAGATTCTCCCTCGGTTTCCAAATGGGGTCAGCTATACCTGCAGGAGAGCAGATCACTTTAATAAGAATTTTGTTTGTACTATATGAATACAATTTTACATACTTGGGAAGTTCCTTTCCTTTTTGTGCACTGTATTTTTGAAATCACTTCGTTCATGGAAATATCCCAGAAGTAGTTTTGCCTACTACAGAATAACAGATTTGAGTTTCTTTAAATTCACAACTTATCTTTCATTTAAAATAATGCACATACCTAAAATTTGTGACATAAACAATCTGCTTGTACGATCTGCTACCTGAGGTCTGTGTACTCATATCCTCATCATATGGACCAGCCAGTCATCATTCTTGATGTAACCAAGCCAAGCACGTGCACCTGGGACCTTGCATCTTCATGAATGTTACACTCCTTGTCTCTCCCTCTGTCTGACCCTCCCCCCCAAATCTCTCAGATTGTAGGCCCTAGGGCAGGGACCATGTCTATTCCATTACTTTGTAAAGTGCCAGGTACATTGCTGGTGCCATATAAATGCTTTCTAATAATAATAATAATTAATTAATTATAATAAATAATGTGTCCTGTAGTGTATACAGCAGGGGTGGGGAACCTTTTCCCTTCTGGGAGCCACTTTAAAAGCTTGAACAAGCTCTGAAGACCACACAAAGTTGGGGTGAGGTTACTTAAGGGATGCATTCAAGTAAAGGAGGGCCCAGATCATGGATCTGCCCCATGGAACTGCCCCCTATCCTTGTTTGCGAGACCTCATCTCTGCTCACTTCTCTTGAGCTCAGTTTTTCAGTGATTGGAGGTAAGAACTGGATCCAAGGGCCAGATCGAGGAAGTGGAAAGGGGCCACATAAAAACTTGCCACGGGCTACATTTGGCCCCTGGGCTTGAGGTTCCCCACCCCTGAGGAACTTAATTCTACTTCTTTCCAGATACTTATTTAAAATAAAAGAATACTGTTGCTTAGGTACCAGCTGACATGTGCCCTGCAAATAATTCAGACAGAAGTAATTTTGTGGTTGATCATAAAAGGAGAGAGAATAGGAAAGAGAATGCATTCTAAATATGTCTCAATATGTCTTACCCAAAAAATATATACAGTAATCTTTCCCTAAGAAAATGCATACAAATAACCATGACTTATGTGCAATCTACAGAGTATTCCTTCTGGTATTATTATTATTAGTATTATTATTATAAACATTTATATAGCGCCAGTAGTGTGACCTGGTGCTATACAGAACATAGAAATAGACGCAGTCCCTGCCTGTGGCTTACAATCTAAAAGACAAGGAGTGGGAGACAGGGAGAGGGGACAGTGGGAGAGACAGGGGAGAAGACCAAGAAACAACAAACATTCAAGCAGATGCGAAGTCTCAGGTGTGTGTGCTTGGCTTGGTTACAATCAGGTTGGTTGCAGCAGTCTGCAGAGGAGGGCAGACAGTAAGTATACAAGGAACGACTAGCAGCCATTGGGAAAGGCGATGAGGAAAAAGTGGGTCTTGAGGAGGGATTTGAAGGAGCGGAGGGAGGGGGCAAGGCGGATGTGG
>QEPC01008443.1:43734-54078 GCA_003113815.1 Sphenodon punctatus | reverse complement strand
TAATTTTGCCAAGGGACAGGGTGTAAATAGAGAAGAGGAGAGGGCCAAGGACAGAGCCTTGGGGGATCCCAACTGAAAGGGGGAGGGAGGAGGAGCTCGACTTGGGGAGCGAGACTTTAAAGGAGCGGTCAGAGAGGTAGGAGGCGAACCAGTCAAGGACAGAGCCGCAGAAGCCCAAAGAGTAAAGCGAGTCCAATAGAAGTGAGTGGTCAACAGTGTCAAAGGCAGCAGAGAGGTCAAGGAGGACAAGAATGGAGTAGAGGCACTTAGATTTAGCGACAAGTAGATCATTGGTGATCTTGACCAGGGCAGTTTCAGTAGAGTGGAGGGGGCGGAAGCCAGATTGGAGACGGTCCAGGGAGGAGTTGGCAGAGAGGAGGTCCAGGCAGCGGGAGTAGAACAGCTTATCAGCTACTCAGTAGAGGACATACTAGTCGGTGACCGAAAACATTGCAATGTTTTGGGGTGTCTTGCTGCCCATTTTTCATCTGGGGGCTATTGCTTTCTGTTCTGAGTTGTTACCCACAATGGTAGTTAAAACCCTAGTTTTGAAAAAGTATGCATTACAAAAGCCAGACATACTATGGATATGAATGAAATGTGTATGAAAATTGACGATATATGTACTTGTAGTATGAAAATGTGTATAAATCACTGCCTATCATACATTCTCTTTTCATAATCATGCTCAAGTTATTGACAACATAGAAAATAGTGGACAAAGCTCTTCTTTCTATTTCACTATTGCCATAAGAACACAGTGTAAGATCTGCCATGCTTGGTCAGACCAATGCTCTATTTAGCTCAGTATCTGGTCTCTAAGAGTAGCTAGTATTAGTACCAGATGCTGCAGAAGAAAGTATACAAAAAACTAGAGGACCAGTATAGAGTGGTTAATCCTTGGTCAGCCTGCCATTCCCAACTTCTGGTTGTTCAAGAGATTTAGGGACACACTAAACAAAGGTGCCCCCTGACCAATTTGGATAATAGCTGGTGGATTAATTTATCATCCATGAATTTGTCTAATACTTTTTGAATCCCATTATACTAGTGGCCTTCACAATATCCTATGGCAATTAGTTCCACAGGATAATCAATTGATGTGAAAAAGTATTTATTTTTGTTTCTTTAAACCTCCAACCTATTAACTTAATCACCCCCCCCAAGTTCATATAATATGCAAAAGGATAAATCAGAACTCCCTATTCAATTGCTCCACCTCCATTCAAGGTTTTATAACCTCTATCATTTCCCACAAAACTGTATTGTGTCCCCAAGTTTTACACTTTCCTGCAACTTTTCAGTTAATAAATGCTTGCCATTCTCAGTTGGCGCCATTCCCAGTTGAAAAGTTCTAATCTTTTAAGTTTCTTGGGGTGAAAAAAAGTAGACAGTAGCCTGCATTAGCCTAGGAGTCACCTAGTTCAAGCACCGCCAGATGTTCACCCACATATGTCTCAGGGCAGGCGAGTGGCTGCTATGGTTCACATGGGTTGCAGGCAGCTGGCAACGCAGCCTGGGTGAAGGTCCAGCCACCTGGGCTAAACCAGGTGCCCTCTCATCTGTTAGGTCCCACCGAGCCCTGAGGCGAGGTCTGAGGATTGGGCCCGGAAGAGTGCTTTCAGCCCAGCCACCAAACAGTTGATCAGGGGCCTGGAGGACTGTCCTTAATCAGCTGTCTTCTGCACAGCAGAGGTCTGGGCATCCTGTCCCATATGGATGTCTCCTCAGCCAACCTGTGACATGGAGGGACAGCAGCTCCTAAACCCAGATTACATGGTGGGGGTGGGGGGTGTTGTTCAAGCAAACTGCTCTCCCCGCTGACCCAAGGAGTGGCCCAGGAAATGGCCTCATCCCTGGGTAATTTCAGATGTGCCAGGCCCGGAGGTCCGCCACGCTGAATCACGCACCAGGCAAACCGTCCTTTAGTCGTGCTGGCCTGATCCTCACCGGGGATGGGGGAGGGGATGGGGCTGCGTGGTGCGACATGCAGCCGCACAGCCCTGCCCATACACGCCCCCCCGTACACTCACCCTCCGGGAGATGGCCGCTGCATCAGATCCCGTATTGCAGTCTGGGTCACAATCCGGGATGGGCCAACATTACAGATGTAACTTTTGGCCCATCCTGGATCGTGGCCAATCTAACCATGATTCTGGAGGTGAGGCTGGCTTCACCTCCGGAATTGTGGTTATTTTGATTCCTGCCAGGTATTCACCGTGGTGAGCATCTGGTGGGAATCTTTTAGATGTAATGGCACAAACGGCCACCACAGGGGATTCACTGTGGTTGACCGTGGTATCGTTACGTCTGAAATTACCCCGTCTAGTTTTTTTTCACCTTCAGATAAGGAAGCCTCTTCATGCTCTTGATCATTTTTGTTACCTTTTCCTGTACTTTTATGCTTCTCATCTTTTAGATTGAACAACTAGAAAGCCACTCAGTGATCAAGGTTTGGAAACACTATGGATTTATATAAAGGAATTACATTTCCCCATAGTATTTTCTTGTCCTTTTCCTAATATACCCTAATCTTTTACTTGCCTTCTTGACTGCCCCAGTGCATTGAGCAATATTTTCACTGAGCTAATCACAATGACTCTAAGATCGTCTAGGACGGAACAGTTTTTATTTTTATTTATTTATTTTATTTATTTAAAAATTATGTCCCGCACCTCCTGCCCAAAGGCAGCTCGGGGCAGCAAACAACACATGCACATTTTTTTTTTCAACAATAAAACATTTAAAAATAAATCTATGAATTTTAAAACAAGTCATAAAAACTCAGCCTCCCCCCAACCCCCTCCCCCTCCCCCTCCTACTCCTCCCCTCGCCAAAGGTCTGGCGGAACAGCCAGGTCTTACACAAACATCGAAATGACAGGAGGGTGGGGGCTAACAAAGTCTCCTCTGGGAGTGAATTACACAGCACAGGGGCAGCCACCGAAAAAGATCTCATATCAGTGGCCACCCGTCTCACCCGGGGAACCTCCATAAAGGCCCCCACGGACGATCTCAGGGGTCGCAAGGGCACATGGGGAGTGAGGCGATCCCACAGATAGGCAGGGCCCAGGCCATGAAGGGCTTTGAAGGTCAAAACTGGCACCTTGAACCTAGCCCGGTGCTTTATAGGCAGCCAGTGCAGAGCCCAGAGCACAGATGTCATGTGCTCCCTGCGGCCCGCCCCAGTAAGGAGACAGCCTGCAGCATTCTGCACCAGCTGAAGCCTCCAGACCAGCTTCTCGGACAGCCCCACATAGAGTGCATTGCAGTAATCCAGCCTCGAGGTGATGAAGCCATGGATGACAGTGGCGATGTCAGAGTCTGAGAGATACGGCCGAAGCCACCAGACAAGATGTAACTGCCAAATCGCACACCCTGTCACGGACACAACCTGAGATTCCAGGCTGAGATGTGAATCGAGGAGCACACCCAGACTCTGCACCTGCGAGACCATGGGAGGGTGACCCTCCACCCCCAAGAGGAGATTCAACCACTCCCAGGCCCTCACCCACCAACATCACCTCCATCTTGTCAGGATTCAGCTGCAGATGACTCAACCTCATCCGAGCCCCCACAGCCAACAGGCACTGGGAAAATAAAGAGACTGCATGGCCTGGGTCGATGGAAAAAGAGAGGTAGAGCTGAATGTCATCAGCATACTGATGACACTGCATGCCCTGAAACCCTCTCATGATCTCCCCTAATGGCTGCATATAGATGTTAAACAAGAGGGGGGACAGAATGGCACCCTGCGGGACTCCACACGTGAGGTCCCGGGGGGAAGACGTACACTTCCCCAAGACCACCTGGTGAGTTCTCCCGGCCAGAAGGAACAAAACCAGTCCAGGACCATCCCACCAATCCTGGCACGTTCCCACAGGCGAGCCACCAACACCTCATGATCGACTGTGTCGAACACAGCCAAAAGGTCTAGAAGGACCAGTAAGGTCTGATGACCCTGGTCCAATGCCAGACAGAGATCGTCAACCAAGGCCACCAATGCAGTCTCCGTACCATACCCAGGCCGAAACCCGGACTGAGAGGGGTTAAGGAAACTGGTGTTGTCCAGATGTTCTTGGAGCTGCCGTGCCACAGCCCATTCAATAACCTTCCCTAAAAAGGGGAGGTTAGAGACCAGCCGATAACTGGCAGGAGCATCAGTGTCAAGAGATGGTTTCTTGAACAGAGGCCTAACCATAGCCTCCTTCAGGCAGTCAGGCACCCTGCCCTCCCGAAGGGTGGCACTAACCACCCCAGCCAGCAACGGCCGTAACGCCTCCTGGCTGGCTTTCACCAGCCAGGACGGGTGGTTCTAAGTTTACTTAGAACCCAATGTTGTGTATGCATAGCTCAGATTTTATGTGCTTTACTTTGCAGTTATTGCCATTGAATTCCATCTGTTATTTTGTTACCCAGTCACCCAGTTTGAGATATCCTGGCCAGGACACACAGATACCAGTGGGTGAAAGCAAACACGACTGGTGTGGCCAGGAAGCTGTGAGAGACACAGTCCGGGCTGGGTTGGGGCGCAGAACAAACATTCCCACGGCCAGAGATGGTGGGGAGAAACATGAAGGTGCAGCTGGTCAGCCCCACTCCTGTGCTGCTACACCCAGCACCTCACCCCCCACCATGACAGGTAGCCAGGTGGCCAATGATAGCCAGTTGTTGTGCTCCCTGACCTGGGCTGTGTCTGTCGGCCCAAACAAATGTGATAGCCCACTGTGGCCCACTTTAGTCCAGCCACCCGGGCCTTAGCCTGGGCTGTGACCATGGAGGTTTTTCCAAGGTCAGAGCCCGGGCTAACTGCTGACATGGCCCAGGGCAATCCTGGGCCAACAACTGGCAGTGCCTACACCGATGTGCAGATGAGGTCCAGTCGAAAGCAGGCCACAGCGGGCTGCTGTCACGTCTGATTTTCTTTTTTCACTGTGATGCTATATGATTACCTGGATAGATCATCAATGGGATAAATGCCAAATAGAAATCCACAGGATGAATATTCAGATAAACGTTATGTTCAAGAGAACATAGAAAAGATAAGGTTTACAATGAAATGAAAATGATTTAATCTATACTCTTTCCCCACATTTTACACTTTTCTGGTACCATTCAGTTAATAAATGCGTGCCATTCTCAGCCTCTGAATGAAAAGCTACTTCCTCTGCTAGCAAAATATCCTATACCAGTTTGAGAATGAGATTAGGTGCAATTGTGACACACTCTGTTTTCAGTTTATTCATAAATCTGCAGGAAGTCTTATTGTGATTACACCTGGTTAGATCAAGACTGACCCATGCAGATTACAGGGTCCTCCTCTGAAACCCCTTCTATGATTGCTTTGCTCTTATGTCACTGTGGTGGGAGGCAGGGAAATAATCTATGTAAGCGAACACCATCTTCTGCTGACAATAACTCCATCAGGAAGCATTTGCTAAACAAATATGTCCCAGCCGTGGTGTGCTCAAAAAGGATCAGGCATAAAAGAAATAAGTCTCAGTCTCCTAATTTACACAATCAACTTCTGGTTTGCTAGGGACTTCTGCACCTTGGATTGCACTATTAGTTTCCTGATGAGGTGCTGCCAATTTGGCATTCCTCATGGAAACAATAGCCCAAACTTCTTTTCTTCACCCACTTACTCATCATTTGATTTAATTTGTTGAATCATTATTGAATCTGTACTATCTAAACCTCTGTCTGTGGGACCCAAATCTAAATGAAGAGAAATCAATTAGGATGACAACGAAAGTCATCCTTCAGAACTCTTAAAGGACACTCAGCAGCTATGTTTAATATCTATTCTGGGTGGCTGGAGATTCAATAAGGTGACTGCCCCCAGACATTGAGAGTATATTTACCATTAAATCATAATTGGATTCTGAGATGACATTTTATTATCTAGAATGTAGAAGAGAAAAAGGACTTATCCTACTATAGCGCATTTTTATTTTTTTGTCATTTACATATTCTGAGGCTAAAAAGTCTTGGTAAAATCTAAGAAAGCAGGATATATTTCAAATAAAATTTATTCTGAATAATGTAGTGAAGCTAAAGAGGATTCATCAGCTTTCACAGGGAGGTTATGCCATTACCTGTTTTTTTGAATTTGCAGGGCACATATACTGTGCAACTCCATGAAAGAAATATTTCCATTTTAGAATTCAACTTTTCTAACCTTTGGCAACATGTGGTATCAATGGCTCTTTGTTGTTTAAAAAAAGTGAAACTGTAAGCTATCCACAAGGATATGCAGGGCATTGCTATAGCAACACAGTCTGCCTTCCAGCACCAAGAGAGAGGCCATGAATAAAAGATGGGGTTCTAATGACAACAAAATAGAAAAGGTTGTTCCAAACCTTTTTATACCTGACACTTGCGGTTATTTTGTTAAATGCACAATTAAAATCTTGGGAAAGGGCATGGCTTGGCTAAAAGTGTGCATTCATGCACTGGAATGTACTGGTGAATGTACACTTTTTACACTTAGCAAATTAGAGAAGGAAAAATAAAGCAATGACGGTGGCAGACAGTATGTAATTTCTTTTCAGAAAACAGTTATTTAGGCCTGGTTTGCAAAAGCTTAGGGCTTTACTAACTAAACATGAATAACTAAAATTGAATGTATGCAAATCTCTTTAAAAGTGTTTCTGGTTTATATTTGTACTTGTACACATTTACATGCAAAGGGGAGGAAATCACCCTGAATAGAACTCAGTGAATATCTTGCAGTTGTATATTATATTACTGTAAATTCATTAACAATGTGCTTTCTCCACTGTGTACTTACTCCACCTAGTGGGCTGCAGTATTTTAAATAGCAGTATCTTTAACTGATTGGCACATACCTCCCAGATCTTTAAAAAAAATATTAAATTTGGGGTGTCAGCTAGATCAACAAAGTAGAATGCTACCATGAATAGTGCACTGTAGCGTTATGTCCCTGCTTGGATTTAGTTTAATGAAGGCAAAAGCAAGGTGACTGTTACAACGTGTTGTTTCTTTAAAAGTTTTCTTCATTCTCAGTAATGAAGTATAATTGAATAATTAGAGCAAAAATCTGTCCTCATATAAAACATCTGGTTTTATATGAGGAGCTGGATTAAAGGATGTGTGTGTCCCATAGTAATCCATACTTTGTGTCTCTCTCTACCCAGGCTGTCTACATACTGTGCAATAGCACCTAACCTAACCCTGCCCAGCTGCCTAATGCAGATGTACAGCCTCCACTCCCTAGGTACTGCCTCCATCATATCCCCCAGGTAGGAAGATTTTCCTCAACTCTGCCCTGATTGTGATGCAGAGTATGCAAGTACCTCACCTGCTTTTCAGTGGAATGGCTAATGTGTTCCTGCCCCCAGTCACCCCACAGAAGTGCATTGGTCCAGTTTAGGGCTGAAACCAAGTCTTCGGAAAACTTTGGAATTTACCGAATATTAAAGTGTTTGGAAAGGCCAAATTCTGAAGTTCCAAGGACCAAGGCCATTATTCGAAAAAACTTCAGAAAACTTCAGAAACCACTGCGTGCGTGGGAGGCTGGTGGAAACAGTTGAGCTTCTTCTGAAAATGAAACTTAGTGCCATATTTGGTAGGAGGGGAGTATGGGAGGAGACAATTGAGTGATGGTAAGTCAGATGGCAAGTTTTGATTGACTGGTCAAGTTAGATGGTCAGCTTTTGAATTGGCTGGCAGGGCAAAAAGTAAAAGTGTCTGCACTGCAACCATTTTGTTCATTCTCTGGTGAATTTGGCTGTGCTGCATGCTACAGTGCTGCTCGATCTGTAAGTATTAGTAATTGGGTGAGGGTGGGAGTGGGGTGGAGAAGGGTGCCGCCTGGCCTGGCCTCATATGGTATAGTTTGGCCTGTCCATAGGGCCAGTGCTGGGGGATGGGGCTTACATTACCCTTTACCATGCCATGCAGTTAAAAAAATAAAAATAATTGGGTGCCATGTCAGGCTACATTGCTGCCTGCTGCTTGATTGGCACTTGGCACCATAAGGAGGGCGGGATCTCTCTGCCTGGCTCCACTTCCCAAGTTTGCTTGGTCTGTTCAAGCTACCATTGCCACATTGCTATGCCAAGGAAGAGGGTGCCCCTGGAGAGGGAGGAGTGCGAATGTCTGATTTCTTAATTTTGTGACTGCAACTGCATGGAGAAATAAATCCCAACAAAATACCCCATCAAGCACAGGACCCAGCAGCAGACTGTTTTGTGCGGGTTGTTGTATTCTTCTTGAGCAAATGACCCTTGATAGCCTGCATTTTTTGCACTGCTTGGTTGGCATAATAATAAAGTGGGTGCACTCACTGCTGATAGTGGGTCATGCTGTGGATACACTACTATTGTTTTTTTTTTTTAATTTCAGCATGCAGTTGCACTTTTTTTGGGTTGTCTTCTGGAGCGATTGTCCCACTCTTGCTAGCCCATTTTTCTGGGTAGTGCTTTGGCTGCAGGTTCAAGAACTTTGCAACAAGTTTCCAAATTTTCTGAGGTTTTCTAAAGTCCTGAATTCGAATTCCAAAACATTGCTGAAGTGCTGACTGTTCGGGCCAACTATTTGAAACTTCGGTATTTGACCCGAAAATCTGGAAGTACTATTCAGTACAGTCCTAGTCCAGTTCCCTTTGTGTGTGTATGATTATGGTTTTTTTTATATACCACCATACTACAATTGATAGCTAAGCTTATTTAATTTAGCACTGTCATGCAACCAATGTTAAACCTTCAAAATATAATATTTTTTTCAGAAATAAAATGAAAATTAAGTATTTTCATAAGGCACATTTCCCCACACTGATTCAATTATGAAATCACTGGCTCAAACACAACTGGATTGAAACCTGCACATGCTTGGCTGCTGTGGTATTTTTAACTAGCAGCTGAGACTTGGTCTGTGTACTGCCTTTAAATGAACTGAAGACAGAGGTCACTTTCCCATAGTTGGACTACTCTGGAGCAAGTGTTTACAGGGCTGCAACCTCAAAGGGCAACTATGGGTGTTTTCAGACGTTACGAAATCATGCTCAACCACAGTGAACCATGCTCAATCCCGCGGCGGGGCCAAAGAGCCCTGAACGTCTGTTAGGCACGCACCAGATGTTCATCACGCTCAATACCCACATGGGGTCAATTTCAACCACGCTTCCCGGGCTCCCCGGGGGAATATCCCGGGAAGCGTGGTCAAAGAGATCCCCTCCGGGAAACAACAAAAAGTAATGTCTGGACACCAATCCCCGGGCGGAATCAAAGGAAACGAGCTCCAGTCGTGGACAATGCACGCAGCGTTGCTGCTGGGCAACCAGCAACAACACAGCCACCGGAGGGAGATTTAAAGGGAAATCAGCAGCAGGCAAGCATGGCAGGATGGAGCGAGGAGGGAGGCGGAAGAGAGTGGTGGGCGACAGAGCGACGGTGGAAGAGGTAGCGGCGGAGAAGGAGGCAGGGGCAGCGATGGAGGGGGAGGGAGCACAGGTGGAGGAGGGGGACACGGGGGCCGGGCTGACCATGCAGGCGGTCCAGGGACAACACCCGCAGCAGCAGGCAGGACGCGACGCCCCGGGGACAGCAGCTGGAATGGGGCCAGAGGAGGCACCCAGAAAACGGGTAAGGGCAGCAAAGGGGAGGGGAACAGGGGGCACAGGGGCTCCCCAGGGGGGCCGGGGCATGCCCGGGTGACCAGGTGGGGGCCAGGGGGCAGGGGAGCCCCACGAGGGGGCCCCACCTGCAACCAACCCAACACTCCCCACCTACTGTCCCCACAGACATGGAAAATGGCCCGGGCGGATGAGCCCCCGGAGGACACCGGCTCTGCTCAGGTGGAGGCGGAGCCGGCGGATGAGGAGGAGGATGATGACCCACTGTGGGGACGGCGGAGGAAGGCGTACCACCGGGGGGGCCAGTGGGGCCTCCAGGAGACCAGGGACTTCATCCGCATATGGGGGACCCTGGAGTACCAGCTGGAGCTCGCGCTCAACCAGCACAATGAACATGTCTACCAGGACATAGTGCGGGACAGGGAGGCGGCAGGGCATCAGCGCACAGCGGCACAGTGCCGCTCCAAGGCAAAGGAACTCAAGAGGGGGTACAAGGCCATCCGGGACAACAATAGGTGGTCTGGACATGGGGACCGGACTGCCCTCTTCTATGATGCCCTGGACTGCATCCTACATATGAAGGGGTCCATCGTCTCCCCATGGCTCGTGGGCAGTGCTGTGGTCCAGGGCAGGGTACGGGCCGAGGTACCCCCTCCCCTCACTGCCCGCCTGGTAGACACGAGCTCCGGGGTCCCGGACCCCCAGGAAGAGCACCCAGTGACCTCTGGCACCTGCACGCCCCCCCCC
>QEPC01008443.1:22896-35557 GCA_003113815.1 Sphenodon punctatus | reverse complement strand
CAAATATCCTGTAAACAGAATGGAATATCAAAATGTAACAGCTGGAAATGTATTTTCAGGTTAATGTCTTATACCCTTGGGACCCTTTACCCACTCTTTCCTAAATTGGCAGATATATTAAGCATATGGAGGGATGTAATATGCACAAGTTTCATGAACATTGGATGCAAGATAAAGAAGTTGTAGCCATGAATGTGTATGGAGCTTTTCTTAAAATCACAACATTTAATTGCTTCTGAAATCGGTTTCCTTTATTTCATCATTCCGAATTTTTGTACACTTGGTGCCCTCCATTGGGGGTACAATCTCCCTAAATTTCATCAAAAACTAATAATAAACAAAAATTTTATAGCCAGAAATACTTTTTTTAGTTTTTTCCTTTTATTTCAAAAACCAAATGTCATTTTCAGTTCCCGATTGCACCAAACTAAAGACTGAACCGATCCCGACCGAGCCAAATACCGAATTCAAACTCAACACTTGACCCAAATCACCAAACGGCCAAACATCCAAACTGATGAACCAAACACAGCTGAACCGAACGGGCGAACCGAATGGACGAAACGAATGCAGCTGAACCGAACGGCCGAACCTGAACCGCGATCTGTTCGCCCATCCCTACTGACCATATTCTTATGCACATCTCTATCCTTATCTTTCCAGAACATCCAGGCCCCATCCTTCTGGACAAGGCCGGACCTTCTGTGCTTTGGGATGAGATTAGGGTCTTTCCTACATGCCCTGGTGCCTTCAAGGCTGGCAACTAGCTGATACCCATTACCTTGCATCATTGGGAACCATTGTTTGCTGAGTGTTACTGGTGTTTTCTCATGTTTGTGCATTTTATTGTCCTGTTTACCCCAGCTTCTCCAAACAGCCTTTCTCCTTTTCCATTGAGACAGCATTTTCTCAGCACTGTGATCTGAGGCTCATGACTTAAGTTAGCTAGTCTTGTTCTCTGATTTGTACCCATCATGCTTTTCACCATAAAACACCATACTCTTAATCAGTCTAACAAAAATACATGTTTTCACCACTGGTTACATTTGATCTAACATTACTACACATACGTGTACCATTACTGAATATAGGGCTACAAAGGTGGGTTACAATCAATATGTCAAGTAAAATACAGTCTTTTCATAACAGTATGATTGGCTTTAAAATCATGGGATAAAAACAGATTTGAGATTATTTTTTCTGGATTCTGAGTCTTTAGGTTATACTTGGGTCATATTTTCAACCTTGTCTCCAGAGTCATGAAGGCTAGAAATTGTTTGTGCCATCAATATATTCAGAGTATTTATTCAGGAAGAAAATATAGACATTTCCAGCAAAGAAGTGCACTTAAATATACATTTGTTTGTCAAAAGTTTTTGCCTCTCTCCTTGTGTATGTTTATGGAGTACTAGTTTTGGTTAAAGAGAAAATCAAATTATACAGACCCTGTCCCTGAAGTGCATGCATTCCTGGTACATGGGGTTGATTGCAAACAAAGAGAGGAATTTTTGTGAGAGCCCCTTGTTAAAATAATTGGCAGCATCATCGAGCTGATTTGCTGAATGCCTCCCTGGCAATGTGTTATGAAGCAGTTGCTCTCCTCCTCATCAATAAGCTTTTAATTCCATCAAAAATAATAGATGCTTGAATTAGAAAAAATTGAACAAATATCAGTCTGATCCAATGTACATCTGTACTTTCAACAATATCTGTATATTAATGTGACAAATTGTTTAGCAACAGGCAAAATCTGCTCTCAGATTCCCAGCTACAGCTCCCCTAGATTTTAGTGAGTTAAATAGTCAGTGTAGGAAAGCCTGAATATTGTACCTGCAAGTCTTGTGCCCTTTGTATAACTATGGGTGATTTCAGACGATATGGGGCCCTTTGACCCCGTACCGGAACCACCGGCTTCGTTCCCCGCTGGGGTCACCCCGTAACGGTACAACAGACGTGCTGGGGGGATCCCGGCAGGGAAAGTGGGAGGGGCCGGGGCCGCGCGGCGCAACGTGCGGCCGCATGGCCCCGCCCCCTCCACGCACCCCACCGCCCGCCCTCCGAGGAGACGGGCGGGCGGCGGGGCCAATGCAGCCACCGCGTCCGGCCAAATGTGCCATGGCCTGGGATCCCGCCGGGGATCCCGGTCCATGGCGCGTGGCCAGACGTGACTTTTCGTTGGTCACGGCCCGGGGTCCGTTTGACCACACTTCCCGGGACCTTCCCCCGGCTAGCCCGGGAAGCGTGGTTCAAACGGACCCCATGTGGGGATTCACCGTGGCCAACATCTGGCGCACCGCAAACAGACGTTCGAGACATGGTGACCACAGGTGGGTATTCACCGTGGTTCACCGTGATCTCGTAACGTCTGAAGACACCCTATGTCAGTTTTCTGTTAGCTGTCAGTTACCCAAGTTGAGAAATTATTCCAAAATCATCCAACTTAGTCTACCTTGCATCCTTCAGCACTAGGCAAAATGACCATTTTACTGCTCTCTTAAATTTGCTATGTTTATAGGCCATGCTTTTGGAGTGCTTCTGCTTCGTTCCTGATTGGGGAACCAGGCAGTGCTTAATTTATAAAAAAAATGAATTGCTGGGGCAAACCTGCCTCTTAACCCATGCCCCCTGCCTCATAAACTACACTCCCAGTCCCAGATATTGACAGAACAGGGAAATGAACCCTAGTCTCCAGCTAGTAATCTAATCACTAGACTAACCTGCCTCTATGCAGCTGAATATAAAACAGGCGTTCTTGTGACTGAATCTATATGATAGTCAGTGCAGGAGATGGGGCACAGAAGGCATTAATAAAAGCCAAATAAACCATGCAGAGTTCTTATGGCTTTAATTTTTAACCCCGAAATGGCACATATCTGGCCGTTCACATTTTGGGGTGTACACTCCCAGTGGGACTATTTCCCGGGATCCAGCACCACCCCTTGTATTGAATTTCTGGGACTGAGCCCTGTCAAGACTCCCCATGCAAATTAAGCCCTGGAACCAGGAGTTCTCCCTACCCAAACTATAGTGGAAGTGGCTATCTCAAGGTTGGGGGAGTGCTCCTCCTTCCCTGTTCTTCAGCTGTACATCTGGGAACTGCCAGCACTCTCTCCCTTCCTCTCATAGGGTGTTTTCAAATGAGACAATATCCCACTGGACTCCATGTTCAATCCATGCAGCCCTCACTTAACCCCCACTCGCATTTTTTAGCATGTAGACTCTGAAACAGCCCCTGAGGGCAGGTGGGGCACCTCCTTGGAGGTCTCCTGGATATCCAAGGGGGTGACTCTGGAGAGGGTGTTCTTCATGGTCTCACCTAGACTGTGGAACTCCCTCCTGGTGGAGACCCGGTTGGCTCCAGACCTCCCTTCCTTTTGATGAAGATGCAAGACCTGGATGTTCCACCAGGTACTTGGTGAGGGAGATGGGTGAGGTTGGTGGTCACTGATTATTCCCCCCAGTTTTAGTTGAACTTTAATGTAGTGTTTTAATCTATTTTTGCATTCTGTGTTTTTATTGTTAGCTGCCTTGAGCTGCTGGGAGCAGAAGAGGCAGGATATAAATATTTTAATAAATAAATAAATGCGCAGTCTCCTGTCTGCGTTTCATGTGCTGGCGGTAGCTGCCACAGGTGGCACAACTCAGTGCTTTCCCTCTCCCCAGCCCTGGCTCTGATGCAGTGGTAGCTGGTGGGCAGGGTCAGTGGTGGGTGGGGTCAATCCAAGAGTAAGGGTATTTTTAAACGTGATGGTGCTGAGCATCGCCATGCTTTGATCCTGCCCAGGGTGAGAGCCCTCATGCCAGGAAGGAGTAGGCCATGCCACCAAACAAACGTGCCAGCATCTGGGGCTGGGGAGGGTACAGGGAGAGGGCGGGGTGTGTGTGTCATATGAACTTGGTCTGCACAGCCCCACCCCCACGCTGCTCAACTTGGCCCAGTACCCTCTCTCATGGGTGGGTATGTTGGCCTATGAGGCTGTTGTGCCTGCCCATAAAAGCTCTGGCCATCACCCAGAGTTACATAAAGAGGGCCATCAGATGCAATGGCTTGTTCTACCATGGTTGGAGGTAGGCTTTCCTGGACCATGGCAGGGCTAACTCTGTGATGTGGGCTGGCAGGGAGCTCAGTGGACAACTCTGAGTTAATCCTGCCACGGTTCAGGGTAAGTTTGTTCCCGCTTGCAGCAAACATCTGGCTGGCAGAAGCAACTAGGACACCAACATGGGTGGCCACACCAGGATAAGCATGGTCACCCATGGTAGCATCACTTCTAAAAACACCCTAAGTGGGTCCAAGCCAATGGTAGGCAAGGACAACCAGAATTTTGAAATTAATATGGAATTTTATAACTGTAGTTCCCCATCTGTAAAAAATGAATGTGTGTGTGTGTGTGTGTCTCCCTGTGTTCCCCTCACCATTGTCCTTCTTAGATTATAAGCCCACTGGGCAGAGACCTGTCTCCAATAACCACCAACAAGCAATGTGTTCAATGGCAGGAGTCCTATAGCAGAGAAAACAGAAGTACCATAACAGCTAGCCCAGATTACAAAATTAACAGTACCTTGCTGAAGGTGCAATTCAAGAAAACATTACAATTTCAGAAATAAGCAAGCAGCATAGGCTACAACTAAAATGCCTGGCAAATGCTGCAAACCGCAACAAGATTATGTGGAATCCTAAAATGCACACTATAAATGCTGTGGTTGGTCCCTGGGAGGGAAATGCTTCCTCACCTCTGATATAGCACTTTCAGTCCTTCCTACAATCTGAATGCTCCCAGACTAGTGAACAAGAGACAAAAAAATAATTTTAAAAATTCGAAGTAGAGTGGGGGGAAAAATTCAAAGGGGCTAAAGTGGCTATTTCCTCCTTCAAAAACAATAAAACCATACAAGGCTGCATGTAAAATCAGTAAGTATTTTCTAAGTGTCCTTAGTCCCCAAACAACTATGTCACCAAATAAATTGTTTGGAAAACCTTCTATATTTTGTCTGTGATTTTTTTGCACTATGAGCCCACCAAAATATCCCATCCACCCAATTTAAACACTCAACGTTCAGTTTTCTCAAGCATCAAATCACACAGAAAGAGGCACAAAATTCAAAGGAGATGTCACAAGAAAGCACAATATTATAAGACAATATAAAGTCATGTGAAAAACAGGTATATTTGAAGTGTTCATACTCCTGCAGTTATTTATTATTATTATTAATATAGCACAAGCAACATACCTGGTGCTTTACAATTGTTGAAAATAGACAGGGTCTTTGCCCCAGGGGGCTTATACTCTAGGAAAGATATTCCCCTGCTGCACTTGTTCTATGCATAATACATCCACTCCAAATATCCAATATCTAAAATACATAGAAACACAAACAAATTATTTTAAAAATCTAAGAGAAAAATATTTTTTTATTAAAAAATATATTAAATGTACAAACCAAAATTAAAAAACATCCAAAAATATATTTAAACTACCAAAACAAACAAAATACCCCCCAAACCTAAAAAATATATTTTTTAAAAAAATCCCAAAACATATTTAAAACACTCAACCAAAATTACTGCAATCACTAAATAATTAAACAAACCATTAAAAAAAGAATAAACATTGAAAATAAATAAAAACATAAAAATAATAAAAAATAGAAAGCTAAATTTTAAAAATTTACTCACCCAAAGGAGGCATCCAGTTTTCCTCTGAAGCAGCCTACGAACTAGGTCAAATCTTCTTCTCTCTCTCACCTCTCCTCTCTGGTATAAAGGGGAGGGGAGAGAGCACTCTCTAGAGAGCTCTCTTTCCCCTCCTTCCCTCTGGTAAAAAGGGTAGCAGGAAGAGAGAGCTCCTGAGGCTTCCATCAGAGTGGCAAGGGCATCTGGAAAAGATGCCATAAACCACCCTAAAGGCCATTCTAACTGGCTGGGTTCCTCCATAGGAACCCAGCCTGGGAGCCCCTGGCAACCTCCCCCAGCCCCCCCAAAGCATTGCTTCTCCGAGACAGCACCCGGAGCATGCTCACTGGGGGGGTTGGGGAGTGACTCCTCTTGAGTGCCCCCTCCCTTCTGTCTCTGACCCATGCAGGGGGGAGTGAGGGAGAGAGGAGGTGGTGGCGGTGATGCTTCTGCCTCCCTGTGCAGGTCTTGTGCTGCATGGGGAGGCTCTGCAACCCAGCCCCCTCAGGAGGAAGGAGCCAAAGTAGATGTCCCCTTGCTTCCCTAAGTAGGTCCTGTGTGCCAAATAGGGGAGGCTCTTCTAACCAGCCCTCCCATTGGCTCCTGGTCACATGCTGGTGCCAATCAGCTGACTGGTACTGGTGCACAGCCAGGAGCCAAGAGGGGTGGGCTGATTATAAGAGCCTCTCCGCCACATAGGGTACAGTACCTGTGTATGGAGTCTGGGGGAGCAGACCCGGAGCAGTCGCTTGCTGGGGCTGCGTGGGGGCAACGAGACCACCTTTGGAGCATCAGGGGTGCATCTTGCAGCTGTCTCTCCTCTAGCAGTCATGCTAGGCATAACATTTGGTGCTCATGGACCTGGATGAGGGCAAGGCCGTGGGTGAACCTAATTAATGAGACATGGCAACATGGGTGCACATTAGCATGCACTGGCTTTCATGGTGGGCCAACAATGTCCTCAGATGCTGCTACGAGTGGGGGCTATATGGGGGTGTGGGCAAACATCTGGTGAACACCCACCTGGTGGGTGCTAAATGTGGGCTATCATCTCATTTATTTTCTCCCTTAGACTATGGAGAAGGGAGTGCTGTGGATTCCCCTCTCAACAATTGACAAATGAGGAACCCTGAATGCTCCCTCTCCATGCCTTTCAAGCACTCCAGATGAGGAGCACTCTGAATTGGGACTGCTCCAGGTTTTCCGATGAACAGCTGAGTGGGAATAAGGAGCAATTCTTGTCTTCAGGGTTGAGGAGGGAGTATTTGGTGTTTCCTGCTCAATAGTAAAGGTGTGCACCAGGCACCCATGTCATTATTAGTTTTAGTGGAGCAGGTACCATTTGAGAGAGGACTGGGAACTATTTATTTCAAAAAGAAGGGAATAGTAGAAATTGCTAAGAACTAAAAGAACTGCTAAGGTGTCTCAGTTCTGGGCAAGTCCCCAGATCGCAGCAAAATTGCAGGATTCGGCCGGTTTCTAGAAACTTATCTGAAACTGGCATCGTAAGGGTGGGCCCTCTGACTCTTTCCGTATTGAGGATGACCAGTGGATAGCCTTCTATTCAGAATTGTTCCGTGACTCTTCTAGTGTAAACTCCACTTCCACCGACTGTGCAGCCTTTCATGATTCTACCTAAGCCCTCTCATTTCAATCTTTTCCACCTACTGAAGTGAGGGAAGTCTATGAAAGTATCGGTAGATTAAAATTAGGTAAAGCTTAAGGGGCAGAGGGCATCCCCTCTGAATTATTTAAAGAAAATGCCAGCTGGTGGTCACCAGTCCTTGCGTCTTACTTCACTGCTATTAATCAAACTAAAAGTATATCTCGGTCTTGGACTCTAGCAGTGATAATTCCCATATTTAAAAGAGGCAACCCAAGGGACTCAGCCTGTTACAGGTCTATTAGCCTGTTACCTATTATTAGCTGAGACTTCGCATCCTCCTGAATGTTTGTTTGTCTTCTCCCCTGTCTCTCCCACTGTCCCCTCTCCCTGTCTCCCCCTCCTTGTCTTTTAGATTGCAAGCCACAGGCAGGAACCACGTCTATTTCTATGTTCTGTACAGCGCCAGCCACATGGCTGGTGCTATATAAATGTTTATAATAATAATAAACTATATACTTGAGGGCTTTTACTAGTTTTAGAAAAATGGGTGTCTGCACAGGCTCTTCTCGCAGAGGAGCAGTCAGACTTCCGTCAGGGCAGATCAACAATAGACAATTGCTTCGTTCTATCCCACATTATAGACAAATATGTCCATGTTAGAAGAGGAAAACTGTACCTCGCATTTATTGACCTATCAAAAACATTCAACTTGGTCCCCAGAAGGATCTTGTAGGACAAGTTGGTCAAGATGGGTATCGATCCCCATTTGTTCGAGGTAATTGTTAAATTACATGAAAATGTTAGAGTAGTTGTCAAAACTGGCCCTGGCGGAAGTAGAACTGATTCTTTTCCTTTACAATCAGGTGTAAGATAGGGATGCCTATTGGCGCCGATCCTTTTCAATCTTTTTATTAATGATTTGGTTCAGGAGGTCAATGTTGCAAACCATACCCCGCCCGCTATTGGAAATAGACCATTATCAATCCTCCTATATGCTGATGACGTTATATTAATGTCTCAAACTAAACAGGGCCTTCAAAAATGTCTAGATGCTGTGAACTCCTTTTGTGTAGGAAATTTACTTTCAGTAGATCTTAGCAAATCCAGCATAATGTGTTATGGAACCACCCACCTAAACATTCGATGGAATTTGGGGATGCAGGAAATGACATTGGTATCATGTTATACCTATCTTGGCCTTGTGTTTGCATCTTCCCAATCTTGGAGGGCCAACAATGCAGACGCTTGTTAGTATTCTGCATCTGTATCGTACCTTCCCAGTGGCATCAATTGAACAGATTATTGATATCTTCTCAGTAAACGTTTTCCTCAATTGTTATATGGAGCTGAAATTACGGATATGGGTTCCTCAAATAGCCTAGAATTCCCACAAAACTATTTCTTATGGAGCATTCTTAACACTCCAAGAGCAACAGCATTGCCACTGTTGCGAGCTAAAACAGGTTTTTTGAAGATAGCAGTGCACTCTAATTTGAGAGCGCTGTTCTTCTGGCAGAAATTGGCATGGGGAAATTGCTCATGCCTAGCAGCCCAATGCTATCGTGAGCAAAGGAGCCACACAGGCAGTATACCATATAGATGGGTTGCCTGGATTAAGAAACTTGTGGTTGAGTTTGCTTTACTAATAGAAGGGAATGAGCCCCTGGAAACTCTTCTGGACAAAGCAGAAATTAAATACCGAGCCATACGCTATGCAGCTGAAAGAGAAATTGATGCAGTTAGATCTAATAGGATTGCTCTGCTATACCCTTTGATTAAACAAAGTCTCCTTTGAACACTATTTATTGCAGATCCTAGATCCAAGACTAAGCAGGCAAGTCACCTTACTGCGTTTTAACTGGTTTGACACCGCTGTAGTCAAAGGCAGGAGAGAATGCCTAGCATACCTTTCCAGAACTTGCTCTTGTGACAATTGAGCAATGGAGTCACTATCGCATGTCATATTCAGCTGTCCGCACTACAGTGATCTTAGGGCGGCATGGATTGACCCGCTGTTTGTTAATTTTGCTTTTTCGATTGAGGAGAAAATGATCTCTCTAATGCGTGGCCTTGATCTGCAGTCAACGAAGGCTGCTGCCTTTTTTCTCCTGTTAGTAGAGAGGAGGAGGAAACACACCCAGGGAAATTAACATGCATCTAGAGTATATAGATCTCATTTGAATTTGTCCTTCAGGTATTGCAGGTAGCTAACCAGTAGGATGAAATCTTATTTAGGGTTAGTTCCCCCTCTGTGGTTTACTAAGCTTTTCCGTTAAGGAGTCTCAATTCCCAGATGTTACTGTGAGTTAATTTATGTATAGGTGGATTATCCATTTTGTGTGTGTAATATTTGTGTGAGCTGTTGTGTGAATTTTCGGTATTGGATTATTACCATGATTTTTATTATTTAGCCTTATTTATTTGGGCTGTTAATTTGTGCATTTGTTCATTGGGCATTTGTATTTATTTATTTTTTATATTGTTATAGCATAATTGCTGGACACAATAAACTACTACCACTACTACTACTACTACTACTCTATTAGTTTTAGTTTTTTTGTTTTTGTTATTTAAATCATTCATTTTCATAAATATCAATATTTCATTTTTGGTTTTGGCTTTGTTTTCAATTTCCATTGATTTCAATGCAGCGGTCTGTCTCTTGGTGGGACTGGGCCACCTGGTACATATCACGCCGGTGCTCCATTCTCTGCCGATAGCACTGGCTGCCGATAGTTTTCTGGGCCCAATTCAAGGTGTTGGTCTTGGCATATAAAGCCCTAAACAGCTTAGGTCCTACCTATCTGCAGGACCAACTCATCCCCTGGATTCTGGATCGACCCCTGTGGTCATCCAGGGATGCCCTGCTTGAGATCCCCTGAGTGTACCAGCAGGCTACACAGGGGAGGGTGGAGAAGGAGGCCTGGCTGGCCCCAGATCTCCCCTCCTTTCAAAGAAGTTGTAAGACCTGGCTGTTCCACCAGGCATATGGGGAGAGGGGGGGAGATGGATGTGGGGGATTGGGTTAGGGTGGGGGTGTGGTGGGATATTTTTATCCTCCTTTCGTGTGTTGTTTTTAGTTTTACGGTCTGATTTTATTGATTGTAAGTCACCCCGAGCTGCCTATGGAAGGAGGGATGGAGTAGCAAGGTTTTAAAATAAAATAAATAAATACACACATTTTTGGCTATAACTGTTATTTTGCAAAAATCTGCATATACATTCCTGGTTGTAATTAATTTGTATCCCATCCAATATAGATCCAATATAGATGAAACTTGGAAAATGTATACCCTTCCCCAAGTTTACTATCTCTGCCAACTGTCAGAAGGATTCAATAAGGAGTCCTAGTGGTATAAGTAATTAACTTATACATGTATGTATGACTGTAATTTCTTTGTATTCCAACCAGTGTACATGAAATTTGGCAGGGCTTATCTCACACCTTCAGGATAATCTCTGCCAAATATCAGAAACATGTGATAAAGGGTCCCAATTTTATAAGCCTGCACAGCATATGCAGAGAAGGAGCCTATGCCAGGGATTCTCTGATGTGTCACTGGGTATACATTCTGTTTGTGATGCCAATTGGCCAGCAGAAATGTCAACCAAATAACCTAATTTTGTGCTGTGACCACCCCAACTTCTCTCCCTCACTTGTTACTGGGAAGTTGGAAGCATCTGTGTAGGAAAGAGCCAAATAGAGATTCTCTTATGTCCTCTGTCACAGTGCTGCAGGATGTGATTGTGATGATAATTGGTCAGTCTGGATCTATAAACCAGTCTCTTGATTTCTGGGGATGCTATCCCAAAAGTCCCAGTTATGTCCCTTCTGATTTGCTTGCATTGCCCTTGGCAGCAATGCAAGCAGCCCATCATTCCTATTCTTCCCCAGTGTTTCTGTGAATAGCATCAGGACATCCTCTCCCAGACTACAATGTGGTAGCAGCAGCTTGATCACGGGTGTCATGGAGCTGGACAATCAGGGGAGTGAGGAGGAGACTCCTGCTTGTGATGCTTCTCCTGTGGCCCTGTTGGGGACAGAGGCAGTGACCCCCAGCAGCAGTGACATGAAGAAAGCATGGTGCCCCAGGGGGCCTGTGTGGGACCACTTCAGGTCAGTGAGGGCAGGTGACACCAGTGAGGTGGCCTGTGTCCACTGCGGGAAGGCAGTGAAGTGTGGGAATAAAAGGGGAAACCTCAGTAACAACGGGATGTTCTCTTACCTGAGAAGTACGCATTGGGCAAAGATGATGGAACTGGAAGGGAAGTTAGGCACTGTGTATAGGAGTGGGTTCCCTATCCCTGCTGCAGTGAGCACACCCTCCTCCTCTGCTCATGGTGAGGGTAATAAGGCAGAGCAGCAGCCCCTATATCAAACCCCATGAGCAGCAGCAGTAGTGTTATGCAGTAGTCCACTATGGAAGAGTTGGGGTTTGGGCAGTTCCAACATGGAGGGCATCCTCCAGTGGCAATGAAAATCACCAGGCAGGTGGGTGAGATGATTGTGCTAGATGACCAGCCCTTCAGCATAGAGGAAACCAGGGATTCCACCTGCCTACCTGGCTCTGACTGTTCACTGGTGGCAGCTGCGGGTGGCAGGAGGAGCAGCAGTAGGGGTGAAGGGGCAGGGTGTCATGTAATTCCTATTATAAGCATATATTTTTGGCCATCTGTGTTCCTAATGTATTAATTTTGAGTTTCTATATGTTAACTTCTTGTTTCAACGTATTGGATTTGTGTTTTGCAGTATTGATTCCTAAAATCAACTTCTGTGATTAGTTTGGTTCAGGCTGAAGTTTCTTCAGCTACATTCCAATGAACTTTTTTCTAAACTTCCCAAATGAACTTTCACTGTATTCAAGGAAACAGTCAAATGGCTAGGAGTTAGAGGCCATCTGTTATGTGTCTAGATGACGAATGATCAGGGCATAAACATCTCCAAACTGAGAAGGAGTCTTTAAGTTAGTTTGTTCCTGCTAACATATCTATTTAATTACTGGTTGAAATAACCTTTAAGCTTTGGTTAGTCTCTCTGTAATCTGTCAATTATCTTTGATAAAAATATACGGTTTCTATTTAAACCTTGAAGGAAATTTAAAAAAACTTTACTTGTTCAGAATTAAGAGAGCCAATTAGAATCCAGTGTATTTCCTTATTAACTGATGTCAGCAAATGCCAGCAACGTCAGTCCTCAAGAATGTGAGCCTTCTGGAAAACTGCTTAAGAAGGGAGACAAGAGCTTTGCTCTGTAGACTGAAATTCCACACACCATGGGATTTCTTTCTCACCAACATCTTGGCAGACAAAGGGAAGAACTGGGAAGAATGTAAAGTATTACTCTTGATATCTTTGAGCCAATGAATTGAGCATATGTTAAG
>QEPC01008443.1:7109-22796 GCA_003113815.1 Sphenodon punctatus | reverse complement strand
TTGGAAAAAGTGAAACCCAATTTAGTATGATTAGTTCAGCTAAGCCACAAAGCTCACTTTCCATTTGTAATAAATGGGACCACGCAAAACGTGACAAGGGTACATGTGGGATCTGCTTCATGCACAGGTCATGGATGAGAGCCACACTGCCACCAACATAATAGGAGCCTTGGACACCATGGCGGAGTGGTGGCTAAGGGAGGAAGCACCTATCATCAAGGGGTTTGTGGTCAATGACAATGTCGGCAACATGAAGAGGGCAGTGCAGGATGCCGGGTTCCAGCACATCCCATGTGCTGCCCACACCCTTCACCTGGTGGTGAAGGGATGCTCTGGCCCTGGGGGAGAACAAGGGAGATCACAGCAGCAGTCCCCTTACCCTGCTGATTGAGAAAGGCAGAAAAATCACAGAGTATCTTAATAGGAGTATGAAGAGTGGGCACCTCTTGAGGGAGAAGCAGGTGGAGGTGGAGCCACAGCAGCACTGCCTCATGCAGGAAGTCAGTAAGTGGTGCAACTCCACCTACCTCATGCTAGAGCGCCTGGTGGGGCAGCAGCGGGTCCTGCAATGGGGTGGTGAGGCCACTAGAACAGGAAGAATGGGTCATGATGACCCAGACTGTACACGTCCTTAATCCCTTTAAGGACGTGATGGTGCGGTGACAACCACCCTGAGCCAGGTCACCCCCATGGTCCGTAATCCGGTCTGGCAGATGGCAGGCTTCCTGGATGACCAAGGGGGGGGGGCAGGGTGGTGGCCCTGGTATGAAGGTTGAAGGAGCTTCGACCGCCTGATTGGGAAGGAGGTCTATATTCTCTCCACCATGCTGGACCCCAGGGTGAAGGCAAGTGTGGTATCTCACATGGCAGACTTCACCCTGAGGAAGCATTCTCTGGTGGAGAGGGCATGGGCAGTACAGGGGGTTATACGGCAGCAGGGCCATAAGGGTGGACAAAGCAGCATCAGCAGCAGTTCTGCGGTGGCCAGACCCATCACCCACTAGACCACAGCAGGCAGATGGAGTCTGACAGTGTGGAGATGGCAGTGGAGAAGTATCTGGAGGCGTCAGTGTTAGACCACAGCAGTGATCCCCTGCAGTACTGGGTGGAGAAGGGGAATGTATGGCAGGCCCTGACCAGGGTGGCACAGGAGCTGGTGTCCTGCCCACCAACCAGCATGCCCAGCAAATGGGTCTTCTCATGCAGGGGACATCGCGCGTCCTCACCATTTGAGACTGGGTGCTGGGTTGGTGGAGCAGTTGCTGTTCCTGAAGGTCAACCTGCAGCTGCTGGGTTTCCTTGAGCTGGCGGTGAACTCAGAGTGAGGGGGCAGTGGCACACTTGAGACTTCCCTCAGGTCTCTCTCTTGATGCCTCCTGCGCCAACCCCTCTTGCCAAAACCCTCTTTCTTTATTATTCCTCTGCCCTGGGGCAATCTCTCCCTCTCTCTTTATTATTCTACCTCCCTCAAAGCAATCTCTGCAAGCTGACACCCTGTAACATAGGGTAGTGCCGACAGCCAGTGCCCACCTGTCATTCCATCTACCTCACATGGTGCCATTAGGCCACTCTGGGGCACACTCTGCAAGTTGAAGTCTTGATGTTGTGTCAGGTAGGGATCTGACAGTGGAGATTTACACACAGAGGCAGTGGCTGGACTGTGCTGGCCAATGCTACCTGATATACAGAACCAGAGAAAGAGAGAGAGAGTGAGACATGCTGCTGGCCATGCCACCACCCACCATATACTAGCAGGGACAGACAGGGTGTCCCTGATGCTAGAATGAGGGGGTAGGGGAGGGGAGAGAGAGAATAATAAAACTGCCCAAACTGTCACCTGCCAGAACCAGAGAAAGAGCTCATCTGTGGCATGTGCTCATGTTCAATGCCCACATCCAGCAGCAAACCCACCAGAACAAGACGGAAACACAAAACATATGTGCCCATGTGTCTGCACCTGCGACCACCTATTGCAATGATTGAATGAAGGGCTCTCAATCACTCACTAATTTTCTCTCTCTCTTTCTCCTATGCCCTGCTCCCCATGGGGCGATCTCTCTGAGAGATGAAGACACCTCGCCACTTGGGGGCTTCCCAAGGCTGCCCCCCGTGGGGTGATCTCTGTGCAAGAATGGGCAGTGCACCTGCCGATGCCTCTCTGTCAATGCCTCGCTCTCTCTGGCACACCCACACAGACAAAAGCCCTGTCCCTCCTGGGGTGCTGTCTGCAAGTTGAGACCCCGGCACATCTTGGGACTAATACGCTACCTGTGCTGCTGCTGACGCTCATGCCTTCCCACCTGTCACCTGCCTGCTCTGCTCCTCCACTGAAACCTGCCCCTCCTGGAGTGCTGTCTGCAAGTTGAGACCCCAGCACATCTTGGGGCTAATACGCTACCCATGCTGCTGCTGTTGGCAGGTAGGGATCGAACAAACTGTATATATAAACAGATTCTGCCACCTGAGAGGAATAACAGATTGGACAGGTCAAAATTGGCTGGTAACAAATATAACTTTTACAAAAAAAATTCAACACACATTTTAACTATGAGGAAAACAAACGTTTGAATTATGTGCAAAAAAGAAAAAAACACCATAGGATTCTTCTGCCCTGTCCCCTGGAACACGGGGGGAAAGGGACAACAGTCCATGGGACAGAGGTGTAGGGACCTCTGTGACTTCTGCCCCATACTGCCTCGCAACATCAAGTGTCCCCAACATTGTTTCTTTTCAGTACTGACATACTCCATGTAAGCCTGTGCCTGCCGCTCCCTTACCTGGAGCACCTGGAACCGATCCACCAGACTTTCCTCCACATCCCTCATGGTGGCCTGGAAACCCTCAAGGTACTTGGTTGCAGTTTTCCTCAGAGATCCACAAAATGGCCTCACTTCAGAGGTAGTCCTCATCACGTGGGGCTGGGGAATCATCAGAGGAGATGGAGGGGGACGATGCCTCTTGTGGCGCAATTGCCTTCTCCCCTCCACTTCATGTTGTTCCTCCCTTCAAGTGCTGCCAGTACCACCAGACGCACTCCTCTTCACCTTGATGAGGGGTGGACAGTCTTGATGTGGGCAGCGAGCCCAGATGTGGTCCCCTGCAGCCACCTCTTTATGTTTTTGTTGTAGTTCTAAAGAACATAAAAAGACAGGAACATAAGAAGTGCCATACTGGGTCAGACTAATGGTCTATCAAGCCCTGCCTGCATTCTGTCTCCACAGGTGGCTGGCCAATCTCTGTCTGCAGGGGACTTCCTAGCAGGTCATAGGGCAATCTATTCCCTGTGTTGCAGCCCTCTTCCTTACCTTGCATTGTAAGAAGCCACCTTTTGGGGTATAGTAATGTTTCCAGACTGCAGACCTTGTTGACCTGCTTGGGCTCTGGGACATTGGCCTTGATTTGGGGCTTTCGCCACCAGCATCGAGACTGTCCACCTCAACAGTCTCTGAAACAAAAACACATAGCTACATAATATTATGCAATCATGGTGATGCTTCCAGTCCTTCCCAGACCAATAGCCATTCTCCCACACCAAGTGGATGGATGGTGCTGCTGCCTCCTTCCCTTTCTCCCACCTACACCACCACCTGGGGTGTGGACTGCAAGTTGAGACCCTGCAATGTCTGTCTTGGGGTGCTGCTGCTGCTTGTGCCTGACTGGCTGCCCATCCACTAGCCCACATACCTGCAAGCTTGCTCTAAAGGATAGTATTCTTCTTGTCACTCCCTCCTCAAAGTTCTATGGAACACTAAATAAATAAAAACAAATTGTACAAACCTGGCAGTGGCACCTCCTCTGCCCTGCTCCTCCTCTGGTGAGGATACCACCTCAATCACCTCATGAGATGGTCCAGCCTGGGCCTCCATATGATGTTCCTCCACCTCCACCTTCCTCTTCAGGTTCTTCCTGCTTCCTTCCATCCTCTCACAGACACACACACAGCTAACTAGCCACACACAGCCAGGCAGTCACACCGCACAGCTGATCGAACTACTGTTTCCAGTTTTGGTATTGTTCCCGGTCTCACATAATCATGATACCCAAAAATAAAATCTTCATTGGCACACAAAATCAAAATCAATAAATACCAATAATAATACCAAAACCAAAATCTTCGTTTGAAATTGGTACCAATATCGATAATGACAATGATAATGAAAAATGACATTTTGTTAACGATAATGAAAACACATTTTAATAACAATAACAAAGAACGACATGGGACCCTGGTGCACACCCCATACACAGCATTCCCTGTGACTTAGCTGAACTAGAAAAGGTACAGAGAAAGGCAACGAGAATGATAAAGGGCATGGAATGGCTTCTGTACAAAGAGAGGCGTAACAAGTTGGGTCACTTCAACTTAGAGAAGACAGAGAGGACATGATCGAGGTTTATAAAATCTTGAGTGGTGTGGAATGAGTAGATGGGTAAATAACCATTCCCTCTCAAATAGTATTAGAACTAGGGGACACTCCATGAAGCTAGCTGCTGGCAGATTTAAAACAAATAAAAGGAAGTACTTTTTCACTCAATGCATAATTAACCTATGGAACTTGTTGCCAGAGGATGTTGTTTGGTTTAAAAAAAGGATTTGATAAGTTTTTGGAGAGTAGGTCTATTAATGGCTATTAACCAAGCAGCTTATGGGATGAACGTCTTACTGTTGGGAGCTGGGAGTGAACAACGGAGAATGGATTGCCCATTGTGATGGTTAGTTCTTTCCCCATGCGATCGAGATTGGCCAGTGTCAGAGGACAGGATGCTGGGCTTGATGGACTGACTCAGTATGACACTACTTATGTTCTTATGCGTTCTCTGGCAGAATGCTGTGCATGGGCACTTGATGGAGAACACATGTACAGGTAAGTTGTAAACCTAATAAATGGTCAGGTGACCATTCAGTTGTGTATGGCTATCACGTGGTTTGTTTTCACCTTAAGCGTGTTTTTAGAGGAGCTTGTTCTGTTCGCGGATTTCTCAATCTGCTGTCACCAATCTTGCAGGGGAGAAGGGGAGCAGTTTAACTGTGCCTCCCCACACCGGATGTTGCCCAGCTGCCATTGAAAACAGCGGCACCAGGCGGCTCGCACATTCATTTCACATCCATATTTGTCAAACCCTGATATTGAGGTTTGACAAATCCAGATGTAAAATTAACATGCGAGTGCTTGGTGCTGCTGTTTTCAATGGCGGCCGGGCGACTTGTGGTGGAGGGAGGCAAGTCTCAACTACCCCCCCTCCAAGGTTGCTGAGAATGGATTGAAAAATCTGCGAAGAGAACAGACTCATCTAAAAAGGGCCTTAGTACAAACAGGAAACTTTGAAAGCAATATGAGAAAAAACTGAAGAAGGTATGGTAATGTTCTCTCATCCAGTCTTCCAAAGAAAGGCCAGTTCTCAAATCTCTCTCTCTCTTTCATCCATCTTATTATTTACAAACTTTTATTTTAAAGCCAAATAGTTTTTGAGCCTCTCTCAAGTGTAAAGGGCAAGGAGGATTCAAAGAGCTTGCCCTAACATTTCTCCTCATGCACTAACCAAAGTTTTAGTCCTAGTAGTATTTGAACCAACATAAGGATAAGGAGGAATCTGGACAAATTGAGCAGGCTGGCCACACAAGGATCTGGAAAGAGAGAGAGGGACAGAGAATAAATGCGAGTGGAGGAAAGAGGGTAATGACAAAGGTTGTACTGCAAGCTAAATTTCTATTTTATAGAATGTTTGCTTCAGATTAGGATTCTATGTAACAAAAAAGTGTGTGACTATTACGTACTTATTTTCAAGATACTTGTACATATTCAGTGTTGTCTATATTTCATCTTTTGTAGGTCACAATGTTGTTATTGTCGTGCCTAGGAAGTTGGGAACTGCAGAGCTGCTTTGTAGCCACTGTATAAAAATATAATAAAAAAAGTAGGGAGTGGGAAGAAAAGGATCAGATTTAGATAACATTTCCTTGCATTTTAATTGTACCTGGAAAAGGAAATATTGTTTTATCTGTTGACAATGCATAGACTTTTTTTTTTTATTGCAGCCCATTTACCTTTCTAGCTGTAAATTCCTTGAGGTTGCATTGTCAGCATTATCTAGCTTTTCCTGCTCATTTTTCAGATAGCTCCAAATACGTTGGCTAGATTTCTCTACATCAAAGGAAGTGGGGCCTCTCTCACCTTTACTGACTTCCTATCCATCCCCGAGTCCCATTCAAAATTTGATCTGCCTTTATAGCTTTTCACAACGCTCAAGGGTTTCCTATTTGCTTGACCTTATATGAAGATACTTTCCCACTTTCTCACTCCATTCCAGATATTTTGGCCTATAGTGTGACCTCCAATGCATTACTCTTCACAGCTGGTGGCTGCTGCCTCATTTGCACTTTCCTCTCCATATGGAACTCCCTCCCCTCTCTCTTGTACCACTGAGTTACTTCCTCTCTTTAAATCTGACCTTAAATCATCCCTTTTCTTCTCTTTTTTTTCTCTTTAGCCCATGACTGACACTCACTCTGAAGTGTTTTGTGGTGTTGTATAAAAGATCCTCCATGAAAATAAAATGTCTTGTACAGCAGCTACTATAGTATTCTTAGAGTATGGTATACTTTGGCTCTGAAGTGCATTCAGTTTGGACTTTGAGAGATGGGGTAGGAATTAAAATGTAAATGCATATTTATATTGGTAAAGTCATTTTGTAGTTCTAAGACATGATCCAAAGTCAAGTGATTAATTTGGTTCATGCAGAGTGGAGGATTTTCTTTACAAATTGCTCTGCTGACCTTGATCATTGATGCTACAACCTCCACTAATTTAGGATGATGTATAAAAATGGTATTCAATATGCATATAAAACTGAAGTTTATTAAACTTTTGACCTTCATACACCATTTAATGAAATAGCATGAACACTGAATTGAAACACACATTGTCAAGATACTGAATTTTGAATTGTGTTACAACTATAGGTCTTTGTTCTGCTCCAAACCCTCCTAAATTGACTTTTGTCATGCTCATACATGGCTCAGTGTTTTCAAATGACTTGCAATCAGCCACAGTTGTTGGCAGAAACCAGCCAGAGAAGATTGATATTGTTTTGCAGTTTGTATATATAAAAAATTCCTATGATCAACAGAAAATATACTTCCATTCAGTCCAATTGTGGCTTGTACAATGTGGCAATTACTGTGGTGTAGAGAAAAAAATTAGTGTAGTAATTTCTTTTAGGTTATTTTGTCTTCTGATAAGCTTTTAAGAAAGAAGAACACAAAGATAAGTTATTTGTAACAAAAAATGCACTGAATTTTCCATGGCATACCCAAAGAATGAAAACAAATTGCTGACAGATTGAAATAATTCCCATTGGGTCACTAATGTCAACAACAACTTGCCGAATTGCTGTATTTTGAACTAGAAATATCTTTCATGATATTTGCTTAGATATGAAAACGAGGCTATTTTTTTCTCTCCCACTGCCTTTTTTTCACTTTTAAAATCACCTTGACTACAACTCTGTTGCTAACTGCTCCAGCTGCATTGTTCATTTAAAAAAAAAAATTCTGTAAAGTAGAAACAATTGGAAAGACAAAGAACATCTATTTTCCTTCATAATAAAACTGCTTAATCTTTTTGCATATTTGTGGTGAGGCATAAATTGCAGCATGCAATACATGCCCCAGAAGAATAATTTCCACATTGCTTTATTTAAAGTCAAGTTTAGTGCCAGATGTGAACATTTTATGCTACGTCTAAACAAAAAGATATTCAGCAGCAAATTATGCTAAACAGGAAAGCGCATTACAGCATAAATGCTCCAAGGGGACATTTATCCTAGCATTATTCTCCTGTTTAAAGACAGTAGCCTAGATAGGAATTGGATATTAACTACTTGCCAATGCCATACTTGGAGCATAGCTGAGCTGTAATACTGACAGGTAATTTTTTTCCAGTCCATGGATAAGATGCTTCAGAAAGCTCCATGGTCAAAGAAAACAAAAGTACTTTTATTCTTTAAAATATTCTGCATTTTTAGTATACACTATTGAAGAAGAGACTTGTAATATAGGAAAGAGATACAGTCATAAACTTTAGGGTCTGATTTTGCCATCTTTCTTGTATTGAATAGTATTTGAAGATTTCAGTGAGATTACACTATAAGGTAGCATTCAATATCTTCAAGGTTGGGTTGTTAGAAGTTACTAAGAGTTAAATAGTCATTTATTTAGTTATTGTGCTTCTCCAAAATTTTCTTTATCCATACTCAACATAATTTTTAAATATCCAACAATATGCAGATGATACTACTAAAAAGAGCTAAAACATTAAAGGCAATATATATTTTATGTAAGATAAGTAAAGGATACTTGTGTGGTATCTCCTACATTGTTTGTAAGCTCATTAAATTAATATTTCCTTACAGACTTCCTTTTGGAAAGCAAGAACTAGAATTATTGTAAGAAATCATTCAGCCCTTTTCAATGTCTCTGGTATGCTGGAAAATCAAATCTGTAGCGACCAAAAAAATGTAGACCTTTATTTCCATGTGAAAGCTGAGACTTCCATTCATTTCAAGGGCAGCCCCTACTAACTGCATGGTTTCTGTGGGAACAGAAAGCAATGTGATCACATAGAGAATGTGGGTGTCTTCCTTGACAGGTCAGTAAAGCTAATATGACAATGACCCTTTCCCCTGTCAAGGCCCAATCTGAACAAGAACAACAACAAAATACCTGCCTAGCATTTGTACCATGGAAGTCTGTAATAACTGGAAAAAATGTGTTTATCATCAACTTTTTCACAGTAGGAGACTTAGAACTTATTGGTTTCAAGCTGGAGCAAATTAATATTTTTAAACAGGCCCCTGACGAGGAACACTACTTATCCAATAGTGAGAATTTAAGGCAGGATGAAATTATTAAGAAATATGAGAACTAGAGAAAATGCAAAAGGTTTGTGGTTGCACAGCTCACTCTAAGTGACTTTAAACTTGACACTATTGCCTGCAACGTCAAAATTAAAAAAAACAACATAGGCAAATATAATAGAATAAACACTCAAAAACCCTTTGTTCTGTGTCCAGATGTATCAGTGAGTCTCTTTGTGATATGGGAAAAATTATCTAATGAGCTGTTCCTAAACTATGTAATCTCCCAAACTTTAGGGACTCCTGTACCTAGAGAATAGGAAATCAGACTAGAGTGGCAGCCTATTCAGTCTTTTGGGTGGTTGCCTCCTTAGTCTGTAGTCACTATTAATTATTAATTTATTATTATTATTATTATTATTAATAATAATAAACATTTATATAGCACAAGCAATGTACCTGGCACTTTATTTTGCATAGTCTTGGAGGAAAATGTGTGTGTGTGCGCGCGCCAGCTCAGAAGCAAAGAAAGCCAACAGGTGGCACAGGAAATAATCAGAATATGAGGACAATAGGACTGGGACATGGAGCAGAATAGGAAAAGATGAAGGTAAATATGAGGTGGTATAGACGAGTGAGGGTGAGACAGGAAATCAAGAAAAATGTACCTTTCCTACGTACCTTTGCCTACACAGCAAGGGTATGCATGTGCAGAGAGGTGTGCTCAGTAGCTGCCACACAATTATGGAACTCTCTCCCTCATAGGCTAGTCTGAGTCTGCTCACCTTTCAGAGGCTGTGTAAGACCTTTTTATTTGGCTAGACATTTGGCAAACAGGAACAGGGTTTGAGGTTTTTTTTGTGTTGTAACCCATCCTGAGCCCTTGGGAATTTTATTTTTAAAAATAAATAAATATCAGGGAAACTTACATAATTTAACAACATATAAAACAGCGAATGCCCCCCCATCCCTTCCCTAAACGCTCCATCCAATCCCACCCAAGCCTATCCCTGCCTGCCAAACACTTGGCCAAATAAAAAGACCTTATGCCGCTTCTGAAAGATGAGCAGTCTTGGGCTTAAGACAGATCTCCAAGGGGTAGGACTTCCATAATTGTGGGGTAGCCACTGAGAACACCTCCTGTGTGTCCTTGTGGAAACCTCATGGGCAGATGATTACACACAAGTGCGTGCTCCAGGCCAGTATCAGAGGCCACAATGGAACATGAGGGAAGCGTCTGTCTTTCAGATACTTGGGGCCCAGCTGTTTAGGGCTTATATAAGGTCAAACCCAGCACCTTCAATTGTGACTGGAAAGCTATTGGCAGCCAGTGCAGACTCTGGAGCACTGGTGTAATGTGCTCTTGATGGCCCGTCCCTGATAGAAGAGGGGCCACTGTATTCTGCACCAACTGCAACTTCTGAACAGTCATCAAGGGGAGCTCATTGTAGTCTAGCCCTGAGGTTACGAAGGCATGGATGATGGTGGCCAAGTTCAAATCTGATAATAAAAAGGTTGCAGCCTTCTCAACTGGTCACTGCCGCAACCTGGAGATCCAGGCACAGTGATGGATTCAAGTGCACCTCAAGTCAGAGAACCTGACTGACCAAGGGAGGTCAGACTCCAACAATAATAGTAGTCCTTATGTCCCCTAGATGACAAAGTCAGCCAACCATCCTCACTTTGGCCTTGTCTGGATTCAGTTTCAGTCTGCTCACCCGCATCCAATCCCTAATGGCAGCCAGGCACTGGGTAAAACACCAGGACTTGGGTCAGATGAAAAGAAGAGACAGAATTGCGTGTCATCAGAATACTGATGGCACTTCACTGTAGATCTCCATACAACCTTACCCAGGGGCCTTGGATATGCATTGAACAGGAATAGGAATAGAATGGAACCCAAGGGAGCTCCTGAGGGGATTATGATCCACCGCCCATCACCATCTTCTGGGTTCTCCCAACCAGGAATGAGAGGAAGCACTCAAGAGCAGTCCTGTGAACCTGCCAGGTGATGCAACAATACCCCATGATCAATTGTATCAAAGGTTGCCGAAAGATCTAACAAAATCAACAGGGTGCAATTACATCTGTAGATTTCTAAACAGAAATCATCAACCAAGGCTACAAGCACAGTCTCCGTGCCATACTCAGGATGGAATTCTGATTGACATGGGTCCAGGAATCTGATAGAATCAAGATGCTCCTGAAGTTGTGTGGCAGCCACCCTTTCAATAACATTCCCTAAGAAGCGAAGATTGGATATGGGGCGATAGCTGGCAGGCGTTCCAAAAATTTTTTTTGACCAGGTGTTAGACAACCACAGTTCTCTCTCTGGCTAATTCAAGTCTGCTGCAGGAACAACTCCTTTGTCACTCAAGGGCCCGATCCTTCCCGTTTACAGGCTCTTTACTCTCTGGGTTTGCAAGAGCTTGAGCGCTCTTGTTGCTCACTTGTGTTCCAATGTTAGACACTGACACTTCTTCATAAAGAGAAGTAAGTTTACATAAGCAAGATAGTTGATACAGAGTGGTTACTAGAAATCAAAGGTAAATACAACGCATTCCTGATCTATACTGGTTGAGTTCCTAAATCAGCCTTACCCTATAAAGGTCCGTAAGTTTCTCTCAGTCATTTGGTGTAAGCGACTGGGTCTCCAGACTTAGAGTAGAAAGTAAAATCATCTCTCCCCGTTCATGATCTCCAGCCTGACTGGCTGCAAGATGGTGAGTGAGTTCCTGAAAGTCACTTGAAAAGCCCCCTTTCCCCCTCTGAGGTACAACTCCTTATATCCTCAGGAGGAAACTTCTCGTTATCAGCTTTCTCTGTCTCTGCATGTAGGCAATGGCTGCCTGCATTAGCATATAAAGGTCTCTGGCCACCTTGTCTGGCCCCCGTCTGGGCAATCAACAAAACTGTCTTTCAATTTCCTGGAGGTTGGTGACGTGTCACAGCTGTGATTTGGGTTTTACAGTTCTCAATTGTAACATTACATACATGTGGAACCTTTTGCTTTACATATTTACCAGAAATATAGTCTACATATAGGACCGTGTTACAAATGTGTGACCCTATGTTCCTCCGTGACAATCGTACCAGAGAAGTAAACATGCGGTTGTTAATCACACTGTGATGATGATCCCCTCTCTCGTCACACATTGTAACAACTTTGCTAGCTGCTCTCCTTCCCCTTCCATGATGTAATCTATGGACAGCCCTTAATTTCTCTGTGATTTATTCCACCATTTGTGGAAAAGAGTATAAATTGTTTGCCTATCTCATGGGGTGTTGAGAGAATTAATTAGTGCTTTCAAAATGTTTTAAAATCCTATGATGAAAGGTGCTATGTAATTGCAGTTTATTAACATTTATAGCTGGATATTATTGTGCTTGGATGCCCACTTCAGAAACTGGTCAAATAAAAAGTTCCTTTCCTACTGATTTTGTTACTTTTCATTTGGAAATTAATTATTTCCCCATTTCTAATAAAGCAGAAGTTAGTATTGCTGCTTTCTAGCATTGTCATCTGTGGAATGAGATTTGTTGGCTACTAACTAACTAACAATGACAGCTAAGGAGCTCTCTGTTACATCAAAATGGTAAGAATCGTTTTTTAAAAAATTCCAAATTGGCACTTCCCTTTGCATCTTCACCACTTACAAGGGGTTCATCTCTATTCTCCTGATTTTATTCATATCTTGCAGTACTCTTTTAAAGCCCTAACTCCTGGAGTCATACGCATATATGAACCTTTGTACTTTCATTTCCCCTCCCTTTTTCTTTTTATAAAGGCACGTTTTGGGTGTGGACTAAATGAAGTTTAAAATGCGACAAAGCGTATCCTAATGCCCCAAAAGGCAGAAAACAAATAACTCCCATCTACCAATGTATTATCTTTAAAAAAATATTTAATAAGTTTGGGGGCTGAGTCTTGACTTCTGAATGTTTGCTCTACAGCTGTGGAACTTCCTTCCCTGGGAGGTTTCACAAAGACTGAGCATCTTCAGAAGTCCATGTAAGACCTATTTATTTGACTGGGTTTTTAGTAGACAGGGATAGGGTTTGGAGGTAGAAATGACTTAAAAGAAATTTTATATGGTGGGTTTTATATTTTTGTCTATTGTGAGCTGTCCTGAACCTGCAGGAAAGTGGGAGTGTAACAGGGTGGAAGGTTCCAGGAGGTGAGTATCAGCAGGATTCTGTCCATTGCCCAAGGAGTCATGTCACACTGGATCTCTTCTCACCCAGTGTCTTTATTAGCACAAAGAGTTCATCTTCACCATTATGTCCAATACTTACAGTGCCTTTAGGCTGTTGGCCAGGCACCAACCCTCTGACCAGGGTACAGTCTAATAAGACAATTCTCCTAAGCTGCTGGGCTCTTCTAGCCCCTTTCTCTCTCTTCTATAGGCCCTTTGCTAGGCAGTCCCTCTGCCTCAGGTGCCTCTTCTGCCAGGAGTAGCCTCCTGGCTATGGGCTGGCTTAGTCCCTTGTAGGCAGGGCTTTATCTCAGTTCCTGTCTATTGCCCCTAGTAAGCTCTCTCAGGCAGAGCTTTCCCCAGAATCTGCCTTTTATTCAATGTTCCCAACAACTCTCTCCAGCTTCACAGCAGGCACTCTCCTCTGACTGAGCCTTGCTCAGGCTCTTTAGGCTGGCCCAGCCATGCCCGTGCCTAGGTTTGAGGCATGGGGTGTTCACAACCATGATGCTGGCTCAGTGGGGCCTGCTTTGGCCTGTCTGGCCAGTGTCATGGTGGCTCATTTTTTCAGAGCTGCCAGATGTGGGGTTGGTACAAACCCAGGCCAGGGTGGCAGCCAAGCCTGAAGCATGGGCCTGGATCAAAGTGGGCCCATAGTCCATGCCCAACTGCCACCCAGCTGGGCCAGAGCAGGCAAATTAGGTGGGGATGTTTTTTCCTGGCCCTGGCTCCTCCCACTTTTAGGGGTTGCCATGACACCCAACCTGTAATAGGCAGCCATGGCTGCTCATCATGGGCTGCAATGGCAGCAGCGCAGGGGCATGACCAGGCAGCTGCAGGTCCCTCCCCATCTCTCCTCCCCCACCAGGGCATGCTGCAGGGATGTGTGTTCCCATGGCCAGAGCTCACCCCGCTGGGGAATCCCTCCCCACAACATAGGGTTAACTGATGCCTGTCACGTCAGGCAACACCCATACCGGCATTATCCTACTTTACTCCAGCACCTAGCCTCAGCTTGCCTGCACCTCCCAGGCTGATGCTCCCTGCTACAGGGAGATAGAAATAAAAACAAATAAATACATAAATCAGTGGCACAGGGACTTCTGATCAATCATGAGTTTATAAGATCCCAGCCTACAAAGGTGTTGGTAATTTTTTTCCAGATGCCAACACACTGGCCAAACATTCTTTTTGATCTGGGCATACCCTCACTCTTGACCTGAAAACATCTATGAACAGAAAGCAACTGGCCTCAGTTTACCACTATGTTGTTGGAGAGGTATCCCAGAACCCTGTCCCAAACTCCTTTTTATCTGTGCTAACTAATTGTTGGTTTGTTTGGGTCAAAGAAAACAAGGGCTGGTGCTTCAGGGTGAACACAGACAGGATGCTAACTCCACTTCAACACTGCTTTAACATTTCTTCCACATGTTTCTGGGTTGTATTAGTGTCCTATGCAGCCCTGCAACATACATAAGAAAAGTTAAAATAGAGTTAGTGTCATGTCTGTTTTCACCCTCTGTTACCAACTTTTTTGCCTGCTCAAATGCCTTGTTCTGATCTGGTCCCCTAGCCATGCACTAGATGCTTGTAACAGCTTGTTTAAGGAAATCAAAGTAGTGGACAAATTGGGTATCTTCCCAAGTATGTATCTGTGCCACCAGAATGAGCGGTGATGTGCCCTGTGGAGATTTTAAGATCTGTTGTGACTTTGATCTTTTCTTGGCTTGATATAATCAGTACTTAATTTGTAAAAAATAAAATAAAAAATGAATTGCTGGGGTCCAAGCCTGCCCCAGAAGCCATGCCTCCCTCCTCTGAAGCTCCATCCCAGAACTTGTCAGAGCAGGGAAGTCAGGTAGCAACTCAAATCACTAGACCACTTTGCCTCTCTACAGCTGAATATAAAACACGAGTTCTTGTGATTTAAACTATATGAACAGCAGCACAGGAAGTATTTATGAAAGTCAAATAAACCACCCATCTTTTTATCTAGCTTTCGTTTCAGACCCTGAACTGGGCTATACTGACTTCCCCCCGGTCTTCACATTTTGGGGTGCACACTCCTATGGGGAACATTTCCCAAAGCTCAGCCCCCCATTGAATTTAATTGCTGGGGCCAAGTCCTGGCAAGCCCCCACAAAATTAATCCCTGGGCATAATGGCATGCTGGCTAACAAGCTGGGCCAGAAATTCAATGTGTTTGTCTAAATTTATGTTCTCCTTATTGAGTTGCTGCTTCAGATGCAAAAATAGTGTGAAGTACATTTTTCAGTTTTATCTCATCCTCAGCTTCAGTAGCTCCATAATAAGGATGTCACTCATGGAGATTACTATACTTTTGTATGCACTCAGAAGCTCCGACATCTTTCTTTGAAAGTTTTCTGGGGTTGATGTTATTCCAAAAGGTAATCTTCTAACACAATATTCCCCAAGTAGTAATGAAGATTGCTGGTTTGTAGAGGTGGGACCCCGGGCCCATTACCGGCTACCGGATTTACCGGTTACCAGTTCTCTGAAAACCGGATTCCCGGATTAAATCCGGTATACCGGTACCGGATTTATTTCATTGATTTCAATGGGGCACTGTGTCCCCATTGAAATCAATGAAATAAATTAATTCCCTCCCCCTCCC
>QEPC01008442.1:1864486-1882624 GCA_003113815.1 Sphenodon punctatus | reverse complement strand
CCTTGCCCCCACCCTCCACACCTTCAAGTCCCTCCTCAAAACCCACCTCTTCTGCTCCGCCCTTCCTAACTCCTGCTAATCATCCCCACCCAGGATTATCCCCCACCTGTTATCTGTAAACTCCCAATTTACTGTAACCAAGCCAAGAAAGTGTTCCTGAGTTCTCACATCCTCATGAATGTCGCTTCCCTTGTCTCTCCCTCTGTCTTCCTTCCCCCTGTCTTTAGATTGTAAGCTCTCGGGCAGGGACCGTGTCTATCTTATTTTTTGTAAAGCGCCAGGTACATCGCTGGCGCTACATAAATGCTTATAATAATAATAATAATAATTAATATAATATTATATATTCCTAGCAAAACTTCTGGGTGCTTGGAAACTTGTGCATTGTGCTGCACTTGATAATTTGGGCTCTTTTCAAACGGACCCACCCCCTTGCCCATGTGTGCGCGGGTGTGTGTGTGTGTTCATTTGAACGCCGTGGTGGGTGTGGGGAGGATGGGTGGGCATCCGTGTGAATGCAGCAGCTGGTGGGTGGCTCCCATGCTCCACCCATCACCCACACACAGAGCAACGGGCGCCAATGCCAGATGCTCCATGCGTGAAGGTCGGTGGGGGTCCGTGGGAACGCACCCCCATGCACCGCCCACCCACCCTCCCACGTACCTGTGCTCATTTGAAAAGGGTCATGGTCTCCATGGTAACTGGATTACCTCAGAAATTTAGGAGAAAACATCAGTTCCACTGTGAAAAAATATTTTTCTGAAGCAGTTCTTGCATGATTAAAAAAGAGACATTGTTGACAGATTGGCTAACCACCTTGTCTTCATCTCATAAAATAATTAGCGAAACATTAAAAAATACTCTCAGTAGTCACCAATACTGTTAAGTCTAAAGAAACTACATAGTTTATGCTTTCTCTGATGGCTCTGTAGCAGCAGTAAATTAACAAATGCTCAACCCAAGGCTGAAATATTGGAGGAAAACACTAACTAGTTGTGTGGGCAACTCATTAAACACCATTCTTCATGATTTAATTCCTTTGAAGCAGGGGTGTAGCTAGGCTGGAATGGGCCCTGGGGCAGAAGTTGGCATGGACCCCCTTCTCAGTGGTAGGGGATGCAGTTGCATGAGGGAGCATGGGCCCCGGGTGCAGCTGCACTGCTTGTCCCTATTATAGCGTGTTTATAAATGAGACAGTTCATTCTAAGCTAATCTTGCCCTATGTAGCTGTATGCTTGAAAGTTCAATTCTCAATAGTTCATTCTTAATGTCTTTCTCTCTCGGCATCTGATGTTGAGGGCGGGGTGCAGATTTTTGCTTCTGTTGCAGTTGGCTGTCAGTTCCAAGATGAAGTTTTTTGTCTCTTGATGGTCCTTAAATAGATGTTTAATAGCTCTTTGTGTGAAGACTTGTCGTTGGCACGTCCTGCATGTCCCTCATCTGTATTTCTTAACACCTGCATTGTTGAGGTAATCTCTTCCTCAGACAGTGTGGCTGCCTATATTAGTTTCACAAATCTGCTTTTTTTTTCTTTTTCTGATCATTATATATGTCTTACAATGTATTCTCATTCCATATGGTTTTATACAATATTTCATCATGTTGTCAGCCTCCGCCGACCCTCATCAGGGAGCCGGCACTCTAGGGGGCGCCAGGAAGCCGGACCAGGACGGGAGCCCCAGGGGGTCACGTGGCCGCCGAGTGCCAGTGAGCCCAGCAGGTAGGGAACCAGGATGTCACCGGCAGAAACAACCCTGGCAACGACGCCTGAGAACGCCGCAGGGCCCTTGGCCACGCCCCCAGCAATCCCAAGCCTTGGAGTATCACCTGCCTCCCCGGAGCCACCTCGAACCATGCCCCCGACACTGCCGCGCTGCTCGGAGCGTCTGCGGGTACGTACGGGGGCGGGGCCTTGCACATAAACACTGGCACCGCATTCAGAGTGGCGCTGGTAATTTCAGAGAAACCGGCCCCCTTGCGTTTGCTCCCCTTTGACTCCTATGTGCCTGATAAGTTTAGAGATTGAACCCAGACAGCGTGTGTGGATCTTCCTTTCTGCAACCCATTGGAGTGAACCCTGAGTGAGTGGAGGAGTGAGTGGTGAGTGAGAGTGTGCGTGGGTAAGTCCCCCCTTTCCTTCCCTTCCAGGGCCCCCTCCCCTCCTGGGGTAGCAAAAGAGCGTGTGTGGTCCCGCTTCCCTCCTCTCAGTCTAAGGTGGGTCCCTTCCCTCATCTCACCTCTACGTATGGATTTTCTCTGCCCCATCATCTTCCCCAGCGTGTGTGTGTTAGGGTGTGTGGGGGTACCTTGTGGCCTCTCTGGATCAGGGTGCCCAATGATGATAGAGGCCTGTTCTCTTTGACTAAAGGTAAAGGCCAACACTCTATCCTGATGGGCACAGTTGTCCCCCACCTTCCGTGTAACCGAGAGAGCCCTTTCCACGACAGTACCGTGTGCCTGGAGGGTGAGAGTGGTTTTCCCTGAGTCCTCCCTCCCCGGTGACAACAGAGTGGTTTTCCCCGAGTCCCCCCTCCCTGGTGACAACAGAGTGGTTTTCCCTGAGTCCCCCCTCCCTGGTGACAACAGAGTGGTTTTCTCTGAGTCCCCACTCCCCAGTGACACATGTTTACATTCCTCTCTTAATTCTGAGTGGCATGACACCAAACATGGCTACAAACTATTAACATACAGTGCTCACATCATATATATGTATGTTTCATGTCTGTTATGTATGTTGGTTTTTATAATCTTTATCACACTGATAATACTGGAAATTACCAATGATAGCAGAAATTACTGAAAATTAGTGGAAATTAAAAGTGGCAGAAAATAGCAAAAAAAGAGGAAAATATAAAAAATGCAGGTAGATTTCCTCCTCGTGTGAATGAAGGTGAAAGAGAGAGACACAACTTGCAGAGATTTTCTGTTTCAGCTCTACCTCCCTCGTAACCTTCAAATTCTCCTGAAAACCTAAGTTAGGCGTTCCCTCACTCCTCACTCTTGCTTCTTTATATTTCCCCTTATACTGCCCCATATTTCAGGATCTCTACTCCTCCCTTGTAACAACACTTGCACCTGCAACTTCTCAGCTTCATGAACATAGCCCTGCCTCTCACTATGTGCCCTCTCTTTATCCATGCCAGATTGTAAATCCCTCAAGGCCGAGACCTGTCTTGATATCACAACTGTCCAGTGCCAGATTGCTAGCATTCTGGTGATGGGCAGTTGAAGACACTCCTAATAAATAGCTGGCTAATCTCTATCTTTTGGATTCCTTTTTTCTTAGCTGAGATGTTTTTATGAGCTTGCTGGGAATTGAGACTGATGGAAAGCAGCAAAAGAGGCCAGGAGCCAGCCATAGAGACGATTCACCATCCGCTTCCCAGCTGTGGGAGCTCTCTCAGTTGGTGTTTACCAGATTTTTATGACCACATGCTGAGGTTTACAAATATCAAGCAGCTTTTGTATCCTGGATGCAAATATTCTGCCTTGCTTCAGTAGGCTTCAGGATCTCAAGCAGAAAACTGGATTGTGCAGGCTCTGTGTCTCTGGATGGATGTTTTAGGGGAGGGAAAACGTATGGGTATAGGGTTAGTAATATAAAAGTAACCTGAATTTTATGCTATCATGGTTTTTGTATTTCCTTTGTTTGACTGCTTTGGTTTTGTAGGGCAATAAAAACAAAGGGTAAAATGTCCTTAGTAGAATAAAAAAAATCCCCTGTGTTATAATGTTAACACTGTGTTATCAGGGTTACATTTTACCACCACAGTTGGACTTGAGTAGTGTTTAGCTCTTAACCAGATAACATGGTTCTGAGGGTGCTGAAGATTTAGCAGCCCTGCCGTACCATAGGGCAGCTTCTCCGGGCCCCGTTCTTTCTGGGTGCCCTGCAGTGGCCCCTGCTTTCACCAGGGCAGGATGTATGGATCCCATTCCCTTCAAGCAGGGCCTCAAACACAACCACCTTTAGGGCCCCACAGAGGAGGCACCAAAGGGCGTGGGACCACCAGGTTCCCTGCATTTTATCTTTGCCCTGAGCCCTGCAAATTCTAAGACCGGCGCTGGTTACAGGGCACTATACTGCCATAAGCATCTCTGCCTTCCCCTACCAAACTCTTGGAGCAGGCAGCAGGACTCAAGAGTGCAAGCAAAAGTTTCCTGGGGAGGAAATCAGCTGCCTTGCACCTCAAGAACTTCTGGCTCTCCCTTCTACTGGTTCTGCTCCTCTCCTGCTTTCCTGCCACTGTCTGGTTTTGCTGAGGATAGTAGCAATGCAGGAGTAATGAGAGCAAGGTGAAGTGGGGGCCCCATTGCTCCCCTCTTTCTCCTGCTCCCTTCTCTGCTGCCCCTGTTAGGCACAGTTAGAGGGAGAAGGAGGGTCTGAGCAGCAGAACAGCGTTGCCCAGTGCCCATTAAGGGATGAGATCCCCTATTGCAACAAGGTGAGAAGACAGCATCAGTCAGTAGGGATAAGGAAGGGAGACTCACTGTCAGGAGCTGGACCTTGATTGAAATGGTGGCCCTGGGGTTCCAGGGCAGTGGCTATTCTGCAGTGCCACTGTCATGACCTGGTTAGTTTAAGTCCTGGAGGTGCCAAATCAGTTCTAGCTTCAGTCTTCTCCCCCACCCCCTTTTCTGATTGTATGCTGACAGAAATAAAGTCTGCCTAGCATTAGCAGGGAGGTGAGTAGGTCATATAAAGTTGGAACTGACCACAGAGGTCAGCTAGTCCAGCTCCCTGCTCAATGCAGGAATTCCACAGCTACAGCATCCCTGACAGATGGCTGTCTAGCTTCTGTTTGAAAACCTCTAGTGAAGGAGAGCCAACCACCTCCCTAGGCAATTTGTTCCACTGCCGAACAGCTCTCACTGTAACCAAGCCAAGAACGTGTACCTGAGTTCTCGCATCCTCATGAATGTCACATCCCTTGCCTCTCCCTCTGTTCCCCCTTTCCTGTCTCCCCTCCCTGTCTTTAGATTGTAAGCTCTCAGGCAGGGAGAAACCCTTGTGACAGAGTGGGCAGGTTACTGGCCCTTTAAGGCTGTAGAGTAGAAGCCTGGCCACGCCCACTCTGCTGTGTATAAGAGGAGAGACAAGGCACCAAGGAGAGAGTCTCTGCGAGGGCGCTGAAGGAGCAACATCTCCCTGAAAAAAGCTTTCCTGCTCTATGCTCTCCAAGGTGCTGAAGACTGGAGAACCAGTGAGACCCAGGCAAGTGGGAGAGGTTGTGGCCAGGAGGGAGTCTCTTGTCTGGGGAAGGCTTGGGCAGAGCCTTGGCGTTTAAGGCCTGACTGAATGGACTTTGGGGGATTGAGGTTGTGTTGCTCCTGAGTCTGTAGAGATGGCCCTGGCCCTGCAGGGTGGAGGCGACTGGACTGACAGCCCCAGGTGCAGGGGACACGGGTTGTGTCCAATAAAGGACTATAAACTAAGATGCTCTGGACTGTGTGGTGTGTCCTGAGAGGGTACCCCCTGCCTGTAAGGAGGGGGTTCAGCTGAGGCTCAAGGCTGAAACAGCGTAGGAGGGGATGAGCTAATTCCCTTGAGTGACACCCCAGTGCCCTGTGTGATGCTGGGGGACCCCCCCCCTGCTACACCATTACTTCTAATCTTGCTTTCAGGGGCAACATAGAACAAGTCTTTGCCATCTTCTTTGTGACAGCCCTTCTGGAATTTGAAGACTGCTCTCATGTCTCTCCACAACCTTCTCTAAGGCTAAACATACCCAGCTCTTTCAACCTTTCCTTGTAGGACTTCGTTTCCAGACCCCTGACCATCTTTGTCGCTCTCCTCTGAATACATTCCAATTTGTCAATGTTCTTAAAGTGTGGCATCCAGTACTGGGCATAGTACTCTAGGTGAGGTCTGATCAGCACAGAATAGAGTAAAACTGTTACTACTTGTGACTTGGGCGCTATGCTTCTGTTAATGCAGTCTAAAATTGCATTAGCCCTTTTTGTAGCTGCATCATGTTGCTGACTCGTGTTCAACTTGTGATAAACCACAATCCCCAGAACCTTTTCAAATGTATTACTGTCAAGTCAGGTACTCCTATCCTGTATTTGATTTTTCTTACCTAAATGCAGAACTTTACATTTATTAGACAAACAAAAACCCTACAGTTTAAAAACCTAGTTAAGGTGGATTCACATCAAACAAACTGGGAAATTGTATGTTAAGGCTCCCACCTTAACTTGCACACCTTGCAAGCAGTGAAGTTGTTGTATGGTGTCACATACTGAGCTTGCTTACAACTTAGGCTCCATGCAGCCACGCTTTGCCTTGGTCTTTCAGCCTCAATCACCTCCCTGCAGCACTTCCCCTGCACATCTCCCTGCAGCACTTCCCCTGCACACCTCTGGCTCCTCTCCCCCTCCCCCAGCAAGAGACTTACCTCTAGACCACCAAGCTCTCCTATGTGTGGCATTGGCTTTTTGTCCTCAAATAGGTAAGGAAGAGTGGGAGTGTGCAGGGGATCCGGAGACCTTGTGTGCCAGATGCCTGGGCACCAACAAAACAGTAGTCTATACCAGCCAAGTAGACTGGATTTTTTTGGACATCACCATTGAACTTAGTCTCATTCTACTCGTCACACATACCAATGTCCATCATATGCGTTCTGTCAAGGGTGTTCTCACAAGCCCCATCATGTGGCCCTTTCCTTTCACCCTTGATGGCAGTATACGGAGTATACCGGAACCTTGGATATTATATGTGTTCTATCAATGGTGTTCTCACAAGCCTGTCATATGGCCTTTTTTCTTCTCTCCTAACACCACCACCGCAGGGGCTTGAACCCAGGACTACTAGTTGTTGCTTCCTTGAAGCATCTGCAATCTGTTTAAGGAAAGCATTATCCTCTGCTTGGTTTGGTGGTCTGAACTGTAGTAGATTCCAACCATGCTATCCATTTTATTTCTTTCTCCTTTTATTTTTCCCAAGATGCTCTCAACACGACTACCATGCTCACTCTCATGGATTTCTGTGCAGGTATGTACAGTTTTGGCATAATGCTACTCCCCCACCCCTTTCTGTTCAATCTATTTTTTAAAAATTATTATTTATTTATCAATTTATACCCCGCTCCTCCTGAAAAAACAGCTCGGGGCAGCTAACAATTTTAAAAGAGTAAAAAATACAATAATATAAATATAAAACAATCATAATGATATAAACAATTTAAAACCGGGTTAGGACTAAATAAATAAGGGTAGGGTGGCGCTAAACCCCTAACCCTCTTCCCGCCCCCCCCCCTCCCCAAAGGCCTGGGTGAACAGCCAGGTTTTACAAGCCCGCTGGAATGTTAAAAGGCGTGGGGCCAGGCAAGCTTCCTCCGGGAGGGAATTTTTGAACAAGTTATATCCTTCAATTACTACATTCCACTCCTGAGTCATCCCACCACATCTCGGTAATACCTATTAAATCGTATCTATTTTCCTGTATTATGAGTTCATGTTCATCCTGTTTATTACCCATACTGGGGGCCCCAGTATGGGTAATACTGCATCAGTGTACAGACAGCGAAGACCATGAGTATTACACCCCAATGGCTCTCCTACATTGAGGCCAAAGCACATACGCCAATTTCCTGTGCCTTGTGTTTGTTCTGACCCTGTCCTGACTCTAGCTTGTTCATCTTCCTGTCCACCTGAGACTGGACCTGATCTGCTTATGCTCCTACTACCCTCAGACCTGTTCTGCTTCTTCCCTCAGCTTGAACTGTATCTGAGCTGAGCCTGAGGACTCCCTGACCCTGAATCAGTGTCTGTCTGAACCACGATCCCCTCTCCATTCCTGCCTGGGAACCAATTCTGACCCTTCTACGTGGATCTACCCGAGGCCCTTCCGTCTGAAGTCTACTACATTTTGGACAGCAGGACTACTGGGGATTGAGCCACAGAGTGTCTAGAAACATGAGACAGGAGTACTATGCCTTTGTGCCCTCTGTTCTATTGCCTTCTTGGTAGCGGTGTAGAATTAGCTAGGCCAAATTCACACTGATGACATGGCTTCTGGGCCTGCCTGCAGGGCCAGCCTTACCACAGGATAACCTTGAGCGAACACGCTGGACTCCACTATTTTCTCTAGTAATGGGCCCCCATTTTCACTAGATCAGGGTGTGGAACCCCCCACTCCCTCCCAGTGGGTCCCCAAAACCATCTGTAGGGCCTTGTGGAAGGTGCTCCTGAGGGGCCATAGCTATGATGTAGGGGGACAGAGCTGTCAGAAGCCCCACATTTTATCTTTGCCCTGGACCCTGCAAATTCTAAGGTGGCAGGCCACCCCTGCTTGCCTGCCTGCTGCTATTGGGAGAGTACCTTTTAAAATGTGCACACTTTCATTCTCTCTAAAATAGCACAAGAGAGTGAGCCAGCCACAGTTCTCCGTAATCCCTTGGGAAGAGCTTCCTCACAATAGCTGTGTAGTAAAATAAGAACATTTTACTACACTACTACTACTAAAGGAAATAAAAGTGACATTAAAAAATAAAGCAAGGAGTCTCATCCAGTCATCTATCTGCCTGCCTGCTGTTTGCTGCAGTCACAAAGTTAGAGAAGCCTGTTTTAAAACTTGACTGCATCTCCCCCATCCAGCTGTAACAGTGCTGTGTTAGATTGTGTGGCAGCTCCATACCCAGCAGTTGCTGGAAAAGGAACTCAAAACTATAGTCACTCAATTAAAATCAGCAACTGCAGCCTCCTTAAAATATTCCACTCAAGTTGCACAAGTGAATGGTCAGCATCTAATTTACTGGGGCTACGGACCTACATAGAAACCTGCTTGTGTTTCTAGGCACTTTATAGCTTGCCAGGTTTTATGCAGTTACATGGATGTAATGGAAATAACCTTATGATTTGCCGTTGATAGGATACTGTAGATAGAGCACTTAGCTGCAGGTTGGATGTTGACTAGTGGATATTTCAGTTGGTACAGCGTGCCACCTGTGTAAGGCTGAGCTGATATAGGCTGTACTGCTGCAGGTTACAGAGAGACTGATTATTATAAACTGCCATGCTACTGGGAGCCAAAGGACAGCGATCCTCAATGATCAGAAGCAGCCAGAAAGTCTAACAGCCAGAGGACAGTATATCCTTAGCTTGCAGGTATAGGGAAATTGGTTCCATTCAACACTGCTAAAAATAGAATGCAGTCCTCACTGATGACTATTCCCTTTCCCTCTTGTTCCAGATTATGGTTTCATACATCATCACCAATGGAAAATACCACATGTTCAATTTACAGGGGCCAAAAATGTTTCCTGTACTTTTCTCAAATGGAAAACTATATTAATGCTCCTGCATGGGTCAAGTGGTGTCTCTGGGTGGTTTTAAACAAGATGTTACCCTGCATGGCCACGCAGGAGCCCCTCATGAGACCACCCATCTGAAGGGGGTGCTGGTGGAGCCACTCAGCACCCATTCATGGTGCACTGCTGAGAAATGTGGACTGTGCAGGTCAAGCAAAAAAGGTGCGTGGCAATGGATGCCCACACATCCCCTGCCCATATGAACCGGGTCAGTCACCCACACCAGCAGACCAGTTCACTGCTCATAGGCACTGTGGGCAGGGGACATGCCCTTTGCAAGTCACAGGAACTGGCTGTGAACACTGGGGAGCCTGGTTCCCCAGCACTCATGCCTGGGACATATCAACTTCAAAGGCCAGCCTGGCGTGCTTCCTCCCTCCCCATGATCTATGGCAGGGGGATTGCAAGGCAGCTGCTGCGGTAGCCACACAGGCAGCTGCCAATTAGAATCCCTCCCCACTCACTCCACCTGAGTGGCTGCTCTGCAGCTGTGCCACCCAGTGGTCACGGACCTCCAGCCTTGCACATTTAAAAACACCCTGTGTCTCTCCCTAAGGCCGCTTTTAGATGATTGCGGCGGTGCCCGCACTTGTTTTTCAAGACTACTGGGAGGCAGGTTTACACGTGACACCGCTGCCGATTATGCGCATGTGTGGACGCCGTGTATCCATTTCTGTCCGCGAGCTGACCGGGTCGCCAATCAAGGGTGGACATACGCAGCCGGAAATGGACGCGCGTCGCCCACACATGCGCATAATCGGCGGTGGTGTCACATGTAAACCCGCCTCCCGGTAGTTTTGAAAAACAAGTGCGGGCGCCACCGCGATCGTCTAAAAGCGGCCTAACACTCACTCACTCACTCACTTCACTAAAACAGTACAATGGACCAAGCAGCATGATATGCAAGGACCTGAGCACCCACTTCTTCCATTGGTTTCAGAGGCAGTTGGGGGGTGCTTGTCACAACTTGAAAACTAGGCAATGGGGCAGGCTCCAAGTATTCTAAACAATCAGTATAAACTTCCAAATAAGAAATGGGGTCTGGCATTTTAAAAGAGGAACTAGATGAGTAAAGCTTGAACTTCAGAAAAAGGTCACAGGCCAGATTCCCTGATGATACAGGGAAGTATAAACCTAACTTCCATAAACTGACCCGGTTGCTTGTACCCGAGGGAGGGAAGGAAGATGGTGTTATTGTTTCTGTCCTTACTTAGATTTTCCTAGGATTGTGGGAAGAGTTTAAATTAGGAACCCTGTAGGAAAAATCAATGACAGGCCATATCCACAATGCCTTCTCTTCCTCCATGATAGCTGAACCTGCTTTTGGGGCTCAGAGTCCTGTAGGGCCACATATTGGAAGAGAAGTGCTCACTGCTTTCCATTGCTTTACAGCCTCTTTTCATGGCAGACTTTCTGCTGTAGAAACCTTGGGTTTACACTGGTAGGAGTAGCATGAACCTGGACTGGACTTAGCTTATCCCTTAGAGCAGGGCTGCACAACTGGTGGCCTGTGCGTTAGTTTCCTCATTAACAGCCGGCATTCCTCTCAGCCAAGAAATTGGACAGCCTTGCCTTAGACTAGACACTAGAGTATCTTTTCAGTACCTTAAAACACCATGGGTGCAGTCATCCGAGACAGGCTGGGGAGGCTATCGCATCTTAGGTAGCCTTACCCCTCCCTTGGCAAACATGCCATGCAATTCTATGGCTTATGTTCCCTCCGCCACAGGCTGGGGTGAACAGCTGGAGTGAGGCTGCCCAGGGTGGGGCAACTCATGTGATGGGGCGTGCTTGCCCCACCATGTGCAATGCAGAGCTGTGAGCGACAGGCCGGGGGTGGGCTCTAAGTCCAGCAGGGGGAAGGGAGATGGGGCAGGGCAAGGTGTCCACTCGTGTGGGCCAAAGCACCTGACCCTTCTCCATGCTGCACTCGTGGGGGTGGTGCCTCGGCCCACCCCAGCTGTGGCAGAGGCTCCAACGGGCCAGTCCTTCCCAGCTTCCCTGCAACTGTCTAGCCGGCTTCCCTGCTGCTACCTAAGGTGTGACAGCATACTCTGCTGTGTGGCGCTGGCGATTGCCAGCCACGGGGCCAGGCAGGGATTAGACCCCTGCAGCTTATGTGGCTGCACCCCATGAACCATGCTGAATAGTGGAGTGAGTGTGTAGATATGGAATCCTGTTTGCATCTCTGTGTACCCAAGGAAGGTCTCCAAAAGCCGTTCGAGTCCAGAAGCACTCACAAATAGAGAGAGATGGTTTCAAGGCAGATTTAGTCCTTTTTCTGGAACCGTATTGGATATTTTCATGATGTATGTGGGGTTTTGTATTACAGGCATATTTGTAATCTGATAAATGAGGCCATCAGAACGCAGGGAGTAAGAAGTTATAAAACAGGAGGCTGAGAGACACCAGGGTAGGCTCACTTCTTGAGTCTGGTCTGAGGTATGGTGTGTGTGCTGGAGTCAAAACCATTTCCCAAAGCCTGTGATGCATCCCTGTAGGGTAAGGGGGTGGGGAGCAGTTATTCTAGTCTTTACCTGTTAGGGAGAGCTGGGATGAGGAGGCATTTGTGGCCCTGGAGGCTGGGAAGGCTCTGGAGAATGATCTAGCTATAGGGTAGATTGTAAGCTCTTTAGATTGTAAGCTCTCGGGCAGGACCGTGTCTATCTTGTTTTTTGTAAAGCGCCAGGAACATCGCTGGCGCTATATAAATGCTAATAATAATAATAATATAATATAATCTTTTTCTTGAATAAAAATTAGCTTTAAAAAATAGCTTGAACTGCCAAATTACTCTTTATTGTTAGGCTATGTCCAACTTAAACACTGTATTATATTACCATTTAGAGGCCTAGTCTAGTTGCTATATCTTCCATTACTTCTGTGTTCTGACATCCCTCTGCCTCTGTTCTGTTACTGAGTCTAATTTACACATAATTTTCCAGCCCAGTTTTGTACCAAATGAAATGTAAAGTATTGGATAATTTAAGAGGGGCCTAATAGGGTCTCAAAGAAATCCCTTATCTGGCAACATACTGAAAACATCTTGATTCCTGGCACAGCAAATAGGCTGTGGAGTTCACTCTTCATTAAAAAGAGCAAGTGACCGCAATGCCAGGATGTGGGTAACCTTAAAGACTAGTGTATATATTTATGGAGATGCAGTCTTCTGGGAGCCAGCTTGTTTTTATCATAAAAGAACCCTTCAAGTAATTTTAACGAGGAGTTAGTGGAGGAATTTATTCTGAAACTTTAAACTACATGTAAATTCCTGAGGATCAAATTATATTGAAGGTAAATAGCATTCAGAATGGTGTTTCAGTCAGCCTAACAGACAGCCTGCTCAGAAAACATTTCTGATCCAACTGGAGGCTTCGTTAAGGATGCCATATACTGATGATAAAAGAACGTATTTCACAACTTGACATTTGGAGCCTGCTCAAAAAACCAGCCTTTTCATCTTTCCTAAGGTTGCCACCTTTCAAATAAGCAGCCGGCTGTTAGGAGTGGGGAAAAGAAACAGGCGGTAGGCGTGTATTGTCATCAGTGGTGAAACGCCCATCTCCAGATGTTTTGTATTACATGCACAGAAATCCTGGATAAAAGCAATGTTGAGACTGGGCACTGCTAGTTGAACGATGTTGTAAGACCTCCCTTTTGTCACACATTGTCACTATATTCCTCTCTTAAGATATGGAAACTATTTCTGGCCTCTCCTAGTATAAAAAGAAATAAATCATGCCTCAGGTTAAGTCTGAGGTTCCTAAACTATGGGTTCGGATGACCCCATGTGGGATCACGTTCCCTGCAGATAGGGAATGTGATCCCACAGGGTGTTAAGAAACAAGATGGTAGCCCACACCAGGTGGGTGTTCACTTGCTCGTTTATTAAGTCTTCACTCCCATGGTCCATGTGGCCACCACCCACTGGACATGCAGTCCCCACTCAAGTGAGGGTCCTGGAACATGTGGAGCCCTCCATGTGGGTGAATCTGGGCTAATGTTTCCCCGTGTGTCTGAGTCCTGTCAATTAGGTGTTGCATGCAGCATCTCATGCGTACAGTTCCACCAGCACCATGGAGTCACGGGTAAAAAGCCTAGAGTATTCCAAGCAGTGACCACTTCCTGCCCCTCTCTTCTCCGCTTGCTCTCACTAGCGCATGTAACAGCCACCTTAAAAGCCAAACATGCACCAAATTCAAAAGTGTTGTCCCAGCTCATCCTGGTTTGCAGCATGTGCCTGACACTTGCTCTTTCAAAGCCTATGCATTCTTAGGAGCCACTTGCAGAGTCTTACCATTGGCATTAACATTACTAATACCAACAACAGCCAGGCAACAACCAGCCAGCGGTGGTTCCTATAAACGTGTGGTTGGGCAGCCACCCCCCACAACTCCTCCAAACCCGGGCTGGTCAGAAACCTCAGCCCCTACGCGCTGAATGCCGCCACAAATCAGCCCCGGCAGCTCCGGCACTTCCCGACTTCTTGTAGCAGCGCTGCGGCTGCTTTAGAGAGCGGGTGCATGCGCAGAGAGTGTCTTCTGTCTGTTGGGCACCTCCTGCGCATGCGCCCAATTCAGTCGGCGCTGTGCCATCAGCAGTTCACTAATGCGCTTGTGTCAGTTGCTGTTGCTTGCTTCCCTGACCCCTAGCTCGGCTCTGCTCCTCCCCCCTTAGGCTTGGCTCTGCCTCCAGCTCCTCCTCTCCTCCCCCCCTGAACTTTAGTGAGGCGCTGGTGGGACTGGGAGGAGACGGGGCTGTCTGTGTGGTGTGTGCTGTGTTTTTACTGGATGGGGTGATGAGGGAGAGGGCAGCGCAGATGATTAAAACAAAAACAACACCATGAGAGACAGCGCATGCTTTGGGCACCGTCCTGCTGCACTGCATGGCTCTCTCTCAGGGCAGGGAAGAGGGGCTTTCAAACCTAAAGCTGAGTTCCATGAGTGAAACTCAACCAAAATTGGTGGCATCTGGGCGCTTAGAAAAAGCACCTGTTTTATGTCATGCATGCCCACCATGCTGACGGAGGGGGAGGTGAGGTAGGCTACTAGGCTAGGGGGAGGAATTTCAGGGGAGGAGCCTGCCGTGCCTAAGCACAGCTAGCGAATCACGGGCCACCAGAGTCCCAGACCAGAGATTGCAGGAGGAGCTACCCAGGCTGCCCTGCCCACAAACTTAGGAGGTAGCCACAATGCATGTGCATTGCTGCTGCAGCCTACTACAAGTGGCATTGGGGAATTGCTGGCCTGGACAACTGAGGCAGAGACTACAGTACTGCTGCAACTGCTTTCAAACTGGTAAGATTAAGACTGAATTCCTTTCCCAGACCCCTTTGCCAAATTGCCATATAGACCCGTTGCTTGCCCCTAGTTCAAAAGGCCTCTGCTGATTTTCCTCTCTAATTGTCTACTGCTTTCTGGTTTTTGGGTGCTGCTAGGGGAACCCGGGTGCGGGGTCTTGTTACGTGCAATGGATGGCTTCTCTGCTTGAGTTTGCTTGGCTTTTTCTGTGAAGGTTGCAAGCATGTCCAGACCCACTTGGGGCCATTTTGTGCTGCCCCCACTGGCCTGGCCAGTGGCCACATGGCTTTCTCTGTTTCAAATGGCCAGGCCTCTGCTGATTTTCCATGCCCCCCCCCAATTGTCTGCTGCTTTCTGGTTCTTGGGTGCTGCTGCTGGCTGTCTCTTATACACATCTAGATGTGTATAAGAGACAGGCCCTGGTGTGGGTGTGTGGGGGGGGGGGAGGTGTACATACGTGCAATGGATGGCTTCTCTGCTTGAGTTTGCTTGGCTTTTTCTGTGAAGGTTGCAAGCATGTCCAGACCCACTCGGGGCCATTTTGTGCTTCCCTTCCCCCAAATCTTGTACTTTTCCCATAGGAAACTTTAAGAAGTGCTTGCTCTTAACACCTGGCGCATTTTTTCTCACAATTCTGTAGTTGGCAGGAGGAGAGTTTGTTGTTTGAGGTCTTGGCTGGTTTGTGTGTGGGTGTCTTTGGGTGCGGTTTAGGTTGTGTTTGGTGGAGGGTGTGACTGTTTGGTTAATGCTCTGTTTGGTTAATAAACCCTTACCTTGAGCCAAGACTTGTATTCAGTGTGGCTTTTTTTCTTCTTGGTTGCATATTATTATTATTAAGCATTTATATAGTGCCAGCAGTATACCTGGTTGGTGCTTTACAGTTGTTGGGAGACAGGTCCCTGGCCTGGTGGGCTTACAATCGAAGGATGAGGGGAGCACAGGGAGAAACACACCCATTCCAGTTTTTTTACACATGGGGAACCGAGGTTGTAAACATTCATATTAACTTGAAAGTTGGCTGGGCTCCACCTACCATTGGGCTGACCCCTCCCACTTCTGGCCCCACCAACCGCCACTGCAACCAGCACCACTACCACCACCATTCTGTTGCAGCCACTCACTGCCTACAAATCCACCCACTAAAGGTGCATTCCCTGGGCTGAGGAAGAGACCAAGGCCTTCATTGCTCTGTGGGGGGCGGGGGGAGAAGAAGTTTGACCTAACGTTCAGAGAGAACTGGCTGATCCATTCTCTGACAGCCTATGGGGTCATAGGACGGCACATGCACACAATGGTGTTCCATGTATACATGATGGGTACAGACATCGCACAACTCTACTGAAGTTCCAAGTTCATCAGAATGGAAGAATGGGACCCCTGGAGGAGATGAGACAGTGGGATGCAAATGAGACCATGATTCTTCAAGACCTTTGTGGACTGCTAGAAGTAGGGCAGTCACTAAAGGAGACTCGACCTTCCTTGCTGTTTTTCCTTTTCCTGCCCCGATGACAGCAAGAGGATACCCATGAGGCCACTAGCAGTGCCTTGACTGAATTGCAGCAATGAAGCTCTTTGGGAACACAAGTGACTTGGAGTACAGGGAATGGGAACTGGCTGCCACGGAAGGAAAGCTATATGAGACTTGGACAAGTGGAGATGTGCAAAGTGCCCTGGTGAGCCGGCATGTTTTCTGCCCCCACTATATGGTAATGCTGAAGATGATAGAGTGGGGGTACAAGAGAATCATGTTTGACTTGGGGTTTTATGTGAATTGAGAGGGATTTCCAACACCACAGCAGGTGAGACCCCAATAGAACTGTGAGCTGCTACCTGCCAGTGGAGCGCTGTGAGCTGCAGATGCGAGAAGCTGGGAGGTGACAACATGCAAAGACTGACTGCTTTTGATTTCAAAAGCAAAAGATTTACTCCCCCCCCCCCCAATTTTCACTATAGATGGTCAATAAAGTATGCAATTTCCTCAATAAACTCAGGGTTCTGTGCCTAGCAAAAGGTTATTTCCAGCTGCCAAGTGATGGCAGGTATAAACCTAGATATGAACCTTGGGGCGGGGGGAGGGAGGATAACAGGCACTGGAACGCCTCCTGGACTCATAATAGCCCAGAGGAAAAAAACTGGTGCGGTTTCTTCTTCCCATGGTTCGCTGCAGCTGTGAGTCATGACAGGGAACAGGGTACTGGAAAGGGAGGGGTGTTGATGGGTGGGGTGGAGCGTGGCAGGGAAGAATGCCTGTCCGTCTGTGCATTAGGTTTGTCACACTAAAATCCTGTGAGTGGGGGCTGCCTAAACACACAAGTACACTCCAGGAGCGGGAGCTGCTCGTTTATTAGGCACTACATGCTAAATGTAAGTTGGGGCTGCACAGACAGAACCAGGGCTCCGTGGGGCTATTGTCTTGTTTGTTAACACCCGCAGTGTCAATTTCTGTACTTCATACTTTGCATGTCTTTGTTGCTGGGGTCATGGAAAAATATACTGATACCTCAAAATAGGTCCATCCAGGCAAAAATGTTGAGAACCACAAGCCTAAGTTTTTTCTCCTCAAGAAGTTGTGCATTTTGGTGAATTTTCTTACATTTTTCCTTGTTGAGTCATATTTTCTTAGGGTTCATAAACAGCCTAATGAGTATGAAATTGGAAGTATCAGTGATGAACCAAAGAGAACTGTTCCATTCCTCCTTTCATTCTTCTGTGTTTCCTGGCTCATCCCTTGAATGATGCCTCTTGGTTAGGCTCAGAGTATCTGTAACCTGCGGAATGATGCTCAGTAGGGTACGAGACAACACTCTACCTGTGACTGGTGGGTGTAAATGGCAGCACAGAAGAGGAGTCATTTATGACAGGGGTCTGGAACCTCTGGCCTGGGGGCGCCAAATCAGGGCTGCAACTGCTTTTTATTTGCCCCCTTTTCAGTTCCTGGATATGTCCCATGAATCCAGTTCCTACCCTCAAGCACGGAATGCAAGCTTAGGGGGAAGGGAGAGGAGATGAGGGCATGCGCTCAAATCTTCTGACTGCCAATTCTGACTCTACTAAGACTCTGTACTCTTGAGCAAATCCCTTATTAAGTATGATTATTTATATAGTGCCAGCAGTGTACCTGGCACTGTACAATCCATAGTTATAGACAGGTCCCTACCCCCAGGGGCTTACAATCTAAGAGACAAAGGAGGGAGAAACAAAGGAGAGGTGGACATCAGGAGAGACAAGAGTCTAAACTAAAACTAAACTGCCTAACTGAGTCAGACCAATGGCCCATCTTAGCCCAGTATTGTCACAACCTGACACGGCAGCAGGGGTTTCAAATTCGAGTCCAAATCTGGTTCTTCCAGGGTCTCGGGCAGAGGCCATCCTGGCGTGCTACCTGAAACCCCTCCAAGCCCCCAAGCAGAGGCCTCTCCCAGGCATGCTACCAGGGATTCTGAGGTGGAGATGCCTGGGATTGAATCTGGGACCTCATACATGCAAAGCATATGCTCTTACCACTTGAGCTATGCCCCCCCCCCCCC
>QEPC01008442.1:1844977-1864329 GCA_003113815.1 Sphenodon punctatus | reverse complement strand
GCCCCACCAACCGCCACTGCAACCAGCACCACTACCACCACCATTCTGTTGCAGCCACTCACTGCCTACAAATCCACCCACTAAAGGTGCATTCCCTGGGCTGAGGAAGAGACCAAGGCCTTCATTGCTCTGTGGGGGGCGGGGGGAGAAGAAGTTTGACCTAACGTTCAGAGAGAACTGGCTGATCCATTCTCTGACAGCCTATGGGGTCATAGGACGGCACATGCACACAATGGTGTTCCATGTATTCATGATGGGTACAGACATCGCACAACTCTACTGAAGTTCCAAGTTCATCAGAATGGAAGAATGGGACCCCTGGAGGAGATGAGACAGTGGGATGCAAATGAGACCATGATTCTTCAAGACCTTTGTGGACTGCTAGAAGTAGGGCAGTCACTAAAGGAGACTCGACCTTCCTTGCTGTTTTTCCTTTTCCTGCCCCGATGACAGCAAGAGGATACCCATGAGGCCACTAGCAGTGCCTTGACTGAATTGCAGCAATGAAGCTCTTTGGGAACACAAGTGACTTGGAGTACAGGGAATGGGAACTGGCTGCCACGGAAGGAAAGCTATATGAGACTTGGACAAGTGGAGATGTGCAAAGTGCCCTGGTGAGCCGGCATGTTTTCTGCCCCCACTATATGGTAATGCTGAAGATGATAGAGTGGGGGTACAAGAGAATCATGTTTGACTTGGGGTTTTATGTGAATTGAGAGGGATTTCCAACACCACAGCAGGTGAGACCCCAATAGAACTGTGAGCTGCTACCTGCCAGTGGAGCGCTGTGAGCTGCAGATGCGAGAAGCTGGGAGGTGACAACATGCAAAGACTGACTGCTTTTGATTTCAAAAGCAAAAGATTTACTCCCCCCCCCCCAATTTTCACTATAGATGGTCAATAAAGTATGCAATTTCCTCAATAAACTCAGGGTTCTGTGCCTAGCAAAAGGTTATTTCCAGCTGCCAAGTGATGGCAGGTATAAACCTAGATATGAACCTTGGGGCGGGGGGAGGGAGGATAACAGGCACTGGAACGCCTCCTGGACTCATAATAGCCCAGAGGAAAAAAACTGGTGCGGTTTCTTCTTCCCATGGTTCGCTGCAGCTGTGAGTCATGACAGGGAACAGGGTACTGGAAAGGGAGGGGTGTTGATGGGTGGGGTGGAGCGTGGCAGGGAAGAATGCCTGTCCGTCTGTGCATTAGGTTTGTCACACTAAAATCCTGTGAGTGGGGGCTGCCTAAACACACAAGTACACTCCAGGAGCGGGAGCTGCTCGTTTATTAGGCACTACATGCTAAATGTAAGTTGGGGCTGCACAGACAGAACCAGGGCTCCGTGGGGCTATTGTCTTGTTTGTTAACACCCGCAGTGTCAATTTCTGTACTTCATACTTTGCATGTCTTTGTTGCTGGGGTCATGGAAAAATATACTGATACCTCAAAATAGGTCCATCCAGGCAAAAATGTTGAGAACCACAAGCCTAAGTTTTTTCTCCTCAAGAAGTTGTGCATTTTGGTGAATTTTCTTACATTTTTCCTTGTTGAGTCATATTTTCTTAGGGTTCATAAACAGCCTAATGAGTATGAAATTGGAAGTATCAGTGATGAACCAAAGAGAACTGTTCCATTCCTCCTTTCATTCTTCTGTGTTTCCTGGCTCATCCCTTGAATGATGCCTCTTGGTTAGGCTCAGAGTATCTGTAACCTGCGGAATGATGCTCAGTAGGGTACGAGACAACACTCTACCTGTGACTGGTGGGTGTAAATGGCAGCACAGAAGAGGAGTCATTTATGACAGGGGTCTGGAACCTCTGGCCTGGGGGCGCCAAATCAGGGCTGCAACTGCTTTTTATTTGCCCCCTTTTCAGTTCCTGGATATGTCCCATGAATCCAGTTCCTACCCTCAAGCACGGAATGCAAGCTTAGGGGGAAGGGAGAGGAGATGAGGGCATGCGCTCAAATCTTCTGACTGCCAATTCTGACTCTACTAAGACTCTGTACTCTTGAGCAAATCCCTTATTAAGTATGATTATTTATATAGTGCCAGCAGTGTACCTGGCACTGTACAATCCATAGTTATAGACAGGTCCCTACCCCCAGGGGCTTACAATCTAAGAGACAAAGGAGGGAGAAACAAAGGAGAGGTGGACATCAGGAGAGACAAGAGTCTAAACTAAAACTAAACTGCCTAACTGAGTCAGACCAATGGCCCATCTTAGCCCAGTATTGTCACAACCTGACACGGCAGCAGGGGTTTCAAATTCGAGTCCAAATCTGGTTCTTCCAGGGTCTCGGGCAGAGGCCATCCTGGCGTGCTACCTGAAACCCCTCCAAGCCCCCAAGCAGAGGCCTCTCCCAGGCATGCTACCAGGGATTCTGAGGTGGAGATGCCTGGGATTGAATCTGGGACCTCATACATGCAAAGCATATGCTCTTACCACTTGAGCTATGCCCCCCCCCCCCCTTATGACATGGAGAAGTTGCAGGTTCATGTGCTTCAGAGGCCCTTTTTACACAGGTGGCACCCATGCATGAACACCTGGAAATCTGGGTGTTCATGCATGGGCACCACCCATGTATTTTTATTTTATTTATTTTATTTTTAAATTTATATCCCGCCCCTCCTGCCCACAGGGCAGCCCGGGGCGGCGAACAACATTTCATTTAAAACAATAATAAAATTTTAAAACAATTTAAAATACCCTACATGGGGAAAACCCCCAGCCCTACCCCACCCCTACCCCCCGCCAAAAGCCTGACGGAACAGCCAGGTCTTACATATACGCCGAGACAGCAGGAGAGTGGGCGCCAGCCGAGCCTCCTCCGGAAGCGAATTCCACAGCACAGGGGCGACCACCGAAAAAGATCTAACATCGGTGGCCACCCGCCTCGCCCGGGGAACCTCCAAAAAGGCTCCCACGGACGATCTCAAGGGTCGCACGGGTACATGGGGAGTGAGGCGATCCCGCAGATAGGCAGGGCCTAGGCCGTGAAGGGCTTTAAAGGTTAAAACCAGCACCTTGAACCTGGCCCGGTGCTTTATAGGCAGCCAGTGCAGAGCCCGGAGCACTGGTGTCATGTGCTCCCTGCGACCCGCCCCCGTCAGGAGACGGGCCGCGGCATTCTGCACCAGCTGCAACCTCCGGACCAGCTTCTCGGGCAGCCCCACGTAGAGCGCGTTGCAGTAATCCAGCCTCGAGGTGATGAAGGCATGGATGACAGTGGCGAGGTCGGAGTCTGAGAGATACGGCCGAAGCCGCCGGACAAGATGTAACTGCCGAAACGCACTCCCCGCCACGGCCACAACCTGAGATTCCAAGCTGAGCCGCGAATCAAGGAGCACACCCAGACTCCGCACTTGAGACACCATGGGGGGGCGAACCCCCCCAACAAGAGGAGATTCAACCACCCCCAGGCTCCCCAAGCCCTCGCCCACCAACATCACCTCCGTCTTGTCAGGATTCAGTTGCAGATGGCTCAACCTCATCCAAGCCCCCACAGCTGACAGGCACTGGGAAAATAAGGAGACTGCATGGCCTGGGTCGGTGGAAAAGGAGAGGTAGAGCTGAGTGTCATCAGCATACTGATGACACTGCATGCCCTGAAACCCCCTCACGATCTCCCCTAACGGCTGCATATAGATGTTAAACAAGAGGGGGGACAGAATGGCACCCTGCGGGACTCCACACGTGAGGTCCCGGGGGGAAGACGTACACTCCCCCAAGACCACCCGGTGAGTTCTCCCGGCCAGGAATGAATGAAACCAATCCAAGACCGTTCCGCCAATTCCAGCACGGTCCCGCAGGCGAGTCACCAACACCTCATGATCGACTGTGTCGAATGCAGCCGAAAGGTCTAGCAGGACCAGTAAGGTCTGACGACCCTGGTCCAACGCCAGACGGAGATCGTCAACCAAGGCCACCAATGCCGTCTCCGTACCATACCCAGGCCGAAACCCAGACTGGGAGGGATCAAGGAAACCGATGTGGTCCAGATGCTCCTGGAGCTGTCGTGCCACAGCCCGTTCAATAATCTTCCCTAAAAAGGGAAGATTAGAGACCGGCCGATAACTGGCAGGAGCATCAGCGTCAAGAGATGGTTTCTTGAGCAGGGGTCTAACCACAGCCTCTTTTAGGCAGTCAGGCACCCTGCCCTCCTGAAGGGAGTACATGGCATGGCGGGTGGGCGGGCATGCCACCCACCTCCACCATTCACCCACACATGGATGAACTGACGAGAAGGCAGATTGCTCCGTGTGTGGGTGATGGATGGAGATGGGTGTGCGCCGGTGTACGCCCATCCCCCCCCCCCACCGGGGCCCATGTGAAAAGGGCCTTAGTTACAGGGAAGTTAACTAGATTCTGAGTGAGGGGGAAGAAGATGCAATTTTACTCATGACGAGCCAGGGAAAGCCTGTTGGAAGTGGTAGGTTTTCAGGAGGGATTTGAAAGTTGGGAAGGAGTCGCGGGCAGGCAAGGGTGGGGGCAGAGGAGCGAAGCTCCCAGGCAGGAGTGTGGCAAGATACAAGAGCAGGGAGATATGGGGGAGCAAGGCCATGAAGAGCCTTGAAGGTGAAGACCAGGAGCTTGTGCTGAATGTGTTCATGTAAGGGAACCAGTGTAGGGTGGAGAGGAGGGGCTAAACATGGTCAAAGCAATGGGCAAGGTGGATGACTTTGGCAGCAGAGCGTTGAACGGAGATAAGGTGGGGGTGAGATTCTCTCTCGGGGTCAACTTCCTCATCTGTTTCTTGCCTGCTTTAGAAAGGTGTGGTGCAGATTAACTATTTATGGACTGTACATTGTTTTTAGTAAACAAAGCCTTATGAAGTTCTCACCATTTCAGTCTCCATGGATATCCAATCCTTGGCCTTGCTGAGACTTTTAATATGGGTCACATTTGTCATGGTGGTTTTGTTACAGGGATCCTTGTTTGTTCTAAACCGTATACTGGCAAGTGCAAACACTAATTACTCAGTGGAGTTGTGGCTACAAGAATGCTGTGGTCCTGAAACATGTTATTAAAAATACTGATCTTTTATTCTAAAGGTTTAAATCTGTCTTCACCTTCAGGATTTGGAGAGTCCTTGGGTGGTTTGTTTGGAAGGGCTTGATGTCTCATTGCATTTCCTACCTTAGGGTGTTTTCTGATGGGCAAACTATCCGAGGATAATTAGAATAATCTCTGGTAATTATTATCTCGGGATAACAAAGTGGGACCTGTTTAGACAGACATTTCTATTCCTGGATAACTTTATTCCTGGATAGCCATGTGAACAGCACATTGATTTTATCCCAGTGATTAGGGTCTCTTGGATGAATTTAAATCCCATGGTGCTTTTTGTCTGTGATCAGCACACAGTTTTCTGGGATTGAAAAAAATCTGATTTTCTTCATTTTTTCTGATTTCTGAGCTAAAGAAAATAGAAACTCATCCCTTTGTTCTGTAGGTATTTAAACTTGGCGCTCCGCAGTGGTGGTAATACGATTGCCCCACAGTCATATGCTCCTAGATACCATAGAGGCAGAAAATGCCTAGACAGTCTGTCAGGTCTTGCTGTTGGACTCTGTGGCGCTAATCATCAGGATAGTGACTATTCCAGGATAGTCGTTCAGACGGACGTTATCCTGGGATAGTTTAATAACTGGGTGTTATAAACCCCAGTGAATTGAGTTTTATAACACCCTGAAATTTTTGTTATCCCAGAATAATAATCACTGTTGACAGCATTCAGACAGATATGCCATCCTGGGATTAACATAATTATAACCCTGGATAATTGCTATCGATCCTTGTAGGCGAGAAACAAATTGGTTATAATACTGTAATAGGGTGGGTCCCTAAGGCGTAAGTCCTTGCAGGATCCAGACCCAAGTGACCCAGCCTGCAAAGGAATCTTCATTCCTAAAGTGTCTTTTATTTACAAGTATTCAGCCCTTCACCTATATACGTATAAACATAGTACACACATGGGTATCTCCCTCTGGCCATGCACTAGGGTGGTCAGATATGCATATTTTAGAGGACACTAATGAGAAATACAGGTTTCAGGGCTGCATTGGCTCCAACTTGCATATCTGGCCACCCTCCCAGTCACAGTCCCTCCCAGTCAGGCAGTTCAACATACACAGTCGCATGCCTGTAAATTATAGGGCACCACCCCATCCTGGTCTCTCTGGCCAGGCACAATCCCTCCTTAGCCAGCAAGGGAGGGGGAGCCCTCCCCGGCTCAGCTCTGCCTTTCAGGCCATAGGGCTGTCCTATCCACGCCCAGCCCAGCTGCCAGGGGCCAGCACCTCTGCTCTTTTAAGCACAGACCTCCTTTTGGCTTATGTCTGCACCTCTGTTTAGTGTCTACTGTGGTACTTTTCAGGCCAGCACGACCACCTCCCTGCTACAGATACCTTTCATTGGACTGTCACGGGCATGAGGGTCAAGGCACAGGGAGTCTGAAGGAACAGAGAGAGAAGGCAACCTGGGGGGCTGGAGCAGGGTAGCAACAACAAGGTGGGGAAAACCTCTCAGCCATTCTCCGATACCGAGGAGACTGAGACCGTTTTTAGACGAGGAGCGCTGAAGCGACTTCTGAAGGCTGCGTTCAAAGACAAGCGGCTGGAAGTGACGTGTCCCCATTACCGGTGGCGGGGGGGGGGGGAGACACAGGGNCGGAAGTGACGTGTCCCCATTGCCGGCGGTGGCGGCGGGGGGAGACACGGGGCTTTTGAGCGGCGCGTTATCAAGACTTGAATTTTCTGGCTTTCAGAACGCGCTGCTCGAAAGCCTCGTGTCTTCCCCCCGCTGCCGGCAATGGGGACACGTCACTTCCGGCCGCTTGTCTTTGAATGCGGCGTTCAGGAGCCGCTTCAGCGCTCCTCGTCTAAAAACGGTGTTATACTCCGCATGAGAGCCGGGGAATCCGGCCTCCGAGAGCTTACAACTCACCATTGAGGCTGAGGAAAGGGAGCAAGAGCCAGAACTGGGAGTCGGGGGGCTAGATCAGAGAGCAGGGGAACCCCAGGGAAGCAGAGCAGAGGGAAGTCAGGAAGCAGGAAATGAGGACAAAGATCAGAGTGGGGAACCAGCACTGAGGGTTCAGGAAGCAAGGGACCAGGGCGCAAGGAAGCACAGAATCTAGCAGGGACTTACAGGGAACTGGGGATCTATGCAGGTGGAACCAAACATTAAGCAAGAGACTAAAAAGGGCTAGGGAATTACAAGGGGAACAGAGAGCCTGGGAACTAAGGGATCAGAGGTAGAGAACACAACTAAGGTCAGAAGGGGGGAAAGCACAAGGGCTGGGACCAAGGTGGGAATAACACAATGGAATCAAGCACTCGCATACAGAGAGCATTTGCCTCCACCCAACATGCTGTGGCTATCAGCAGGCTTAAGTATTGGCTGGTCGCCAATCAGGCAGTTGGAAGGCAGGACTGGAGCAATTGGACACAGCTGGAGAAGGGTGTGGCACAGCAAGAAGTGGGAGACAGGAGAGAACAAGGCTGAGATCAGAGCTGAGGAGTGGTGCTGGCAGCTGAGGCAGCACCCCAGAACCACCAGAGGTTCAAGACCCAGGATCTGCATGGATCAAATTCGGCTGGTGAGTATGTACAAGTTTTCAAGCTTCAGAGTTCTTCTTCCTCATCATGCAGTCTGAAGAGGCGCTCTGCAAAGCTCAAAAGCTTGTGCATGCTCACCCACAAAAAGCACATCCCCAAACAGTCCCTATTTAGGAGGTACAGTCCCTCTTTGGGTGCTGAATCCCACTGTCCTTCTTTCAGGGGACAAAGTTCCCCTTTCAGGAGAGAGAAGCAAAAAGACTGATATTCAGGCTTCAGGCACCTCTTTCCTGGTTGCCTCCCAGGAAAAGCAGTTGGTTGTGGTGGGACATCGGGGAGAATACAGGATACTGGATGTACCGTTATTGGATCCCCCTGGTACCGGATGTACCGGTATCGGCATACCAGATTTTTTACATTGGCCGTGGTACTGGATTTTTTACATTGCAGCTATTGACTTCAATGACTGCAATGTAAAAAATCCGGTACTGCAGCCAATGTTAAAAATCCGGTATACCGGTACAGGTAAATATCGGATTAAGCCGATACACCCAAATACCAGCAATATCGGATCTCGGGAGAACCGGAATTCCCACCCCTAGAGTTGGACAAGGAGAGCTGATGGAATGACAAGAAACTAAGTGGAATGAGAAGCAGTAGAGCTGCTGTCCCTCTACATGCACTGGGAATGTTGGGAGGGGGTGCGTGTGTGAGGAGGCAGAGCTTATTCACCGATGGATGGAGCTTATTGGCTGAGGGAGTGGGGCTTGTCTCTCTGGAGGTTGGAAATGATAGGAGGTGATTTGATAAAAGGAACAATCTCAGCTGCTTCACATCTTGTTCCTCAGTTCCTAGCAGTCTGAAGATCTAAGTCTTAATCCCTTCCTTTAGAAAAGGGGACAACAGTCACAACAGCCCCTTTGTGTCACTTACTCAGAAAGCAGAACAACAGGGCCAGTATTAGGTTGAGGTAAACAAGGTAGCTGTCCCTGGCCTTGCACTGTTACTGCCTTGGATGGGAGCAACCTGTTGGGCAAGCTAAACTCACACACCATGCAGTGGAAGCACGAAGCCCCACCAGAGGCACTCCCCACAAGACACTTCTGGTTAGGGAGGCTGGGGTCATGGGCACAGTGGTATTGATTTATTTGCATTATGTACACACTATCTGCTAAACAACTCAGATCACTCACTAGTCTTACAGTGCTACCATTTCTCAATCTTTGTTCTCAAGTATGGTTGGGTGAAGCATGCTTGGTCCATGGGCAGGATTAGGGCCTATCCAAGAGGGGGGCAGGCCCAAAGGGGCACTGGGGGTGGATGGGGCAGAATCTTCCTATCCACAGAGTACTTGGGTGGGCCTGTTGAGCCTGCCACTCCCCCCCCCCCCCNCCCCAATTTAGGTAATCCTACTGCCTCACCTCCGGTGACCTCACCACCACCTTCTCCTAACCTGGCGACCCTGCTCTCCTCCAGCCCCATTGACCCCTCAGTTTCTCCACCCCACTCCCTGCCCCAGGCTCTGTAAATTCTGACACAAGCCCTGCAGAACAAGATCATCACCTCACCTCATCATTTTCCAAGAAAAGACAATACAGATGATATCTCTAAACAGAGCAAAGAGCGCAGAACTGTGTCTACAGCGGTTTCTCCACCTGTTGCTCCTGGGTGGAAGTTGTAGTTTGAGACAAAGGCTGTTGTCTTTAAACCACTCACTGGAGTACCCCCATTGATTTCAGTGGTACAGTTCTAGTGACTGGCTATGCAGTCTTGAGCAAATCACTTAACCTCTCTTAAGCATAAAGATGGAGCGTATTTCACCATCTATGTCTTTCCTTTCACATCTGTAATCCTTGTCTGCCTACCCACCTCAAGAAATTGTTGTGTGGATTACCTATTTAACAACTGTATGTCGTTTTGTACTTTTGTAGAGCAATTGAAATCGATCAAACTATTCCAGATTAAGAGGTTTTGAGGATACTGGCCCATGTGGTATGGAAGTCACTGGGGTCATCCACAGGGTGAATGTAACTCAAGTGAAGAAAGTCAGCACCAGACCTGTTTAATTCTAATAGGGGAATTACTCCGCCCAATTAATAATTTCCCCATTTCCTCAGAGATGCTGACTGGAGAATGTAGATTGATGGGAGCAGCAGCAGTTACAGGCAAACACCGGCAAGTAATTGACTTGCAGGCCTTTTAAAATATTCTTATTTGCTTTTAATGTTTTCTGATTGTTTCACATAAATGAACTCCATTAACAGTGAGAAACTGAGACGAGTTAATTGCTGTAGTTGAAGGGATGCTGAGAATGATTCTTCCCGTGGCTGGTTTAATTAAAACATCTGCTTTCTAGTTTCTTTGTTGATGTTTTTCCATGTTAAAATTGGTCATGTATATTTTGTGTGACTGCATGGAACACATTTGTGAAGAAAGAGGTTTCTTTCCTTGGACCAGTTCCAACTTGGCAGGGTAAAACCATAAAACAATGTCTAGAAGTTCTGGATTCCAAGTGCCACCATTCATTAACAAACTACGAGGGTGTGGTGTTCCTGGGTTCTACTTTCAAAATAATTGGTAGAAACATGATGGTGGCCCACTGTGGTCTTCTTTTTCATGCTTTGGCCTGCGAGCCACTGGCACGTCTGTTGAGAGGCCGCCAGATGTTGACCCAGGATTCACTCCGGGTGTGTTGGAGGATAGCCCAGCCTCTGACCCCCTGGATTAGCTACAGTCTGCCTGATTGGGGCTATCATGCCTGCTGTGGTGTGCCATGACCCGGCTTGGATTGGGTCCCTCATGGCCGGCCATAATTGGCTGCCATGCTGCCTGTCATGGTGGGGTGCTGGGTACAGTGTGGGGGCAGGGCCAGCCAGCTGCACATTTTTGCATCTCCTCATCGTAACCAAGCCAAGTACGTGCACTTGAGACCTCGCATCTTCATGAATGTTAGACCCCTTGTCTCTCCCTCTGTTCCCCTTCCTAAGTCTCTCCCCCAGCTCCTGTCTCTCAGATTGTAAGCCCTAGGGGCAGGGACCCTGTCTATTTTATTACTTTGTAAAGTGCCAGGTACACTGCTGGCGCTATATACATGTTTGTTAATAATAATAAATAATAATAATCTCCTCCCCCTCTCCTAAGGCCTGGCCATGGGAACGTGTGCTGAGCAGCCTGACCCAGTCCGGACTATGTCCTCGGTGGCTTCCTGACCTGGTTGGGTTGTTTGTTTCCACCCAGTGTTCTCATTATAAAGAGCATTTGGTCAGGCTTACTGGGTGGGGATAGGGTTTGGGGGGGTTGGAAGTGGTTTTAATTGGAATTGTATGAGATTTATTTTTTTAAACTGATTTTTTTATATTTGTGTATGTTGTGAGCCACCCTGAACCTGGTAGAAAGGGCAGGATACTATCTAAATAAATTTAAATGTCTATTTAGTGATTAAGAACAGAAACTTCCTATTGCTAGAAAATTTTCAGATAAACCTAGTTTCCAGAAAATAGTCAAATTCAGCATGAATATTTTAAACCAACAAGACTTGGCTTCTTGCCTTGTACTCTGTGCATCAAGTCCATACGACATGGATGCATAGAGAGGAGTTCTCGGGGGCTGCTCCACAACTATGAAACTCCCTTGCCCTGGAGGTTTGTCAAAGCCTGGGCCGAGAATTTTCTGGTTGCCAGGCAAGACCTTTCTCTCTGGCCAAGTGGGAATAGGGTTTGTGGAGAGTGACTAGGACTTTTGGGGGGATTTATATAGGTTTTTTAAAATTGATTTACACTTGTTTTTATATGTTGATGATAACTATTTATTTCAGTGCAGTTGTATCCTGCTCTCTCCTGCTCACAGTAGCAGCTCGGGGCGGCTCACAACATATTTAAAGTACACTTCAACAAATTTAAATATAAAACTTATTAAGACCTACAAATTCATTAAAAGAGCAGAACTGAACACCAGATATGAGACTTTGAACAGGGAAGGATATAAATGTAAATAATAAATGTCTAAACATAGAGTTTGCAACACTGCTACTTTAACCAATGGCAGTTTAGCTTTGTCAGGGCCCAGGCCTAGTTCGAATGCTGGGGCCTAGCAAGAGCTGGGAGGTCAGCGTTTGAGGGTTTGGTCACAAAACACCACTACCCTGGGAATGGGAAGCTCAAAAAAAAAAAAATTGCATGGATTTGCTAGCATGGCAAAACCCTTCACACAACACTGGAGCCTATCAAAGGGAGGCAGCACAGAGCTCTACTCTGAAAGCTCTCCCCTGAGGCAGCAACATTTTATGAATGAGCTCTCATTCAATGCCAAGGGGTAAGCAGAGGTTGCAGTCAAGGAGCTGTCCCAGCTCAGGAGTAGGAAGTCAGAGAACTAGTGTTGTTAGCAAGGCTATGGTGGGCCCAGGCTAATCTCCTCCTAATTATGGATCCCCTAAGGGGGTGGGGCCTTCAGGGTTGGGGGGCTTACCTTAGTGGGGCAAGCACCCCCACTTCAGGATGCCATTACTCTAGAGGTGCCTCAGACAGAAGTCCCACTGTAAGCCACAATGCTCATGTGATGGGGGGACAGTGGCAGCTGGGACCCTCTCGAAACCATACTGCCACTTCAGGAGGCCGACTGGGAGCTCCCGCTGCCACTTGTGGGGCTGTTAGGAAATTTTCAGAATGCACAAATTAGGGACTAGAAGTGAAGAGTCAGGAAACCAGGGCTGGGTGAGGAGCCAGGTAGTCAGACAAGTTTACGAGATGCAGCCTAGACAGGGCTGATTTGGTGCTGGACAAGGTAGGATCAATTTTGGGTCAAGGCAAAGGACATAGGACAAACTGGAGCATAAGTAATGAGCAGGGTACAGACAGTGTCAGGAACTGAGCTCTGACAGCCCCGCCCCCAGGCACTCCAAACCCTCCACCGCCGGTAGCTTTCCCCGCTGATGTACCTCCGCAGCAGGAAACCCCCGTCACTGACGCAGCCCTCCAGCAGGAGGAGTCCCCGCTCCCCAGTCACCAGAGAGCCACACCGGCCCCGCCAGCTGACAGCAATCCAGGGGGCGGAGCCGGAAACGGGAAACCAACAGCACCGGACCCGCCCCAACCTCTGCGTCGCTCGGAAAGGCTGCGACAATTCCCTCCGCACTAGTATAAAGCCTGCTGCTGTCAGTCTCAGTGCTGGTGATTGGAGCCTTGTGCCCATGAGACTGGCCCCCTTCCGTGGAGAGTTGTGTGGAGTGCGAGTTCCCATATCTGTGTGGTGTGTCCTGAGTGTGTGGCTGTGGTGAGTGCGTGTAGAGAGTGACTGTGTGTGTGTCATGAATTGGCAGCAGGTAGAAGTGTTCCTTGGGGTTTTTTGGGTGTTGGGGAGCACTAGAACCTGGGCCCTTCTTGGGAGTGCAAGACCTATCCGCCCCCTCCCCTCCTGGGGCGTGTGCACCTCCTAGCCTCACTGATTTCCCCCACTCCTGTGTCCCTATCCTCTGCCCTCCTGTGTGAGTGTGGTCCCAGCAGCGTTCAGGGCGTGCGCTCATCCCAGAGACCCAATGATGAAACAGGCTGGGGACTTATCATCCAGATAGCCCTATTCCACCCTGAGGGTTCGTTTTCCAGGCACAGCCTCACTGCTCCTTTACCTTTGGGTGCGTGTGTTTCCCCCTTCTCTTCCTGGGCAGTCCAAAAACCCCGCTCTACCCCCCGAAACCCCACAGACAGCAAGCAAGCCAGAAAGTAGCTACTATAATTTATGGGAGAAGCAGAGATTAAAAGTAGGGGTGTATGTAGAATTTTTTTTTTAGTATTAGTTTTTATTTTAGTTTGTTATTAAAATCCCATTAGTTTTAGTTATTATTTTATTAGTATTAGTTATTTTTATAGTTATTCCCATCTCAATGGTTTTAATGGGAAATGGATTTCCAGCTGCAACATCTTCATTTGTTATCCAATTTTCATGAAAATTGGTAGGATTGTACCCCTTACCCAGGGGATCATCCCTACCAAATTTCAGAAATATTGGATAAAGGGTTCTGCAGTGCACAAGACAGTGCTGACACACTTAAAAAAACAGTACAGTACAGAACAATGACAATATTACACAGACAGACAGGCAAGCATTACAGACAAAGACAATGAACAGTGGGACTAATGGGAAGGAAGGGAAGAAACACAGAGAGACAGAGTAATAAATCTGTTTTTATAACAGTCTGTCTAAGTGAGGCTGAGTTACAGCAACCACACAGAGACTGAGAGAGAAACCAGGAAGTGTTCTGTCTGAGACTGAACTAAAACTGGCATGAGGAACTAAAAAAGTTCCTCATCTTGGCAGAAGGTTAAGAACACTCACCATGCCCTCTTCCCAAAGCCATCCTGAGTTCCTGATTGGTACAGAAAACTTCACTCATGATTCCCCCTCCCTTCTGACCCCCTTCTGAACTCTTGTTTACAGCAAGGTGCAGACAGACTAGAGCCATGGTATGCTCTAGAGCTGCATGCAGCAGTCAGAGCAGAGCTAATAACTAATACTAACATTTATTTGTTACTAACCCATTTGTTTTAATTATTGTAATAACTAAAACTAAAATGACTTTTTTGTTTTAGGTATTAATAATAACTAAAATGAATGCATATCCCTATTAATAAGAGTTCCCCACCGGTATCTCATCTTGGCTTGAGGAAGGTCCTTGATAACTCTCTTGATATTTTGCCTACTTGCCAAAGCTAGGTGTGATGGCTATAGTTTAAATTTCAGTTCTCTAAACTTAGCTAGAGAGAGGATCCCTGTTTTTCTAATTTTTCTTCTCCTAATTAGGTCCTTGTAAGTGGTAGTAATAAGAATGGATAGCTAAGTATCTACAGAGACCTTCTTAGGGTTGCCATATATGCAAATTTTCCCAGGACACTTATGAAAAATACATGTTGCAGGGCCTGTATTAGCACCTTAGGCATATATGCAAATTTTTCCTTAGGTGTCAATGCAGGCCCTGCAACATGTGCCTTCTGCAGCTTGAAGAACTAAAGCATGGTAGACTGTATCCCTCTGAATAAAGGTGATATCTTTGACAATATTTCTTGTATTGGAGGTTCTGTGATTATTGTACCTTCCCATCCTGGAACTCCTTTTCTTCTGAAATTGATGGAATTTCTGCTGTTTTCCATAACATCTAATTTGTGTTCTGTCCCTCCCTCTCTGTTTTTGCTTGCTCTACATCTGTGACAGTAACAACATTCAGTCAAGCCTGCTTTCGCCATGGTGTCTCGGAATAAAATCTGACTTCACAGAAGTCAATGGTCAAACTCCCATTTACATCAATTGAGCCAGGCTTTCACCCTAGGTCTGCTAGATTTTCTACATAATTTTCAAGATATTAAATTGCTGTCCAAATTTCAACCTTCCTGGGTTTTTATCTCAGATGTCTGCTTTACTGAAAGGGAAGCACTTGTCTTTTCCATTTTATTATGCCTGATGGCTGTTCTCTCCGAACCAGAATCAGTAATGGATATGAGTGACTCCTCCAGTCTTGGTAGTTTGTGTAGTGGAATATCTTTAGGAGCAGCACTCATGCCGTCAATATTTATTTTTTTCCAGTCCCATTTATTTATTTTTATGGCTTTCTTTTCTCTTAAAATAAGGATTTATGAAGACAAGCTACAAAAGGATGAATGTGTCCTTTTTGGTTTTATTTCCCTTCTGATGCTGAGAGAAATAATGCTTTCTCCTTACAGATTAAATTCAATTTGTTGACGCCAGCTTAAATAGAAGAAGATATTTGCCCTTTACCTATTTACGAGCAGCCAGGCTCCAAGATGAATAAAAAAAACACCCAGCCTTCACAGACCTTTAAGGCAACTTCATTGAATCTTACATTTTTTCCCTTATCCATTTTTCCCTACTCATTTTCTCCCTCCACCTCACCCCACCCCCATTGTGAGAGACGCTGCTGTTGTTATTACTAAGTATTTATCTAAGTGCCAGTAATAGACCTCGCTCTTGAACTAGTGTCCCGTCCCCTGGAAGTCTCGGCATAGTGGCTGCTGGCTCAACAGGGCCACATCTTGGCATGGGCTGAGGCCTTTGCCTGGTAGTCTTTGCTTCAGCCTGCATCATACACCTCTGCCTCCTGCCCAGTTATAAGGCTACTCAGGGGCAGCAGGAAGCATGGCAAAGCAATGTACTCCTTCCTGTACCCTGCTTTGTGCCTGACCAAGTCTCTGTTTTGACTCCTTGCCTGTTTCTGGTCCCCAGCCCAGCCCTACCCCACCCTTGTTCTCCACTCCTGTCCTTGCCTTGGACTCTCTCCTGTTCTACCCACTCCTGCCCTAGAACTGATTCTGCCACTCCACCTCAACCTGGACCCCAATTAGATGTTTCCCAAACCTCTACTTTGTGTTCTGCCCCTCCCTCTCTGTTTCTACTTGCTCTACGTCTGTGACAGTAACAACATTCATTCAAGCCTGCTTCTGCCATGATGTCTCGGGATAAAATCTGTCTTCACAGAAGCCGATGACCAAACTCCCTTTGACTGAGAGAGAGGCTGATCCTGCCACCACTCTTGGGCCCACCCCAGGCATCTACTTGCGTCATGGACAGCGAGTCCAGACAGGTCTTGATGTGGCCCCCAGAGATCAACTGATGACCCCATCAGTCACTAAAGCCGCATTCACATCTGCGGCAGAGAGACCCGCAAGGGAAGACGCGGCAGCAGGGAGGAGCCAGGGAGCAGAAGAAGAGCCGGTGCGAACGGGGATGTGCTGCGGCTTCCCTCCAGTGCAAACGGGGATGTGCCGCAGCTTACCTCACACATATCGGGGTGGAAAATCCTGCCCTAACATGCAAGAGAAGCCGCGGCAGATCCCCGTTTGCACCAGCTCTTCTGCTCTCTGGCTCCTCCCTGCTGCCGCATCTTCCCTCGCGGGTATCGCTGCCGCAGTTGTGAATGTGGCCTAAGTATATGGGTGTGGAGGATGTTTGGAGCTTTGGCCTAAGCCAGTTCTGGAGGTCCTACAGAGCAGGGACCAGAAGCTTCCACCATGCTTGTGTTAAAATCAAGAGAGCAACACGACGTTTTACTAACACACAGTAGGGTATGGACCTGGCTTTCAAACAGTGAAACTAACCAGAGAGCCCCAGTTCTGATAGTCAAACATCTCCAAGATCCCCTTTCCTACAGCCAGATTTTAGATTACGTATTGTTATCTTTTTGGTATGTATTTTATATGTAATTAACTACCACGAGCCTACAGGAATAGGGCAGGCTGTAAATCTAAATCAACAAATACATACATTATGTTTAACTTTACAGATTCAGCAACCAAAAGCCAAAAAACCACCCTCAGCATTTATAATTGCTTTAAATCTCACACACTCGCCCCTGATCCCAAACATCCTCTGGGTTCCCCCAATCGACTATCAGTCAAGTGGATGAGGGGGTGGGGAACCTGGTCTCCCCTCTCACCCGATCCACCCGACTGACCGCTGATGGGGGAGGGAAACCTGGGAAGAGGGCATGTGTTCTTCTTCCCTATCAGCTGTTGGGGGGGGGGCTGCATAGGGACAGCCCTGCAACACAGCCCTGCAACATGCCTAAGAAATGTTAAAGCGGTCTTAACGCAGTGTTAAAGCATAGTTACATGCATTTCTGTCTTCTCCTTGTGTGTGTTTAGATGTGATGGCGCGTGGCTCCTCTACACTTTGATCCNCCCCACAGCAGAACCAATTGCCCCACCACAGGGCAGCACAGGGATTGGGCCCGCCCTGCTTGTCTGGCTGCACCCCTTAATTCTGTTTCAACATTTCTTATGCATCTTGGAGGGCTGCATAGGGACAGCCCTGCAACACAGCCCTGCAACATGCCTAAGAAATGTTAAAGCGGTCTTAACGCAGTGTTAAAGCATAGTTACATGCATTTCTGTCTTCTCCTTGTGTGTGTTTAGATGTGATGGCGCGTGGCTCCTCTACACTTTGATCCTGAGCAGGATCTGGCCCAGCCGCCAACATGATGTACTGGCGGTCCAAGCTGGGGAGAGGGCGGGGTGATGTACAGATATGATCCGCATAACCTGCCCCCCTGTGCTGCTGAGCATGGCCTTCCCACTTTCCTGAGGGGTGGGTGCATCAGCCTACGAGGCCGTCTTGTCCGCCTGGAAATGCTCCAGCCCTGGACTGCTGTCGGGTAGAGTGGGCCATCACATGCGATGACCTGATCTACCCCAGTCTGAGGATGGCTTCCCTAGGCCGTGGCAGCGTTTAGGCCACGCTGTGCCTCAGTGAGGAGGCCAAGGAACAGTGCGGGCTACAACCTGCCACAGCTTGAGGACAGCCCTGTTCCTGCCCAGGGAAGCATCTGGTGGGCAGGATTAGATGTTACGGCACACAGGTGGCCATGAGGGTTAAAGCGTGGCCACCCGTGGTACTGTCACATTTAAAAACACTGTGTGTGTGTGTGTGTGTGTGTGTGTGTGTGTGTGTGACAGGAATTGAATTGACCCAATAAGAGCTCCTGGACTTACTACTAATAATTTGTAAAGCACCACTAGTCGTACAGACGTGTAATGAGTGCTTATGACTGCCATTCCATATGTGAGATATTACTGCTTCTTATCCAACTTTCCAGCAACAAGATCACTCTTGTTAATACACACTGCACTAGTACAGCTGAATGTATTAGCCACTGAGTCAGTTGCTGTTAATCTGTAATATTAATTTAGGTTTTGTATTTCAATGGTGAGACTTGGGGTATGGAGCCATTAGCTTTCTGTTTGTTGGACTTTTTAAATTCAGATACTTATTTAGGGTACAATCTTGAACTCACCGAAGTCAATGGGAAAACTTCCATTGACTTTAATGGGTGAGGACTGTGCCCTTAATAAATGGGAAACACATACTTTTATATTGTCTGAGGTATTCATGGAGGTGGCTTATGCCATCGTTTAGATCGGGGGTGGGGAATCTTTTCCTTCCCAGGAGCCACTTTGAAAATAAGTACAAACTCCAAGGGCCACATAGAAGTTGGACCTGCAGCAGGTGCGGTGGGTACTCGAGGGTGCCAGGGGCACTGCTGTTCCTGTGCCCCTGTACCCCCTCTGCTCTGCCTGATCTTTCTCTTACCAGGCTGTCATGCAGGCAGCAGAAGAAATTTGTGACCCTCCGGTGGGTCACAGAACTCTGTCGGGGCCCCTAGCAGCAGCAGTAGCTGCTGCTGCTTTTCAGGGTGGAGGAGGCCCCACACCGGGAAACTGCGCTTCTGTGCACATGCATTTTCAACCAGGCCCCAGCATTGTAGGCTAGCTGCAATCAGGGTGCGGGACCTGGCTGGGAGAGGGTCAGGAAGGAGTCCCAGAAGGGAAAAACATAGTTGGAACGTGCTTGGGTGGCTAGAGGGAGCCGTCCAAGTGCGTATAATGGAAAACTTCAGTTCCTCATTATAGCCACCAGGGGGGAGGTTTTCATTGAGCCCTATGGGCTCAATTTTTAAACAGCACCTGGATGCTATTGTTAAGTGCCCAGGTGAGATGTGCAGTTGTGTGTGTTGCAAAAACGAGCTGGGAGGAGTGGGCTCTGGCCATGCTTGGAGCAAGCACTCAGGCAGGGACTGGCTGGCACGCATGATCAGTCAGTGAGCATGAGGGCTGTTCTTGTGCACTGCTGAGCTGTAGCCATTTTGCAGGAGATTGTGTTCCTGGCTGGCTGTGTCTCCTTCTGCTGGACTTGGTTGCCTTGCCCAAGGAACATGTTTTTTGTCGTCTTGCTGCTGTGCCATCCTGCTTCCTTGGTGGTGAGTACATTGCTTGGGGGGTGGGAGGGGGGAACACTG
>QEPC01008442.1:1833349-1844695 GCA_003113815.1 Sphenodon punctatus | reverse complement strand
ATGGGGGTGGGGGGGACTCAGGGAGTCTGGCTGGGGAATAGACTGGGGGAGGGGGTGGACTTGGAGACAATGGGGGAGGGGAGTGCACTGGGAGACAATGGTGAGGAGGCTGCAACAGAGATGTGAAGTGAACCATGTTTTGGGGGAAAAGTGGAACTTACTACTGCATTTGTGGTGTGCTCAGGCTGAGGATAATCTGGTTGACTTAAGATATGGTTTCAGTGGCTTGCTTTTGATTGTTTTGTGTTTGCCAGTGCACTGCTGGTTTCCCCCCTCCTCCCCCAAGCATGTGCAAAGGCGGTGGCCATTTTCTGGGGCCTCACTGGCCAAACTTTAAAAAAAGGCCTGTTTGCTTGCACGGGCATTTTGCTGCTGGCAATAAGGTGTATCTACTCAGGATGCTGGTCTGGATGTGTCTGGTTTGGTGGCAATGCAGCCCTGAAACTGGCCACATTTTAAAAAAAGGCCTGTGTGCTTGGACAGGCTGTTGGCTGCCAGGATAGGGTGTAGCAACTAGGGATGCTGGTCTGGATGTGTCTTGTTTGGTGGCAATGCAGCCCTGAAACTGGCCAATTTTTTAAAAAAAGGCCTGTTTGTTTGGACAGGTGTTTGGCTGTTGGGGATAGGGTGTAGCTACTAGGGATGGGCGACAGATTGCTGTTTGGATGTTCAGTCGTTTGGTTCGAAACCCAAGTTTGGGTTCGGCTGTTCGGTTCGGTGTTCGGTTCGGCCGATTTAAAAAAAAAAAAAAAAGTGCTATTGGTACTGAAACCGAAATTTTTTCAGTATCGGTAGTTTTGGCCCTGAAACCACCCCCAGTGTCTACCCCTAGTGCCAAGAAGTCTGCTCCTCAGCTGCCTCCCCATTCCAGTCACGTTTTTCCGGCCCCTGAACTCATCCTAACTTTTCCGAACTGTTTGGAAGTTCGAGCATTTGGTTCGGAAGTTCGGTTCAGTCGTCTGAACAGGCCGAGTTGGACCGAACTCCGAACTTACAAACCGTGTTCGCCCATCCCTAGTAGCTACTACGGATGCTGGTCTGGATGTGTCTGGTTTGGTGGCAATGCAGCCCTGAAACTGGCCAAATTTTTTAAAAAGGCCTGTGTGCTTGGACAGGCTTTTGGCTGCCAGGATAGGGTGTAGCAACTAAGGATCATCATTGTTCTCTATCCTGAGCTCAGTCTTTTCAATGCTTGGAGGTAGAAACTGGATCCAGGGGCCAGATAAAAACTAGCTGTGAGTTGCTTTCAGCTTCTGGGCTTAAGGTTCCCCATGCCTGGTTTAGTTCAATCTTAGTTGAATATTTCAGACAAAGATACAAGATTCCAGCATCAAGAACAGTAATGTTATTTACTTTGTGCAGCAAGGGTGTGTGGCTCTCTACATAGAGTTAAACAAACCAAGGCACGCCCATTGTTTAACTCTGACCAGGCCGCTTACTGTGTCCTGTAATTAGAGAGCTCTCTTGCATTGCCATCCAGTTATTTTTTTCTCTTTATAGCAACTTATGTGCAGTACATTTGTGTATCCAGCAACCAGCACTCAGCCGATTGTAACAGAATTATTTCAATAGTAGGGATGGGTGAACAGAACTGAGTTCGGAAATTCGGTTCAGAAGTTCGGTTCGGTCGACCGAACTATTTGAGTTCGGTCCAAACTCTGAACTTCCGAACAAAGTTTGGAAATTCAAACCCCATTGAACTAAATGGAATATTATCTTTTAGGGATGGGCGAACAGAGCTGAGTTTGGAAATTTGGTTCGGTTTGAAAATCGAGTTCGGTTCGGAAGTTCAGTTCGGTCGACTGAACTCCGAACTTCCGAACCGCGTTCACCCATCCCTATTCAATAGTTCATCCTGCTACTTGGGCCAGTGTTATATCACTCAGTAGGGTATCTCAGCAGCTTTACTCTTTGGGTATTTTCAAATGTTACGAGATCACGCTTAACCACAGTGAACCACGGTCAATCCCGTGGTGGGACCAAGGCGTCTATTCAGTGGCCGTCAGATGTTCACCACAGTCAATACCCACATGGGGTCAAAATCAACCACGCTTCTGGAGCTCCCCGCTGGACCATACCCGAAAGCGTGGTCAAAGAGATTCCCAACAGGAACCAACAAAAAGTAACGTCTGGCCGGCAACCACTGGCCGGAATCAAAGGTAATGATTCCCAGCCGGGGACAAAGCACGCAGTATCGCTGCCAGACAACCAGTAACAACACAGGCAGCGGAGGGAGATTTAAAGGGCACACGACAGCAGGGGGACGGGGCAGGATGGAGTGAGGTGGAAGGGAGAGGCGAGTGGAGGGCGAGAGAGCAAGGGAGGAGGAGGAGGTGGAGGAGGCAGCGGTAGAGGCGCGGGGTGGGGGAGGAGGCGGTTATGCTGCACCTGGAGACGTTGGAGGGACAGCGGCAGCGGCAGCTGGGACGGGCTGACCTGGCACCTTCTGGGTGTTTTGACCATGACCGGGCATCAGCGTCACGTCTGTTGTGCTGCCCCGGCACGTGATCTGCCGGACCGATTCCCTGCCATGGTCCCGGTACGTCTGTTCGGGGCTTTTTTTGACCATGGGGGGTGGTTGTTCGGTTCACCCCTGCTGGGAATCCACTGTGGTGAATCGGGACCGAGTAATGTCTGAAATCACCCTTTCTCTTTGGTTTTCATTCAGATGAAGTATGAAATACTATCCCCGGAGATGCTGTTAAGACTTCCTGTAAAAGAGATAAGGATTCTAATACAGAAAAAAATAACACAGGTCCTTAGAATCTTACAGACAGGCAGTGCAAGCTCTTTTCATTAACACCACCGCCACAACTATAAAAGAGAAGAGAGTCTGGCATAAATAATACATGTGAGCTTATAACTATAGGTCAGTAATTTAATGATTACAGCATTCTACCTGATGAATCAGTGCAGTACTGAGCTGGGCACACACAGTACATTTGCTGTTTAAAGGGCTACAGTTCTCTGTGTTAGAATTTACAGCAACCCCTGTGCTCCTGGGGATATGAGGTATGTTTTAAGGGCACATAGGTTCACTTGTGTTATGGATTTCTGGTTATTAATGAATGTTATTCGTACTCAGGCTTTAATGCACATTTCCTCTTTCATTTTAATGGTTAGAAAGCTGGTGAATGACTCAAAGGGATCTGTATAACTTGCCCCAGCGCAGGCCATATCCCATGTTGTTCAGTTTTGAGAAAACATCTATTTTAAGAGCTAACACCATCAGTCTGGGTATTTTCAGGCATTACGAGATCACGCTCAACCACAGTCAATACCCTGTGGTGAGGAATGGTCCCGTAACGTCTGTTGGGGAACCGGAAGTTCCCCCCCAGATGTTCGCCACGCTCAATTCCCGCCGGGAATCACGTTCACCACGCGATTGGCTGAATTCGCGGGGCCGGCGCCGATCGTGTGGTGAAGGAGATTCCCGGTGGGGATGAAGGGGCCCGTCACATCTGGACGGGGATCACGGCCCGGAATCCAGATGTTCGCCATGCTCAATTCCCGCCGGGAATCACGTTCACCACGCGATTGGCTGAATTCGCGGGGCCGGCGCCGATCGTGTGGTGAAGAAGATTCCCGGTGGGGATGAAGGGGCCCGTCACATCTGGACGGGGATCACGGCCCGGAATCCCCCGCTGGGATTCCGGCCCATGGTCATTTCGGGCAGGTGCTGTGGCCGCATTGGCCGCGGCGCCCGCCCATCTCCCCAGAGGGCGGGTGGCGAGGGAGCGTGGAGGGGGCGGGGCCGTGTGGCCACATGTTCTGCCGTGCGACCCCGCCCCCTCCCTGATTCCCCGCTGGAATTCTCTGGCACGTCTGTTGGCCGTGCTGGAGTGATCCCAGCGGGGAATCTGAGGGTTGTTTCCGTGACGGGGCGAAACCGCCCCATCACGTCTGAAACCACCCTCTGTGGTCAAAATATTTTCTAGCCAAAAACTTATTGCAAACTCCAAAACTCTTTCACACAGTTTTTTTTGACATTTTAAAAATTTCACATTTAAAATTTGAACTGTTAGAAATGTCAATGTTTCTTTGATACTGTTAAGTTTGAAATTATCATGGAAATGAAATTATAAAAGCAATTCTAAAATTTTGCACAAATATCGAATGGAGCCATATTGCACAAGCCGGTAAGCTGGACTGGGTCTATTTCTGCAGAGAGCTTTATTGGACTCTTCTGTTGTCCCAAAAGGCTGTTAGCTCCTTCACCTGGTGTTGTGTCTAGACACATGGATGCTAGGTAATGGAGACAACCCACAAAGAAGACCTCCCATTGTTGAGATGACTGCACCACAATAAGCCACTCAGGGGGCTTTTAGATGAGACACTTTTAATGAGGTTTTGTAAATGCAGGTTTAAATAATGCACATTTTTTAATACTAGTTTTGGCATCCCCCGATCATCAAAGGAGCTCAAAATCGGTTTGGAATCAGACAAAACCACATTCAAAACGGTTTTGGCTTCTACACGATCATGGCAAATGTGCATTTAAAACGGTTTAGGTGTTTAAACGAGCATTAAAACATGCACATTTTTCACCAATCATGTACAAAATTTGTCTTGTCTAAAAGCAGCCCTACACTGCAGTCTTCAAACCACTTACTCCAGAGTAGTCCCATTGATTTCAGGATTGTAGCCCCAATGGCTGGAATTGATCCAAACACAGACTTTTATCTGTTATAGTGAGGTGAACAGAGTTCTTTATTTGTGTTTGAGCTCTTATTTATGTCTTTTCTTTTAACAATGTCCAGTCAATTTGTTAGTAGGCCAGATTGCACAAAAAACTCTTATCAACACACAAACTCTGCGAGTGAAACATGCAGGGTTGAGATCATTTATTGTGAATGTCATTGGACAGTCCTACTCTGAGTCATTGCTGTGCCTGAATGTTCTAAGAAGGGGTAGTAACTAGAGTTGCAACCGGGTTCCTAGCAAGTTGGGCACCCCATCGAATCTGGGGTGCCTGACTCACCCCTGGTGCACTCAGCCACCAACTGGTACCCAAACATGACCCGACGGGCTACCTGACTCTCCGGCTGACTCACCTCACCGCCGGGCTGCTGCCCTTCCAGTCATGGTTGCTTCTCTCTGCTCCTCCTTGACTCTGGGGACTTCCATGCTTGGCTTTTTCTGAGCAGAGGGGGGGGGGCAGCAACGAGGTCTCTTTCCACCTGCATGCACCCCCCTAATCGGTCCCCCATTCCTAGGCTGCCTGTGTATGGTTTCAAAATGGTGACTGGAGGAAATGTGATCTCATGCAAATAGCGTTTAGACATTAATTTGCGTCTTTATGGCATGGGTTTGAAAAGTGCATTAGTAAACCACTGATGTTGGGATTTAAAAAAACCAGTTTAAGATGCTGAAATTTCCTCCTGAAATGCGGGAGATTTGTTCACACGTGAATTTGATTCATGGGTTTAACTGCCTGTATGTGTCTTGTATAAATGCTCTTACAAGATGCTCAATTCAATGGCTGAAGCCAATAGATGCCTAAAAGGCTATGAGAGGGCACCAGAGTTCATGTGATCAGCCATTGGGTAACTGTGCATAGCTAACATAACATCGGGTAACACCAGACTGCAACCTGGCTGGGGTAGGATTCTGCCTGTCTGGACAGGCCTCCCCTCTCAGCTGGTCCTAGGATCCATCTAGGGCTGCAGACATTCCCAAGCCTGGCCAACTGCATGTGTGACAGCATGAGCCCGCTCTTGATGCCAAGGAGGGAGAAGAGAAAAGAAAATCTAAAACTCTAACTAGGGTTGGGAATGGTGACACTTGAAGATAAAACATTCATAGTCCTACATGTTCAAGCCCTGTGCTTTTATGGCTCTCCAGCGTTTCCAGTTATCATTCAGCACTGATAAAAAAACAACAACCCTCCTTTAGCTTGTTTAGGGGGTCAGGGAGGAAAATGTATCATCTAAGACATGCTTCTTTTTGCATGGGGCTAAGCACATCTCATAGAGTCTGCCAAGCAAGCTACGCTTGATGATTCAGCTAGTGTATAAACTAAGTCCGACTCCAGAATGTCATGAATTTTATCTCTGCCTTTTATGTCAATTCGTCTTCACTGTAACATCATCAATCAAGGCCAATCACACTCATATTTCATTATGTTTCCATGGTGATTCTTTCTTACAAAGTTAAAAATAAAATCTCTGTTCTGTAGTTGAAATTTGGAGGATAAAAGACCTGCATAATTGCCTACTAGCTCTCTATATGGGAAGTTTATATACTTTTCCATACAGCAATTCACTCTTTTCTGGGTCCTGAAGATGAAAAAGGAGTGGTGTAGCTACAGAGATCTACTGCTTATTATCAATTAATCAGTTCATCCTGCTTCACTCAGTTTTTAACAGTATTGGATGCCTTGCTAGGCCCTCGTACTTTTACTGGTCCCATCCACGCACTTTGTCTGAGATTTATGCACATCCATACCCACTAGTTAGCAATTCTTATGCCAAGTACACTTGACAGGTATCTAGTAAGTAGTTTCATAGCTTTTTTGTGCTGGGAAGAAAGAGGGAAATATTAATCTTGTCGATCTGTATTTCGATCTGATATTGTTCTCATGGCAATAAGATTTACATAAACAAACCCAGAAGAAATAGTGGCATCTTCAGGGGTGTCCAGGCAGTCAGAGGTAACAGTTTCTGCAGGAAAGAGATTTGCCAATTCTATGATAGCTTTTAGGGAAATCAGGGAAATATAATAACAGGGGAACCAAAGTTGTTAATTATAACCACATCTAGATGAGAAATAATTTAGCATAAATTTCATTTGTTTGTTACTGCCACCTATAGGCTCAAGGTGGAACAGAACATGATTCTTTACTGAACTTCATATCCCCCATATGTTTTCATTATTTCAGGTAACTGTAATGTGTTCTGGATTTTAAGGCAATGGTATTGTTATTCCCCTTAGAATGGAGGGTTTATCTGCCCCTTCTTTAGAAGTTGAACATGTCACCTGGCCAGGGTCATCAAGTTCTTCATATGCAACACAATAGGAGGGGAGTGTGTGTGTGTGTGTAGGCAGAGGGTCTTTAAGGGGACCCCTGGAATGCTGGACTTTGAGACACCAGTGGTGTCTGCCTGGAGGATCTTGTGCAGGAGCGACTAGCTATTTCCTGTCCACTTCTCCTCAACTTTTTAATCTGTACATAAATGGGTTTCTTCACACACCACAAGACCCCATTTTATCACTCTCCTAAAAAGCTCTACCCTGGAATTTCCCTCCACTTGTGGAAGGAGGTGAGCAAGATCAGTATTGACTTTATAGGAGCCACCATAATATATAAAGCAATAGAAAAAGTCAGTTTGAAACGGAACAGGATTTAAAGTGATTTGCAGTTGGAGTTCTGCGTTGACCTGGTGGCTTATAACGCTGATTATTTTAACTATAAATGTGTTCCATCTTGGAGGCAGGCCCAATATCCTTTTAATAAGTACTCTGTGATTACAAGAATGTTGATTTTAGTCACAATCCTCATTTGGACAATGGCAGGTTTTGTGAGAACTCCCTTTAATGTGCACAGGGAGTGACAATAGCATTTTGTAAAAAGATTCCAATCCATTGGAATACCTCATCAGGCTTGTATTGCCTAAGGGATAATGGCTCTGACCAGGCGTAAAATGCTTAGGTAGTTGAATGGTATTGTTAGGCAGGGGAAGGGAACTGATAGGGGAGGTCCCCTTGCACCCCTTGGGAGGGGTCCCTGCTCTCTCTCAACATTTGAGGCGCCCGGCATGGGGTAAAATGGCCCTTGGGATTGTATATGGGTGATCTCTCCAAGACAGAGAGGAACCCTAGATCATCATAGGGCAGAGAGGGCAGGGTCCCCCACAAAGAGGAGGGGAACACCAGGGAGGACCGGGACGCAGTACTCGCAAGTGACCTGGGACCGTCACAGCTGGACACCGAGGGTGTGCAGGGGGAGGGTCTCGGGTCCACGGGCGGGGGGAACAGTCAGAGAGGGTCTCCACGGGTAATCGAATGCACCTACCTTGCACTCTAACACAAGTGAGGGAGTGTAATGGGGAAGGGGGGACAGTTGCTCGCACACTCGTATTCTCAGCTTTTGTTACACTCGCACACATGCCAGCACACACACTACAATAGTCTTCAGGTATCAAGGTCACAGATTCAACAATCACTTAACTCTCAGGATGTGACCAGCCTGTCTCCACAATTACCGACGGGGAACTGAAGGCGCCGCTGGTAGTTTTATGTGCCTGCCCTGAGGGCTTCAGGTGCTGTGAGTCATGGCCACGCCATCTGACTCCACCCCCCATGCCGCTCCGGGTGGGGCGGCTTCCATGCCCTGCAGCACCGAGGTTCTGGAGCTGCACACTGCACCGCAATGGCATGCTCTGTTGCCTAGCAATGCAAGCAGCCTGTGATGCGGCGTCCCCTGACCTCAGTGCCTCTGGGGCAAGCCCATTTGGCCATGTGCCATATTGCCGCTGACCCTCAGGTTGCCCCGCAACCGAAGATGCCCCGGGGTGGGGGTCTGACGAATCGCCTGCTGCTGGTCCCAGAGCCTAACCCGGTACCTGACTCCACACATGTAAAACTTGTTTTGAAACAAACACCCCTTCCCTGCCTGAAGAGCAGCTGTGCTGGGCAGTATAGGGGGCCATTATCCATTCAGACAGTGGTCCTCAACCAGCAGGATAGGACCCACCAGTGGGTCCAAGAAGGGTCTTAGATGCGTCACAGAAAGGTCCCAGGGCATCCTGAGTGGCCCACAAGCCCTGGTGAAGCGGCATCCCATCCCCTGCCATGTCTTCTCTTTCTACTTGTTCTAGCTGCCTGTGCTGAGGGCAGGATAGGGAGAGAAGGGGCACGGCTGCCTGTAGCTTCCCTGACTTTCTGGCTCCTGCTTTCTGCTGCTTCCAGCCACTTCATGTTGGCTCCCTGCTGCTGCTGCGACCGTTGCTTTCTCCCACACCTGGCTGCTGCCCAACCATTACTGGTCCTGGATTTATTTATTTTAGAGATGGGCCCCAGATTTTTTTTAAAATATTTTTTTCGGTGCGTCTTACCCCCAAAAGGTTGAGAACTGCTGCCTTAGGTAATGCAGGCCTGATGATGCATTTTTCTGGGTTGGGATCTTATTACAAACTGTTGTTGTGTCTCCCAGCATGCATCAAAGGAAACTCCACCTGTTTATACCTATGCCCATGTTTGCAGCCACCAAGAAATTAAAATGAATTTGAGATAGAAAATTGGATGAATAGGGCTTTAAAAATAAATAAATAACTGTAACAAATCCATTACCCTTACTAAGAAAACTTTGGAAAGAAGCTGAGCAAATAACTTGGGATTGGAACAATGAAAAGGGAAATCAGGGTTTGTATCCAATGTTCCTCTGGAATGGGACTGAAGCCTTGGTGATCAGAGAATGCTGGCATTAATCCATCATTCTCTATCCATTTATTCTTTGAAGGCAGCTTTATAAACATGAGATTTTGTACAGGAAAATGTTCAGCTGCGTTAAAATGGTCCAGACATCTTGTTGGAACTGTTCATTTCTTGAGGTTGGCACTGATTTTTAAAAATATTTTAAAAAAATCAAAGCAGTTTCTTTAAGGCTATGAAGAAAATCTCTTCTCTTACTTATATAAATAAATTGTGGAATGCGCAGAATGGAAATGTTTGGAATCAAAATGATGTTGATCAGGAAGAGCAGAGGCAGCTGTATTTTGACAGGGAACATCGGGCCTGTACACTAGTCAGAAAGAGTGTGTGTGTATTTTTGGACAAGCTGAGGATGAGCATTTATGCATGGAACCCCCTGTGATGATAGAGAGCCCTATCCATTACGGTGAAGGCTAGCCAAATGTAACTCTCTGTCTCATAGGGGGTTCTTATGAACCATGTATGTTCCCTTTGAATGTACAGGCCTGGGCAAGATAGGAGACAGTTTAAAGAGTTGAAGAAAGAGGTTACGTCACCCTGGCACACCTTCTCCAAAGATGAAAAGAATTATGAGTTAACCGTGCAATTGCAATAGCCAATAGGCTCTGCAAACCTAGTATTTTTTTTTAGTTATATTACAGTTGTGTCTAGAGATTCAGCTGAGATTGGGAAGCTCTTGTGCTAGGCACTGCACAGATACCATTGGGCAAAAACAAATGTGAGTCTGCATTTGCTCACTGTGGCCCAGGACTCACCCACATGTGTGGTTTTCTGCCACCAGATGTTGGCCTGGGAGTGCCCTGGGGCGCGTAGGCAGCTGGCTCAAGCTGCATCCTCATAAAACCTCCAAGGATGCAGCTCGGGCCAAGGGCCACCAATGCAGGCTAGCATGTTTGTTCGGCCCCGCCATCCCTGCCTTGAGGTAGGGGCTGCCATGGCTGGCGCTGGGAGCGGGGCATGGGCGGGACTGGTTGACAACATGTTAGTTGAACTCCCTGTCCTACCTGGGGTGTGCAGGTGGCAGGATGGCTCTCTGGCCATGGGCATGTTAGTTCGGTCCCCCTCCTCGACCCAGGGAGAGGTGGCCACTGTTTCCCACTGCGGGCTGGACCAGGGAGCCACCACATTGTGAGACAGTCCCTGGACCCAAGGAGCTTGCAAACTAAACAGACTAGATAGATAATGGCTGGGAAGGGAAACTGAGGCTCAGAAAAGTGAAGTGCCTTTTCCAAGGTCACACTGTAGATCAAAGACAGAGCTGGGTATAGAACCCAGGCCTCCCCTAGGCTCCAGAGGGAGCAGGAACAGGGTCTACCTCAATACTGGAGACACTATATGGCAGCAATCTTAAGGTAGTGGTTTCAAAGTATGGGCTATGGCGATAATGGTGTAGAAAGGTTGTGGCAGGTCCAGGCTCATGTTCCAATTATGGCCCCTCTACAGGCAAGGGTGTGGGCCTTCCTAAATGGTGACCCTCCCAAAGCTCCCAACCAGCCTCAGACTCCCCATGCAAAGGTTTGGGAGAGGCTTTCAGCAAGGCCTCCTGAAGTGATAGCAGCCCCACCAGGAAGGAAGCTTTAAGAGTTGGCAGGGAAAGCACTCCACCCCTGCCCACTCTGAAATCTTCAAACTCCTTGGCAGGGCCCTTTGCAAGTGGCCTAAGTATCACTAGAAAATTTTCAGGGGGGGGGGGCGAGGAGGGGCAGACTTCTGGTCCTGTTCCCTGCCCATTCTGAAAATTTCCTAGCGGTGCTCAGGCCACATGCTGAGGCCCCCCCCTAGGGTCCAGGGCCGCCTCATTCCATGGTGGCTATGTCCCTAGACTGTGATCCAAAGAGGGCTGGTACCATCAGCCAATGAGGTTGGGATCCTTCTCAATAGTCAAACTACTTTATATGTCCTTGTTACTGTCTG
>QEPC01008442.1:1772033-1809506 GCA_003113815.1 Sphenodon punctatus | reverse complement strand
CTCCCCACCGCCTGCCCTCTGGGGAGACGGGTGGCTGCCACGGCCAATGCTGCCGCAGCGCTCACCCGCTATGGCCACGGGCCGGAATCCCTGCAGGGATTCCAGGCCGTGGCCGCCATCCATACATGACGGCGGGGGTCACCACAGCGGGGAATCGCCTTCACCATGCGATGGCCTCCGGTCCCGCCGCTTCAGCCGCTTGCGTGGTGAATGTGATTCACCGCTGTGGTAATATCTGGGGGGGAACATCCGTTCCCCCCAACAGACGTTACGTGGTCCAAGCCACCACAGGGAATTGACATTGACCATGTAACGTCTGAAAATACTCCCAGTCTGTGTTGTTACTGGTTGCCTGGCAGCGACGCTGCGTGCTTCGTCCCTGGCTGGGAATCACTGTCTTTGGTTCCGGCTGGTGGTTGCCATTCAGACATGACTTTTTTTTGTTTTCCATTGGGAATCTCTTTGACCACGCTTTCAGAGATGGTCCGGGCCGGAGCTCCGGAAGCGTGGCTGATTTTGACCCCATGTGGGTATTGACTGTGGTGAACATCTGGCGGCCTCCGAACAGATATTCAGGACGCTTTGACCCTGCCGCGGAATTGACCGTGGTTCACTGTGGTTGAGCGTGATCTCGTAATGTCTGAAATCACCCAATGTCACAATGCATGAAAATGTTTTGTGTCTTGCTTGCAGACTATGTTCCACTGCGGCTTCTGAGGTCGGCCAGGAACACCCTCTTTCAGGTTCCATCTCCCTCTGAAGTTTTCACAAAAACAGCAGAGAGGCGTTCTTGGTGGCTGCCCCACAATGATAGAACTCCCTCCTCTTGAAGATTCCCCTAAGCCCAAGCCTGTTCATCTTCTGGAAGAGATGTAAGACCTTTTTGTTTGGCCAGGCATTTAGCAGGCTGGGATAGAGCTGGGTGGAGAGGTTAGGGGAAAGGTTGGTGGGAGCAGGGGATAGGAGATTATTTAGCTGCTTTATGTATTTTTATATTTTGTAAGCTGCCCTGAGCCTAATTGGGAAGGGTGGGGTAAAAATCAGCATAAATAAATGCATTAAATAAACAAATCATCATCCTGCTTCCTTGGGGTTAATAGGGTTGCTAGATATGCAAATTTTTATCACCCACTTATGAAAAATACATGTTGCAGGGCTCCATTGGTGCCGGTTCAGCTCTACAATAAGTATTTTTCAGAAGTGGTTGGTAAAAATGTGCAGATCTGGCAACACTAGGGGTTAAATATTTTCCACAGCTACTTTTCCCTTTCACGTCCAGCTGTGAATATTGTGGACCATTCAGAATGTTATTTACAGAGGTGCATGCAAGCTGCATTTTTTGGTACCGTTAAATGGATGCTAGCTCCTGATGCACACAAGGATATAATTATAGGGCCCTTTAGAGAGAGCCAAGAGGAACAAAGATTTGGAAAGGCAACCCAGGCCGCTTTTAGACGAGCGGCGTGCGATTTCGCATCATGATTGCGCATAACTTGAAACGGCCGCATGTATTAATTACACGAGACGGAAGCGGGGTATTATGCGCATATTATGACGGTTGCGCATTTTTAAAGTCTGCGAATTAAATACCTCACGATTGAGGTATTTAATTCGCAGACTTTAAAAATGCGCAACCGCCATAATATGCGCATAATATCCCGCTTCCGTCTCGTGTAATTAATACATGCGGCCGTTTCTAATTATGCGCAATCGCGCGCCGCTCGTCTAAAAGCGGCCACAGTAAAGCCCAATCTTGCAAACATGTACGCATATGCTTAACTTCACTACTCTGAGTAGCTCCGTTAACTTCCTACATGTATTTGTAGGATCAGGGTTTAAAAGAGCAAACTGAGGGAGAACTCTCTTGGCTGCTTTGCAAGCATAGAGCAGGAGACTATCTTTGTCTTTTTCTGGTGTAATAATAGACCTAGGTGCTAGTATAATCACATGGAACTGATTCTCTAACAACTGATTAAAAATTGCTGAGAGGACCCAGTGGCCTGGCTGAAATGCTAGTCACTATGCAAGAGCCCCAAATTGAATTTGTATAATGGTTTGTTTCTACCTTGCAATGAATTGTAGTGCTTGTTGTTGACACAGACGTTTCCTTTGTACTCGTAGGCTTTGTCTGGTGACTGATTTTTTAGCTCTACAATTTCTCCTAATTGGCTTTGGTATGCTTTCATTAAAATCTCTATGAAGTTATTCCCATCCATGTAATTATACATAGATTAGCTCATTCTTGCCAAATTTCTAAAGCAAAGAAAGACATAAACTTTGATCAAATAAATTTGTCAAGAAAAGCCAATTTAGATAAAGAATAGCTATGCTGCATAATGACATTAGGCCAGAATCTGTTTTCAGTTACTCTGCTAGAAGGCCAAAGTAAGTGTGCTGAAAAAAGGAGCAATTCTGAATTTACAACAGAACTTGGTTATTTGAGTGACCAGTTACACAATACAATTCATGTATAATACATCTATTTCCACCTTGTGTTGGATTTGGCAGGGGATAGATTAGGGATTCTGCTGGTGTACTTACCACCTCACTGCACAGCGGACTCCCTGACTGCTCTAGCCGAACTGGTCTCAGGAGCTGGTGTTGGAATCGCCCAGATTTTTTGTCTTGGGTGATTTCAACATAGCCTGAGGCCAACCTTCTGGGGTGGAGCAGGAGTTCATGGCCACCATGACAACCATGGGCCTATCCCAGGTAATATCTGGCCCAACACCTGAGGTAGGGCACACGTTGTACTTGATGTTTTGCACCAGCCTAGAAACAGGGGGTTCCGATTATCGGGGGTGGTTATGACACCTTTGTCATGGTTGGATCATTATCTTCTGAGGGCACAGGTCCCTGCCCTTCTATGCCCTCGTCAGGGTGGTGGACCTATTAGAATGGTCCACCCTCGGAAACGAATGGATCCAACTGGTTTCCAGAACTCTCTGGGGGAATCTGCGTACTGACCTTAGCGGCTACTCTGTCGATGACCTGGTTGTTTTGTGGAATGACATCTTGATTATGGCCATCGACATGGTTACACCCTGATGTCTGCTCCCTCCACTGTGGTAGCACAGGTTCCACTGGTATACGGAGGACCTGAGGCAGCTGAAGCAGGACGGTACGCAGTTAGAGTGCAGGTGGTGCTTGACTCATGCTGAAGCCGACCAATTGTGGCATAGATCGTTTTTAAAGGACTATGCTGTGGCTGTGGTGGCAGTGAAGAAAGCTTTTTTTCTCTATCATAGCATCTGGAAGGCTTTTCTGGTGGAGCTGTTCTGGGTGGTGAGGGGACTGGTTAATCTGGTCTGCCTCTGCCCAGAAATGGAGTCATCTAATACCCACTTTGACATTTTTAGTAATAACTTCACAGACAAAATCACTCGTATTCACTTGGCTGTTGCAATTTTACCTCCAGAGTCAGTTTGAGGTTATGGAAACTCTGTCTTGTCCTGTTTATTTGGATCAGTTTCAATTGTTATTGCCCACCTATGTGGGGGAGGTAATTGTGGCCGTGAGGCCAACCAGTTTTGAACTGGATCCTTGCCCAGCCTGGCTGCTGAAAGCCAGCTGGGAAACACTGTGGCTGCTTCTGGCTGAGGTTCTCAATGCCTCCCTTTGGGAGTGTAGGATATTGGATGTGCTTAAAACTGCAGTTGTCCAGAATCTGCTTAAGAAGCCATCTTTGGATGTTGACATCCTGGTCAGCTATCGGCCTGTCTCTAACCGTCTCTTTTTAGGGAAGGTTATTGAATGGGTGGTTGCCTGACAGCTCCAGGATGATCTCTATATCATCGGATTCCTGGACCCGTTCCAGTCAGATTTTCATCCTGGGTATGGCGCAGAGACTGCCCTTTTGGCCTTGGTTGATGACCTACATCTGGAGATTGACAAGGAGAATTCTGCCCTGTTGATCCTATTAGATCTTTCAATGGCCTTTGATACCATTGATCATGAGGTGGTGTTGATGCGAGTGTGGGACCTGATGGGGGTGCACTGGACCACTCTTGAGTAGTTCTTCTCTTTCCTATCGGAGAGGTCCTAGAGAGTGGTGATGGATGATTGCTGGTTGTCTTCTCAGGACCTCCCCTGTGGGGTCCTACAGGATTCCATTCTGTCTCTGCTCTTGTTCAACATGTATATGAGGCTGCTCGGTGAGGTCATGTGGAGGTTTGGTGGGAAGTACCATCAGTACGCTGATGACATGCAGCTCTACCTCTCTTTTTTATTTAACCCAGGCCCTGCAGTCTTGGTGTTTACCAATTGCCTGGTTGCTGTAGGGGACTGGATGAGGGTGAGCTGATTGAAGCTGAATCCAGACAAGACTGAGGTGGGCTGGTCTTGTGACCTGGAGGGGATTGGGACTCGTCTTACTGATGTGGTCCAACCCCCTCTGGTCAATCAGGTTTGCAGCCTTGGAGTGCTTCTGAACCCCTTGCTGTGCCTGGATTGTCAGGTTACGGGAGTGACCAGGAGTGCTTTTCACCACTCCATCTGGTGATGAGTAGGGATGTGCGAACAGATCGCGGTTCATTCGGTCGTTGGGTTCGGGGTCCCGATTCAGTGGTGTTTGTTTGGTTTGGTTCGGAAATCGGTTTCGGTCTAGGTATCGCGTGGTCCTGCGATCGTGTTGGAAACCGGAAATTCGAGTGCGTGCGGAGCTTGTGTGGTGTGGCTGGCTGGCTGTTTGGTTTTGTTTGGTGTGGTTTGGCTGTGTTGGATTGTTGGTTTGGCTGGTTGGTTATGAGTTGGTGGGTGTTTTGCTTGGCTGTTTGTTTGTGTGTGGTAGGCAAAAAAAAAAAGGAGAGGGTGAAGCTCAACAGGGGGGAGTGGAAGAAGGCCAAGGTGGCGGAGCTGGTGAAGAAGGTGGAGGAAGAGGTTGCTGTCCCTGGACCTTTGGTGGTGGAGGTCGGCTCCACGTCAGAGGAGCAAGAGGGCACAGGAGGTGCTGCCAGGTTTGTAAACTTTTTTTTTACTTTGAGGACAAGAAGAATACTATCCTTTTAGAGCGAGCTCACTGGTGTGCGGGTGGGTGCGTGGGTGGTGGGCAGTCAGACACAAACAGTGGGCATCAGCAGGTGGCAGCGGATGTCTGCCACAGAGAGAGAGGGTGTGTGGGGCTCTTCCAGCAGTCAGGCACGAGCCAAAGGAAGCACCCACCCAAACACGTGCCAGCCATCCCTAGCAAGGGTCTCTCGTTGCCATCCCTAGCACCCCATAGAGGGCAGGATTTGCACGTGCCAGCAAGGGTCTCGCCATTGCCATCCCTAGCACCCAAATAAGGGCAGGATTTGCATATGCCAGCAAGGGTCTCGCCATTGCCATCCCTAGCACCCAAATAAGGGCAGGATTTGCACGTGCCAGCAAAGATCTCCAGCGCTAGCACCCCAAGAAGGACAGGATTTGCACGTGCCAGCAAGGGTCTCTCCATTTGCCATCCCTAGCATAGCACCCCAAGGAGGGAGGACTAGAGACATCATCATAAATGCATGATATTACTTAGATGTTGTTTATGTGTTCCTGTTTCAGAGAGAGTGATGATGCCGCCCATGCCACTGGTGCCCACCGGACCATCAGAATCCCATCGAGGCAGAGGTCGCCACTGCCAGACAGTGGGTGCATGAGGTCCGATGTCTGGCGGTGGTATGATAAGCATAATGGATTTGCCATCTGCAAGGTAAGGCACGGGGGCTGGAACAACAGGGAATGGATTGCCCTGTGACCTGGTAGGAAGTCCCCTTCAGAGAGAGATTGGCCACCCACTCACTGGTGGAGACAGAATGCAGGCAGGGCTTGACAGACCATTGGTCTGACACAGTATGGCACTTCTTATGTCCCTTCCTATCTTTTATGTTCTTTAGGTATGCAGCAAAACATTTAAAAGAGCCAGCCAGGGGACCACATCAGGGCTGATAGCTCATATTGAAAAACTCCACACAGAGAAGGTGACTAGACCGCAGGACTCTGGTGTGGCCGTGGTGGAGCATCATCGCCAGAAGAAGGGGGGGAAGGCCAGAAGAGACACCATCAAAGCCCACCCCCCCCCCCCCCATCTCCACTGAGGAGTCCCACCAGGAGGATCTTCAGCAGCAAGGGCCTTTCGGACCGAAGTGGAGAAGCCCACCCAGGACGGGGTACGGCTGCAAGCCATAAATATGGAGAACTGGCTGGGTGGTCAAGTTCCAGGAGGTAGAGGTGGAGAAGCAGAAGGTGGAGGCGTACTCCCAGTACATCTCTGCCGAGATGGCTGACCTGGAACTTTACTGCCAGTCGGTCTCCAGGTGGAACGCAGCCATGGCAGGGGCCATGGACTTTGCCCTCCTGAACGGGTACCAGATGCTGGAGCACGGGGTGCCCGCCCCTAGGTCCTGTGCTCCCCTTTTGCCTTTACCTCAAATTCCGGGGGACAGGCCCAAAGACTGAGTTAGACCACTTAAGTTTCCTTTGTAGTTTGTAATGTCTGGATTTGGTTTTATAATGTTGTTTTTGTTTAAAATTGTTAATTAAAGTTATATTTGTTGTTATGAGCTTTGTTTGAACTTTCCAATCTTTTATCCCTCTGTGCTGAAGTTCTGGCAGGTGGCAGAATCTCATACAGCTTGTCGATCCCTACCAGCAGCACCTGGCACCACATGTAGCGTAAGTAAGGTATTAACCCAAAGATGTGCCAGCAGAAGGGTCTCAACTTGACAGCCCCCCAGGAGGCGCAGGGCTTGTTTCTGTGTGGGTGTGCCATAGAGAAAGAGAGTGAGGCTCCTTGGCAGCAGGCGGTGGATGCTGGTGGTCAGAGGGACTTTTTTTCCAGCAGCTTCAGTGGGCATCCGTGGGTGGGTGCAGAGGAGTAGGTTTGTGGAGGGGGGCAGGCTGGCATGCGGGTACCGGGCATCTGGATGCAGTGGAATGGAATGACAGCTCCCAGTGATTGGAATGATGGTCCCAGAATCTCGATGATAGTGTCCCATGAGCGGAATTACACGGCGCAAGAACCTTGAGGGTGGGCTCTGTCCTGGGGCTATAGTGTCACCTTCTAGATATTGGACACAGCCCTCCCTGCCAGTAACGTAGGCCCCAGAACCCTGACGGCGGTTCCTGTTTCTTGATGCCATGGAATGATGGGTCCCAGATTAGAACCCCGAGGGTGGGTCCTGGGGCTAGGGTGGCAGCTTCTGGATATTGGACAGTCCTCCCTGCCGGTAACATAGGCCCCAGAACCCTGATGTTGGGTCCCAGGGCTGGAGTGGCTGTTTCTTGATGCTGTTGAATGACTGCTCTCTTTGAGCGGAATGACATCACCATAACCCTGAGGGTGGTCCTAGGGATAGAGTGGCAGCTTCTGGATATTGGACATTCCTCCCTGTCGGTAATGTAGGTCCCAGAACCCTGATGGCAGGTCCCGGGGCTGGAGTGGCTGTTTCTTGACGCTGTTGAATGATGGCTCTCTTTGAGTGGAATGACATCCCCATAACCCCAAGAGTGGGTCCTAGGAGTAGAGTACAGTGGCAGCTTCTGGATTCAGTAGCACAGCAGAGGCAGCATTTACAGCAGCAGCAGACATTGGATTGCCCAGAGGCAGCATTGGCAGCAGGAGCAGACATTGGATTGCCCAGGCACAGAACCTGGGGAACAGCGGAGATGGCATTGGCAGGATTTGCTTGTGCGCTGCACCCATGGAGCCGAGCCAGGATGGTAGGATTTTCCAGGGAAGAGCTCCCATACAGCAGCAGCAGGATTGCGTGTGCTCTGACAAATCAAAATGTGCCGAGTACCCATGGACTAGTAGACAGCAGCAGCAGGATTACCAGGCAAGTGGGACACATCACCCAGGGTTGACAGGGGTGGACACACAGGCACCTTGGCATGAGAGGAAGGCAGGTGGGCTGGGGCAGTCTTTGAGCTTGGCAACCTGGGCGGGCAGACAGGCAGCATGGCATGAGAGTCAGGAAGGCGGACTGAGGCAGACTTTGAGCTTGGCAACCTGGGTGGGCAGACAGGCAGTGTGGCATGAGAGGTGGGCTGGGGAAGGCTTTGAGCTTGGCATTGGCAGCAACCTGGGCAGGGCAGACAGGCAGTGTGGCATGAGAAGCGGGCAGGCGGGCTGAGGCAGGCTTTGAGCTTGGCAACCTGGGTGGGCAGACAGGCAGTGTGGCATGAGAAGCGGGCAGGCGGGCTGAGGCAGGCTTTGAGCTTGGCAACCTGGGTGGGCAGACAGGCAGTGTGGCATGAGAGGCAGGAAGGTGGGCTGAGGCAGGCTTTGAGCTTGGCAACCTGGGTGGGCAGACAGGCAGCTTGGCATGAGAGTCAGGAAGGCGGACTGAGGCAGACTTTGAGCTTGGCAACCTGGGTGGGCAGACAGGCAGTGTGGCATGAGAGGCGGGCAGGCGGGCTGAGGCAGGCTTTGAGCTTGGCAACCTGGGTGGGCAGACAGGCAGCGTGGCATGAGAGGCAGGAAGGCGGGCTGAGGCAGACTTTGAGCTTGGCAACCTGGGTGGGCAGACAGGCACCTTGGCATGAGAGGCAGGCAGGTGGGCTGAGGCAGGCTTTGAGCTTGGCAACCTGGGTGGGCAGACAGGCAGTGTGGCATGAGAGGTGGGCAGGTGGGCTGGGGCAGACTTTGAGCTTGGCATTGGCAGAAACCTGGGTGGGAAGACAGGCAGCGTGGCATGAGAGGCGGGAAGGTGGGCTGAGGCAGGCTTTGAGCTTGGCAACCTGGGCGGGCAGACAGGCAGCGTGGCATGAGAGGCAGTAGGGAAGGCAGGCTGGGACCTTGGCAGGGCACTCAGATAGGCTGGTGAGTGGCAAAGACTGTGCAGCGAGAGAGAGAGCCAGTCAGATAGGTGGGTCGAGATTGTCTAGCTAGAGGCCGGCTGGCAGGCTTAAAGTTTCCCAGTGCCACCCTGCATCATGAGGTCAGTCAGATAAGCCGGCCGAGGCCCTCGAGTGAGTGAGAGAGAGAGAGAGAGAGAGGAAGGGTGGGTGCCAGGCATTGGGAGGGAGGGACAGCACCTTAGCACAGCAGCAGTAGCCCAGATTGAGGAGGAGGAGCCCCATCCAAAGACTGCCCCTGGCATGGGATGGTGTGTGCCACTGCACCATCAATCCTTGTCCGGGGGCAGCTCGGGGAATCCCAGCAGTGGAAGGTTCACCTTGATGAACAACAACTGCTCCATCAACTTGGCCCCGGGTCTCAGGTGGTGTGGGGAGCAAATGTCCCCTGCCATGGAGAACGTCTGCTCACTGGGGACACTGGCTGGTGGGCAGGACAGTATACCCGTGGCCACTTTCAACAGAGCCGGCGACACGTTGGCCTTGCCGGCCCAGTAGGCCAAGGGATCACTGCTGGGATCGATACAGGGCTCCTCCTCAAGGTAGATCTCCATGGCTGCTGAGGCACCATCGTACTCCCTCTCGTAGCTCTGACTGGGCACCACCTCCACCACTGCCCTCAGCTACACTGCTTGCCCTATTGTTGTGGGGAATCCCATGCTTCCCAGAGTGGCTTGCACATAGGACGAGGAACTATTGCTTCTGCTGATGCTGGCAATAGGGGTACTGCTGCTGCTGCTCGTACTGCTACCGCTAGGGCTGGGGGCAGGGATAGACCCACCTGGCTGAAAGGGGTGGCTGCTCCCACTCCCACCATCCCCAGGGGTGTTCTGCTGCATAGCCCTCTCTGCCTGCTGGACCCTGTCCACCAGTGCACCCTTCCGGAGGCCATAGAGTGCTGTCTCATGTGCCATGCTGCCCCTGACCCTGGGGTCCAGGATTGTTGCCATCACATATTGCTCCCGCTGCAGGAGCTCATCAAAACGCACCTTCAGCCCTGCCTTCAGCTTCTGCGCCAGGTCAAGCACCTCATCGGACAGCTTCCTGCCCTCATGACCACAATCCTGCCCTCCGAGAATCTCGTCCAGCCTACTGTGGAGACTATGTACCAGAGGGGTCACCTGGCTGAGGGTGGCGGTGAAGCTGCTCACGGTCTCCGTCATGGCCAGGAATGGTCTCAGGATGAAGACCGTGTGAGTCATGATTTCCCATTCCATCCCATTGTACCCTGGAGGTGCCTCGCTGTCCGTCACCAGTTGAACCTGATGCAAGGCGGCTTTCTGCTCAAGAAGCCGCTGGAGCATCAGGAAGGTGGAATTCCACCGTGTGGAGACATCCTGGACAAGTTGGTGCATTGGGGAGCCTTGCTCGGCCTGCTTTTCCCAGAGGAGCTTGCTGTCCTTCATGCTCTGGTTGAAGAACCCCGCCAGCTTCCTCCCCCGCTCGATGAGGGAGCTAAGGGTGCCTGCCCCAATCCCCTTATCCCCCAAGCCCAGATCGTCCCTGACCAACAGGTGAAGGGTGTGTGCGGCGTAAGGGATGCTGGTGAAGCCCCCGTCACAGACTGCCTTTAGTATATTGGATGCATTGTCCGTCAGCACACACCCCTTGGTGAAGGGTGTGCCTGGCGTGACCCACTCCCTCACCATGGCGGTCAAGGCTGCCTCGATATTCCGAGACATGTGGAGGTTGTCCATGACTTATGCCTGAAGCAGAACTCACCTATACCCTGCTTCGGGACCTCTCCTGCTACTCCTCAAAGCTGCCTCCGGGTCTTGCCACCAGTGCACTGTTACCACCAGGTAGGCATGCTGGGCATTCCTGGTGGACCACAGGTCGATGGTGAAGTGGACAGTAGCCCCCCCCATCCCCTGCCAGCTGCTCCCTCATCTGCTCCTTCAAAGCCCTGTACAGGTCTGGCACCGCAGTCCGACTGAGGGTGGAGCGGGACGGAAGCTTAAACGGGTGTGTGTGGGTGTGGTCAGGAACCCAACCAGCCACTTGAAGCCCATGTCCTCTACAATGGAGAAGGGCTGCCCATCCAGCGCAATCATTTCACCCAACAGGCACATGGCTTTCTCTTGAAAGCCAGTGCCACCCTCCAGCTGCCAATGACCTTGGCAGCTGCCTCCACCCCAGCTCCTCCATGGTGGAATGACGCTGCTGGCAAGGCTCCTGCTGCTGTTCTGCCCCCCTAGCAGGAATACTGCTCCTGCTGCTAGGGGCAGCATTTGGTGCAGGACGCTTGCCCACTGAAGGAGCCGGGCGACTGACCGCTGCAGTCGGGAACCCGCTGGCATCCACTGTCCCTGTCTTCCCGCTTAGCAGCAGAGCGCTGTGGCATGCCTTGAGGTGCCTCACCATGGCAGTTGTCCCAAGGTTGGTGAGCAGCTGCCCACGCTTCACCACCTTATTTCACACAGTGCACTGCACCTCCCTCAGATCATCCGCCTGCACCTGCTTGAAATGTGCCCAGACCGAGGATTTCCCCCCCCCCTCCTGCCTTCTGGCCTGCTCTGGGTGATGCACTGCTTCCAGCGCTGCTGGGAGGGGCAGAACTTGGTGGCAACAACAGAGCTCTGGGAGGAGGGACAGCCATCGCCTCAGCTATCTCCTCCGCGGCACTAGTGTCTTCTTCTCCCTCGCTGTCGCCGACCACTGTGATGTCCTGTGAAGGGGAGTACTGGGACCCTGAGGCTTGACTGCCCACCATGTTGCTGGTGCTGCCACTCTCCCTGTGCCACCCCCTATAGCTGCTGCTGCTGCTCCTCCTCCTCCTCCTGTTGCCATTGCCCAGGGATCGGGCCCTGCCTCTAGCAGCCGGTGTGGGATCCACCAGCCCTGGACTGCTGGGGATCGCCTCGACAATGGGGGACATTGGTGGTCCTGGAGGAATATCGGAAGCAGCAGCAGCAGAGACAGCCACAGCCTCATCTACTGCTGCAGGCCTTCCGGTGCCCTGCGTGGCAGTGGAGGACGCTGGCAGGAGGCACCGCCGAACCACCCCTAGACTAGTGCCACTGCTGGGAGCCTCTGAACCCTGTCTCCCAGAATTAGGCCTGCGAACCTTGGGGCATGGTGATGGGCTCTGGCTGCTGCTGCTGCATGGTGCCACTTCTTTGGCACGGCCCCTGCCACCACCTCTGCCACGTGCCCCATTGCCCGCCTTACGGGCAGCAGATCGGCCTCTCCTACTTCCCTTCTCCATGCCTTCCAAGTCAAAGAATGAATGCACAGCACACAAAGCGTTATATATATATATATATATTTATTCAAATTTTTTATCTAATATTATATATATCTACACTAATTCTAACTATAGTATTAACTATTCTAAAATCTATGTAACTAAATATTATATCTAAAGGCCTAGTCCTACAAACACTCTAAAATATCAAAGCTGAACTAACACTATATCTATCTCTGTACTAAGCTGACTCCTATGTATCTTCTAATATCTATATAATCTATCTATATATACAGTATTACACAGGGATGGGGGGGGATACAAAGAACACAGGGAGGGGTACAAAACTGAAGTGAAACCTAAATCCATCTAATAATCCTACTCTAAATAAATCCAAAAACAGGGGAAGGGAATCAGGGATGGAATATATAGAGGAAGAGGGAAAGTATTCAATGGAGGAAGGAAGAACACAGGAAGGGGTAAAAAATAAAAATAACACCTAAATCTATCTAATATAATCTAAATAAATGATAATATGGGGGTAAATGGGTTGGATGGGTGAGATAGGAGGAGGATGGCAATGGATTGGGGAGCTGGGCGGTACACAAACTGCTGGGAGAGGGAGCCTTCTGAAAACGCCTGCTGTTAGGAACAGTGACTAGCTCAGAAGGTGTTGGAAGGGGGGAGGGCAATGAGTTTTGTTACTTGATGTGCCCACCTCACCGCAAGCCCCATTGGCTCCGTGCAGCCTAGCTCGTGGCCAATCGCAGTCTGCGAGGTAGTGGTCTGAGGAGAAAAGGGATGGTGATTGGGCAGGCTGGCTGCTACTCCAAGCCTCTCCACCCCTGGTGCCTGGAAGTTTGCTCCTCAGCGGACTCCCCCTCCCTGTCACATTTTTGCCTTCCAGTCATGTTTTCCCGCCCGAATTCATCCGAACTCTAACCGAACCGACCGAACTGTTCGGGCATTTCAGAGTTCGGTATCTGGTTCAGTTCGGTCGGTTTGGTCATCCAAACGGACTGAGTTCGGTCTGAACTCCCGAACTACGTTTGCACATCCCTAGTGACGAGACTGTGGCCTTTTCTTTCTGATTCCGATCTGGCCAATTCCATGCTTTCATCACCTTGAGGCTAAATTACTGCAAAGCGTTCTACGTGGGGCTGCCCTTGATAACTGTTTAGAAGCTGCAACTGGTGCAGAATGTGATGGCTCATCTCCTGTCGGGGGGTGAGGTGCTGCGAGCACATTATACTGGTGCTCTGTAATCTGCAGTGGCTTCCTATATTTTTCTGGGCACAATTCAAGGTGCTAGTTTTGACTTTTAAAGCTCTAAATGGTCTAGGCCCCACATATCTGAGGCCCTTTTCAAATAGGTGCCTGTTTGTTTGTTTCCCCTTGTATGTGGATGCGGGTGGGGGGTGTCCATAGGAACACCGTGGGTCACCGTTGCGGTGTCGGTGGGAACACTGCCGGCAGTGGCATCACCCACGCATGAAGCAAGCGGCGCCAATGCTGGTTGTTCCCTGTGTGGAGATGGGTGTGCGCCTGTGGGAACAGGCACACACCCACCTCCACCTGCCGCTGGCGCACACCCATCCCCCCACCCACCGCATCCCATTTGAAAAGGGCCTGAGAGACCGCCTGTCCTTCCATGCCCCACTGTGGCCCCTGTGATCACCTCCCTGTGGGTACCATCAGTTAGTCTTGTTAGTACAGTGATGGCTTGCAGGGGGACATTCTTGGTTGCTGCCCCAATGCTATGGAATCCCCCGTCAGTCAAGAGAGAGTGACTGGCTAAGACAGGATTTGAACCCTGGTTGCATAGGTTCAAGCCCAATATCTTAGCCACTAGTATATATTGACTTTTTAAAATGGCTGCTTGGGATAGGGCAGGATAATAAACTGTAATAAAAATAAGTAAAGGGCATTTTAAATGAACAGGCACTTGGTGAAGCCTTGTGGCTGGTCTAGTGCTTGCCCACAATAATTATCACGTATGCTTTGCCTCTGGGAGGCAAAGCATGCGTGGGGTTTATTCTGTGGGACACCCCCACCCCTGTGCATTTTTGCCAGTGACCCTGCAGAGTATTACAGAGTAAGGAAATCTTGCCTGCAGGATTGCCAGCAAAAATGTGCATGTGCGTATGTGTGTGTGTGTCCCATGTTACAAACCCTAAGCATGCTTTCCTGGAGGCAAATCATTCACCAGGAACCACCAGTTTTTAGTTTTGTGGTGAGCAAGAGCTGAGAACTATGGCCAGAGTTTATGGATACAAACGTATGTTCTTATATTGGAAATCTTTTGGAAATGTTAAGTGAACATTGAGAAATATTAACTGAAAAGAAAATGGTTAGCTTCATCAACACAAGTATTCCCCACCAGAAGCATCTTTCTAAGAGTGTCTCACCCAGCCAGGTAAGAGAAAACATCTGTGCATACAATTAAAGTTAGGAAAAACATCTTGAATTCCAAGTAGTGAACACTTACAATAAACCATGTGTGCAGAACATCCAGGGCAAGAATTATTTGCTGCAAATACGCTGCAAATTACTAACACCACCAACTCAAGAAAATCCTGAGCTACTAATGAGCAATTTGCAAACAGAATAACAGAGAAGAGGAGGAAACCTGATGCAGAAATTATTCAGCTTGAATTACCCCTTTAACCTCTCCTCATATGGAAGGCACTCAGCAAGCGGACTCCCATCCCGCACTGCTTATTATCATTGCTTTTTTCGAGTATATTTTGGTGCTGCTTGTTGTTTCAGTACCAGGTGTCTGCTAATGCAACTTAAGTATGTTGGCTTTAGTGCGAGGTGAAGATCTCAGGATGGGCTTTTTTTTTCTTGCAGAGGAAGAGAAAGAGTCTATTCAAGTCCACAAAGTTACAATTTTGCTTCCTGATAATTGAATTACACACATAGAGGGTATGATCCTCCTCATTCCACCAGAGTCAATGAGTGTTTTGCCATTGACTTCAAAGGAAAGAGGACCACAGCCATAGAGTTGGCACTTCCTAGCAGGTATAGGGATTGCTGACCTTTGATAACCGATGTGAGGCTTTACTTTTCTTCTTTGAGAATGGACATAATATATGCCACACCCATTCCCCACTTTTTTGCATGGTTCTTTGCTTTTCTGCAGGTCTCGCCCACAGTGTGGTCCTCAAGCCAGTGCACTAGTCCCATTCATTTCAACAAGAACTCCAAACAAACAGAGGTTTCCCCATTTGGTTTGGGGGACTACAGTCATTCCTGCACACCAGTCTGTAGGTTCATCTATCTGAGAGACAACCCCCATCTTTTCCATTCTGTTTAATGCTTCTTTAACTTTTCCCTGTAATGATATGGAAGATACACCAAGGTGCTGCCAGAGCAAAGGATGTAGCTGACAGCATCAGATTTTGTATATTCTTCACCCGGCAGATGACCCAATTCCGTGAAAATGTTTGGGCTACATCTCTTGTATAGTTTGTTTGTTTCCATTACTACATTCCAATTTCTCCAGGCAAGCTGCCCTGAGCCCTCAGCATAGGGTGGATAATTAGAGTTACCACCTACGCAAATTTTTAAGGAACCCTTATGAAAAATACATGTTGCAGGCCTAAGGTGCCAATGCAGGGCTTGCAACATGTATTTTTCATAAGGGTTCCTTAAAATTCACATAGGTGGCAACCCTATGGATAATATCAATTTAAAATCAAGTCCTAATAGGGGGAACCGTCAATGCTTGTATCACAGAGGTTTTTGGAAGAGGTTTCCCTTCTTCCTCCAACTTTCCCTTGAACTGGTTCCAAGCCTCCAGTGTAGTGTTTTATTTGATTTTTGTCAACCTTCATCCCAAGATTGATTATACTCTTTTGTTGGGATTATATTAGTAATGGGCTCCAGTGTCAATTTTAGCTTTAAGATTTCAATCATCTAGGTTCATGCTTGTATACTATTGTCATCTGTTCTATTGAATATATAAACTCTAGAAGCATGCACCCGTTGGTCTAGTAGTCTCGGATTGTGCCCAGTTTTTATGCTGTACCTCGCAGCGCCTCCTGTTTTTGGTGTTGCCCATTTACAATGTCCATGTTATCTGGTACAGTCTCTCCTGTAGTGCTAGAAAACAAAGTGCTTTATGTTTTCTTGTGTCCTCACTTTTGCTATACCCTTTGCTAATGTAAGATTTGTCTAACTGAAGCTGTATCTTGAGTCTAATTAAAGATCTGAGCCTCTTGTGCCGACAGCTATTCTCTCATGAGTTCTTCTTTTAACACCCCATAGCTATAGTACTCAGAAATGTGTGGCCTGCAGTGATAAAGGTTTCTGCTGTTTCTCCTCATTCTTGGCATCTCTCATTAAATTTTGCTCTTTCATAGATAACATTCTCCCCACCTATGAAATGGGCATCAAAAGCCTTTTTCACATTCCTACTATTTTTCTTTTCCTCTGCATTGAAAGATAGGACACGCAGACTATCATCTGCAGCATCCCCAGTGTGACGATTAGAATATTTAGAACCGGGTATTCTTGTGGTTTCTGTATTAGTCCAGAAGCTGTTCTAAACTGCCCAGTTCTTCTGATCCAGCAAGGCCAGCTGCCTGAATTCTCAATTTCAGACTTTTGTAGATGAGCTGCATGTGTTACGGCTCCGTAGCGGTACCGAGACAGGCTGTGTATCCCACCCCTGTGTTGTAGTAATCACCATTCTGCTCTCTGGTTCGTCTCTCTTAGCTCTCTCATCTGTAGCAATTTAGGGCTCCTTTTTCTTTTCTCCTCCTTTGTCAGTTTTTTTACCTCTTTGCCCAGTAGGGTTTACACTGCTGTCACTTTTGTGTGAGAGAAACACCAGGAGTCATTTTAGACTTAAAATGGAATCCCTCCTCATAGGATCCTCCTCTGTTTATTTTTCTTCCCCTTACACCACTTCCTGGTCCACTCTAGCAACTGCGGAGGACCAGAAACTCTATGATCAATCCAAAGGGGGTAAACAAGAATAAGGATGGGGAAAGGGAACTGGAAAGGAAAAATAATGAAATGTATGTATTTAGTCCAGAGAGCCATCATAGCCCAGTGCTATAGCCTGCTTATCCAGTTGATAAGCTCTTGGTCTATGAACCTGAGAGACCAGGGATCAAATCCTGTTTTAGCCATGAATTCTCTAGGTAGTCTTGGACAAATCAATGTCTTTCAGCCTGACTTCCCTTCTTTAAAATGGAAATAATAATGACCTACCTCACAGTGTGGTTGGGAGGGTGAACTAGATAAGGATTGTAAAACACTTTGGTTCCTGAGAGTGCCATATAAATGATTAATCTTATACTGTACAGTCCAGACCAATACAACAGATCAAATACTGCCAGTCTTATTTTGTCACAAAAAGTCCAGTTATCAGCCACTGATGTAGGAAATGGGAGCACTGAAACATCCCTGATGTAGCTGTTTCAAACTCAGTCCAATTCTGTTTTGTTTCTGTCCCTGGCCAGCTCTCTGGCCAGTGGCCTCACTTCTCCTGGTTCCCCGCAGTTGCAGATACGGCAGTCCTAAGCAGTGTTGCTCCCTCTTTGGGCTACCAGGCTAGGCCAAAAGCCCTTCCCTGTCCTTTGATGCTGAATTGGGTTGGGGACTGTCACCTGTTCTCTTCAGTCTCTCTAGGGAAAACATGGACTTGGGGAGTGAAATGGAAGAGGGGTCTCCCATTGCCACACACTCCTCTGCAGAGGCAAAAATAGGAGTCTCAGGGTAATATTGTGAGAAGTGGCAACCATAGGTGTATGTGTACTCGTCCTCAGAGTAGTCTTATCTGATAAAGTGCACTTATGAGTTCAGGTGGCAGGACGTGCATGCAAATTAGGCGCAGCTTTGATGATGTCAGAAAGGTGCCTCGCGCATGATTGAAGCTTTTCAGCGCACTGACAAATGTGCTTTATCGAGGTGGATTTTGCAGCTCAGTAAAGCACATTTGTCAGTGCGCCAAAAAGCTTCAATCATGCGTGGGGCACCTTTCCGACATCATCAAAGCTGCACCTAATTCACATGTGTGTCCCACCACCCAAATTTGTAGGTACACTTTTAATCACATCTGAAAGTGCCCTTTCTCATCCCAGTCCCCTAGCTCCTCTTCTCTGTTTCCCCTTCTTCCAGTACCCGAAGGACATGGTCTCTTTAGGAGAGTGCACCTGCTTCAGAATGTGCTCCTTTATGGCTGAGCACAGCTGCTGAGGGAGCGGAGGCCTCTAGCTCCATAAAAAGAAAACCTGCCTCCTGCTCTTCTGGATAAAGGGGTTACAGACAGAATTGCGTGTGGTTTCACATTTGGATCTTGCTCTGAACCTTCTTGGTGTTAAGGGCTGTTTTGAACTTTCCTTGTTATAGCAAGGGGGGCTGTCTGCAAGGTGGAAACCTGCATTTGGGGTTAAAGTTTCCTGATCAGATCCAACATTCTGCTTTGGACCCAAACTAACTGGCAGAGTTTTAGAGGCTAGGAAGGTTAGAGGCTGTGCAATGTAAATAATGCTTTCATCGACCCAGTCACAGAGAGGCGGAGTCTTGCTTTAACCCACTCGTGAGACGATGGCAGCAGAACGTTCTAGTTTCCTGATGCTCTGGGACAGATTTGTAAAGGTAAAGAAGATGGCAGAGAGGTGACTAATTTCCATTTAAAGTTTGGCCATTAGGAGCCTAAGTGTAATTTTTGCCTTGAAAAAATCTATCTCTGAGTCTCTTGCTCTAACCACTAGAGCCTTCTCCTTCCCTTCTTGTGCATTCTGCTGGCAGAGATACCAGAGGCCTATGGTTCTGCCTATGTGAAGTTGTTTGGTACTGAATAAGGACCGCCTGCCTTTTCTGCGTAACCCACCATTAAATGATTAACTTCATTTTTCATGAATCATTTGACTTCCTCTGAGCAATTACTACTATGCTTCCCCATTAGGCAGCCGTATCGTTCTGTTTTTCAAAAGGCAGGAAGTCTGCAGCCTGCTGACCCGGAATGCTGGTGAACTGAAAGGTGTTCATTTCATTTTCCGCACCAGTTGCTCGGTTGAGATTCAAAATTCCAGCAGGTTTCAGGGTTACTATCGGCACCAGATGCTGAATGGGGGGGGGGGGGAGCGTATTGCAGAGAGGGATGCCTGAGCTCTGCCAATGACACGATCAACATTAATGGATTCTGTGTGGGACCTTGTTAAAAATGACACCTTGGTGTTCTAGATTTATTCCCACTCACTGATTTCCATCTCAAATTTACCCTATTCCACAAGTCAAGAGCAAAATTATTTTTTTCTTCATCTTTTGGTTCATCCTAGGACTGGAAACAATGTAAACATTTATGGTTTTATTGATATGAGCCGAGTTTGGACTCAGAGTTTACCTGGTAATGTTGTGGACATAGCGTGTTAACAAACGTGACAGTGGCCCACTTGGATCTGCTTTGGCCCGTGGGCCACTGTCATATTCATTGGGGGCAAGCCAGATGTTTGACCCAAGTTCTCCTGGATGTGCTGACGGCTAGTCTGGGCTCTGATCCCTGAGACTCAGGATCACAGCCCGGGCTAGCTGCCAACACACATGGCAAATGGCCCACTCGACTGGGTCAAAGCAGGCTATTCCCAGCCTGGTCTGGAGCGGTCACCATGACCAGCCACCATGGCTGCTCATCATGGGGTTGGGGCATGCCACTGGGCACAGCGTGGGGGCGGAGCTGGCCAGCTGTATGTTCCTGCAGCTCCCCGTTCCCCCTGGCCCAGCCATGTGAACGTTTGTTATGCAACCGGACCTGATCCTGACCGGGTTGTCAGCAGCTTCCTGGTACAGAGCAGTTTGTGACAGCGCTATGCCATCACTTGTGTTTTCATCCATAAAATCACAGAATCTCAAGAATTGGAAGGAATTTTGAGGGTCATCTTGTCTAACCTCCTGCTTGGATGCAGGATGACTACAGCTGCATAAGCCAATATGAAACAAAGCTGACTTTGCCTCTGCGGTGTTGACAGGAATTAAAGCTTTTTATTTTCCGTTAATGAAGGAGATGTGTTTTGGAACATCTAGAGAGGCACAGTAATAAGGTATCACGTTTATAGTCCCTTTTATGACCCATAGCTTTACTTTAGTCATTAAGCAAGAAGCCAATTACCGCACACTATAATCCTTGGGTCTGAGGATTTATTATTTCAATAGGAGCCTTATGCCCACAGATCTAGCAGAATGACATTATAAATTCAAATACAAGGGCTGCAAACATGTTTAAATTAGGATTTAGGAGAGTGTGTGTGAGAGAACAGACGCACTGGTGTGTTTATGACATCCATTGGGAACAGCGGATGTCATTAATAGATGGACATTAAGTGCATTGTGGGGCAAAGTGCATTATTATTTCTGCCATAAACATGTCTCCTTAGTTGATCTTTGGCAAACAAAGCTTTGAGCCAGGGGCAAATAGATTAACTTGGTGTGCAATCATTTTGAAATCCCACCTATGTAAACAAAGTCACTGCAAGAGAGAGAAAGAAATAAGTATGGAGGAAGGATAATCTTTATAAGTGAATGAATGAATGAAAGAACTTGAGCATAGACCTGTTGTGGGCAGGTCCAGCCCTACCGCTGAGGCAGGGTAGGCAGTTGTGTAGGATGGTAGAGGTACAAGGGGTGTCAAAATTCCATCCCTCTTGTATCTGCTGGGAACCATGGGAGTGGGGAACCATGAGAGGGGGGAGACCACTGATGCAGAAGCAGTGGCAGGCCAGGGCCAGTGGGTGGGGAATGTTTGGGGGAGAGCTTACAAGAGGTAGGGTTGGAGGCAGACAGGCAGAGTTTACAAGGAGCAGATGCATGCTGGAGCTGGGTGGTGGGGCTGAACTATAGGTTCTAACTCTTTACAAGCCCGAGGAAGGGCCCAGTTTGTCCTGAAAGTGTGCATGCTCTCACCAACAGAAGTTGGTCCAGTAAAAGCAGGGACCTGTGTTTTTTCCTTATTTTTGCCAATGGGGAAAATGCGGTGAACAGGGGTCCCTGAATAAAAGATACCATCTGAATTATTTTGCCTCCATCTCTTTATTTTGGGGGGCAACATAACAAGCACATTCTAACTAGGTTAGTGTTGGCATTTTCTAGGTGCATACTCACTCTTTGTAGTTGGCTGGCGCCATTTTAGATGACTAGGCTAAGCCATCAGTTACCCTGGGCTAAGAAGAATACTATTCGATTTGCATCAGAAAAGAGTTTCCCTTCTCCAGGAGAGCTCATCTCTGGCTATATTAACCACAGCACAGATTGACCTTCTCAGACAGTCTAGCCCAGGGTAGGGAAAAGGCAGCAGAACTGAATCTTAAACGTCTTGTAGAGAAAGAAAGACTGCCATGTTGGTCCCAAACATAGACAATAGAAACAAGTAGTACAGTGATATCTTTTATTGGATCAACTCCAGTTGGTGGAGGTATGCAAACTTCTAGATCTCACAGGGTCCTTCATCAGGCAAGTCAGGAGTTAGAACTATAGACTGACACTCCTATAAGGGTCTTGTTCTCACCGGCTCCTCCCCTTGCCATTTTGTCCAATCGCTGTTTATTTATACCTTCCCGCTTTGCTCAGTCTCCAGTTCTAACTCCTGATTTGCCTGACGAAAGATGCTGTGAGGTCTGAAAGCTTGCATACCTCCACCAACTGGAGTTGGTCTAATAAGACATATCACTGTACTACTTTGTCTCAATTGCCTTAAATGCCCTTGACAGACAAGAGAGGAGGGTGGCAGGTCTGGAGTCAGGATGCTAGTACAGGGGCAAACTGCATGATAATGGGGCAATTGTGCTTGCCTGTTGGACAAAGGCCCTCTGTGCAAGACAATTTATTAAGACACGGCCTAAGCCCTGCAGCCATTCATCTGAGTTTTCAGACTAAGAACTGATGAGAAAAAAATTGAAACACATTATTTCTATGGGCCATTTACAGGGGAGGGTGCAGCCTCCCCCAAACCCTATTTCCCCTTAGCTATGGGCATTGGTTACAGAAATAAGTATTTTGATTTATTTATTCCTTTGAGGCCCATGTGTGGTAGCTGCTATCTTGACTGACACACAAGGGACTGAACCAGCGAACTCTGGAACTAAAGACAAGAGTCTGTACAGCTTGAGTTAAAAAGCCAGTCTCAGCAGCAGAGCGATCACAGATTCATAATCGTAGGGTTGGAAGGAACCTCATGGTCATTTAGTTCAGCCTTCTGACCCAAGGCAGGACACCCTATACCTCCAGCATCACAGTCAGATACTGACTCCCCCTCATATGCTCCCTAGCTCAGGTACAGAGGGGGACATTTAACACACACCTCTGTTCTCAAATAATGACAAATACCGAGTTTTCATACCAGGCATGCATCTCTAAGGCTGGCTCTGATCACATCATACCGGGGAAGGATGAGGAAGATACCTTGCCTCCCAGTTGCAGAAAGAACCTTCCTTGCAATTGACCCCTGTGGTAACTAATACAAATACTTAGGTGGAAAGTTCTCACTGTCATCTTAGCAGTACTTTAGTGCAGTTTAGCGGGCAGAAACAAAGAAGAGTCAACATTGTGCGACCAGCCACCTATCCGTTGTTGATAGACACAGCCCTGTTGATCCCCACTGGTAGACAATCGTGTAACCTACTGCAGCAAGTAGTTAAGCCCTGAAGTACTTATTTGTGCTTACTTTTTATACAAATATATGCGGGGCATTGTAATAATTCTGTCTGCAAATGTGGCCATGTAATTGTATGTGCACTTTAAAGAGGATTTCAAAGACATACATGCACTTGTTTATTTATTACCAAACTTAAAATTCACACAGGAGAGCATTTGAACCTGGGGAAACTGCATACTTTTTTTCAGGGAGCAGACACAATACAATATGGCTTATCTGACCAGCTAAAACTATGAATTTTTAATATGCCCATAGAAGCATTTGCAATCAATCTCTAAGGTTAATAAATTGCAAAAACAAACAAGCAAGCACAAAAGCACTCAATACTTGAGTTTCAGAAAAAAATCAGAGTAAGCTTGTGGAGGATAGTCCACAAGAAGCAACAAAGAATAAATTTGCTGTGTATTATATTTGTTGAGAAACAACTGAGCTGTGGTCATTATACATTTAAAAGAAGAATACATGAAACATAAAAGGGCAGCTTTGATTAGTTTATATGTTTAAATTAATTGAATGCATGGTCTGAAAAAGCCATTAAAATCATTACATAAATTACTGTAGTTGGTCTTGGAATATATGATGACGAATTATCTTATTATAATGTAAAATCTATCAAGTCCTAATTGTGATGCAGTTGTACAGCACTATTTTTCATCTGAGGCGACTCATGTCTGATTGTAAAGCTGTACCAAATTGAAATCCTTTTCATTATGAGTCACTGTGTGCTACTAAGTACATTGTAAACAGCAAAGCCAACTTAAACTGTAGTCCTGGACTGAAAAGTGACTTTGTAAAAAGGACATTTATGGTTTGATTTCACCGTTATCTCTTCCAGTTTAACAGCCCATTAACACATTTTAACCGTGGGTAAAAACAGACATGATGCTAACCACCCTTTAGCCACCCTTGGTGGTTATTTATGCATGTTGCAGGGCTGTATTAGTGCCCTGTGCAGCCCTGCAACATGCATAAATAACCACCAAGGGTGGTTAAAGGGTGGTTAGCGTCATGTCTGTTTTCACCCTTTCTTTTCACAATTTGTGTGGTTAAAACATTATTAAATGGGGGATTTGTACCATTTGGCCGAAGAGTGTTTCAAGGATGGATGTTTTTAAATAAGATGCGACCATGCGTTGGCCATCCAGGATCCACTCATCTGACCACCCATCTGAAGGTGGTGCGGGGGATGCATGTTCCCATGAGCCACTCTGCATCCATTCATAACCACTTATGGCAACACTGCTGAGAAATCTGGAGCGCACCATGTGGGGCAAGCTAAAAAGTGCATGACAATGGGTGCCCACTCATCCTCTGCCTGTATGAACTGGGGTGGCCACCCATACCAGCAGACAGGTCCATCACTCATAGGCAGTGTGGGTGGGGGACATGCCAACATGGCCTTTGCAAGTCACAGGAACTGGCTGTGAGTGCTGGGGAGCCCAGTTCCGCAGCATTCACACCTGGTAGACGTCAATTTCAGAGGTCAGCCTGGCACGCTTCCCCCTCTTCCATGGCAGGGGCAGTGTGAGGCAGCTGCTGCAGTAACCATGCTGGGATTATACATGTTGCAGGGCACCCATAGAGTACACCTGCAGCCCTGCAACATGTATAATAAAATGTAACACCCATTTTATCAGTGTTAGAGTGTCTGTGTGAAAAGGGCCAAGGAGGTCTTCAGGATTACAGCCTGGACTTTCTGCTGACATGTTTGGGAGCAATCCTGGGCAAACATCTGCCAGGGCACTAACAAATGTGCCAGTGGTTCACAGGCCAAAGCAGGTCACCATCACATTTGTTAACATTCATTGGCCCAGTACATGGTGGAATTGGTCCTTATTTTCAAATCACTACTTGGCCTAGGGATACCTAAAATTATCTAAACCCACAGGGCCATGGCCCCTTTGACATTTCTTTTCCCTTAGGGTCAAAGGAAATGTTTGCCTCATGGATGAAGCTCAATATAGTGCAGCAAACTGGGCTTTTTCCAGTGGTCTGGCAACAGACTATATGGAGACCACCTACCGCTCTGCTGTCTGCCTGCCCTGCTTTCTGTGCAGGGGCTGGGAGCCCTTTCCTGGGCTTGCCCCTCCTCTGGGAGTTCCAGCCTTAGGCTCAGGCCCCAGGTGCCACTCTGCCCCTCCTCCCCTGTGGAAGGAGAGGGGCGGGGCCAGGGCTTTCCCAGGCCTTTTGGGCCAGGGGAGCGAGATAAGAGACCTGATGCATGGCGGAGCCGCAGGAGTGCGCCGCAGGACATGCGTCTAAGGGCCCTTTGATGGTGGCCCTTAGCGGGGTCGGGAGGGTACTAACAGTGGGTAAGGGGTATAGTTGTTTTAGGGTGAGGGGGTGGTGGTGGGGATGTCTTGTTTGCATTGTGTGGGTGAGGGATGAAGGGACTGGGTTTTGGGGGAAGGCGCTGGATTCCTTGGTGTGAGGGAGGGGTGCAGCCCTTTGGGGAGGGGGGGTTACCCTCCTGTAGCACAGGAGGGTGGGGGGTGTGTGGGATGGGGGTGAGGGGGCTGGGTTAGTGGGGAGGGGCTGTTCCCCTCAGTGTGAGGGAGGGACGCAGCCCCCCGGGGAGGGGGGGGTTCCCTCCTATGCAAGAGGAGGGTAGGAGGTGTATTAGTGGGTTGGGGTCTCCCTTGGGGTGCTGGCGGGATGGTTTCTGGGTGGGGAGGTTGGGATGGTGGACTGGGGGGGGGGAGTCCGCAGCTATAGGAGTCGTTGTGGGTTGGGGGAATTATGGTCCTTCTGGGAGACGAATTAGATCTGTAAGGCAGGACAGATGTTATATTCCTGTCCTGCACAGGACTTCAGGCAAGGGATCCGTTAGTGGGGGAGGTGTCATCAGTGCCCTCGCCATGGATGGATCATTATCTCCTTCAGGCCGGTATACTGGCGCATGTCGGCCCCCGGGAGGGTGCGGAACGGGTTAGGATGGTATGCCCCTGATGGCTGATGGAACCTGGAAGGTTCCAGACTGCTCTAGGGGATGTTTCCTCTGATCTTGATGGCCGCTCACTCGATGACCTTGTGACCATATGGAATTCTGTGTTGGTGGAGGCCATCAACCAGGTGGCTCCCAGGTGTCCGCTCCCAAACCACAGACAATGCAGGTCCCCATGGTATAAGGAGGAGCTGCAGCAGATGAAGCGGGAAGGGCAGCAGTTAGGGTGACGGTGGCGTCAATCGCATGCTGAAGTTGACCAATTGCGGCATAGAGTCTGGTTGCGTACCTATGCCATGAAGGTGCGGGCAGCAAAGAAAGTTTTCTTTGCTGCCCCCATTGTGTCTGTTAAGCCCCACCCAGGGGAGCTTTTCCGGGTGGTGAGGGGACTGGTCAGTCCAGCCTCCCTCCACCTGGATTTAGAGTAATCAAATGCCCTTTGTTTGTGGACTTTTTTGCAGATAAAATTGCTCAAATCCATCACAGTTTTTGATGCAACATTTTTAGCAGTAGGTGAGCCAGAGGCAGTAAAGCCCCGTCTTGTCCTGTTTTGTGGGATGAATTTCAGGATGTGTCACTTACCCGGTGTTTGAAAGCTGTGGGGAATTGAATGAGGGCGAGCCGCCTGAAGTTAAATCCCGACAAGACAGAGGTGATGGCTGTGAGGATTGAAGGCCGGGGGAGTGGTGATTGGGGGAGATGCGGGGGATGCTCTTGGGACTGTTTGAGCCACTTATTGTAAACTAGATCCATACCCGTCTCCCGGTCAAGGTCAGCTGGGAGACATTAGGGCTGTTGCTGGCGGGGATTGTCAATGCCTCCTTTGGGGAGGGCAGGGTGCCGTACCGTCTCAAGGAGACTGTGGTGCGGCCCCTGCTCAAGAAGCCATCCTTGGACATCGGCGGCCTGTCCCAGCTATCAGCTGGTCTCTAACCTTCCCTTTTTATGGAAGGTTATTGAATGGGTGGTGGCGTGGCAGCTGCAGGGACCAGATTAATTTTCTCGATCCCTCGCAGTCTGGCTTTCGTCTGGGATATGACACGGAGACTGCGTTTGTGGCCTTGGTCGACGACCTCTCCCGTGAGTTGGACCGGGGTTGTTCAACCCTGTTGATCCTGTTAGATCTCTCGGCTGCATGTGGTACCGTTGATCATGAGTTGTTGGTGACTCAGCTGCAGGACCGGGCAGGGATTGGTGGGACTTTTCTTGAATAGTTTCACTCTTTCCTGGCAGGGAGAACCCAACGTGTGGTCCTGGGTGATTTTTCATCTCTCCCTGGGGCCTCACGTGTGGAGTCCCACAGGGTTCTATGCTGTTCCCTCTCTTGTTCAATGTGTATATTTATTTATTTTTATTTTATTTATAAAAGATTTTTATTCCGCCCCTCCTGCCCACGGGGCATCTCGGGGTGGCGAACAGCAATATAAAACAATAATACAATAAAAACAATTTTAAAAGTTAAAAAATCCTGTATGCAGGGAGAAAGCAACCCACCCACCCTACCACCTCCTCGCCAAAGGCCTGGCAAAACAGCCAGGTCTTACATAAATGTCAAAATGACAGGAGAGTGGGGGCCAACTGAGCCTCCCCCGGGAGCAAGTTCCACAGCACAGGGGCAGCCACCGAAAAAGATCTAACATCAGTGGCCACCCAGCTCACCTGGGGAACCTCCAAAAGGGCTTTAAAGGTCAAAACCAGCACCTTGAACCTAACCCAGTGTTTTATAGGCAGCCAGTGCAGGGCCTGGAGCACAGGTGTCATGTGCTCCCTGTGGCCAGCCCCCATAAGGAGACAGGCTGCGGCATTCTGCACAGGCTGCAGCCTCCGGATCAACTTCTCGGGCAGCCCCACGTAGAGCGTGTTGCAGTAATCCAGCCTTGAGGTGATGAAAGCATGGATGACAGTGGCGAGGTCAGTCTGAGAGATATGGCCGAAGCCACCAGATAAGATGTAACTGCCGAAATGCACTCCCTGCCACGGCCACAACCTGAGATTCCAGGCTGAGCCGTGAATCGAGGAGCACACCCTGACTTCGCACCTGAGAGAACATGGGAGGGCGAACCCCCCCCAACAAGAGGAGATTCAACCACTCCCAGGCCCCCCAAGCCCTCGCCCACCAACATCACCTCCATCTTGTCAGGATTCAGCTGCAGATGACTCAACTTCATCCAAGCCACCACAGCTGACAGGCACTGGGAAAATAAGGAGACTGCATGGCCTGGGTCGGTGGAAAAGGAGAGGTAGAGCTGAGTGTCATCAGCATACTGATGACACTGCATGCCCTGAAACCCCCTCACGATCTCCCNCAGGCCGGTATACTGGCGCATGTCGGCCCCCGGGAGGGTGCGGAACGGGTTAGGATGGTATGCCCCTGATGGCTGATGGAACCTGGAAGGTTCCAGACTGCTCTAGGGGATGTTTCCTCTGATCTTGATGGCCGCTCACTCGATGACCTTGTGACCATATGGAATTCTGTGTTGGTGGAGGCCATCAACCAGGTGGCTCCCAGGTGTCCGCTCCCAAACCACAGACAATGCAGGTCCCCATGGTATAAGGAGGAGCTGCAGCAGATGAAGCGGGAAGGGCAGCAGTTAGGGTGACGGTGGCGTCAATCGCATGCTGAAGTTGACCAATTGCGGCATAGAGTCTGGTTGCGTACCTATGCCATGAAGGTGCGGGCAGCAAAGAAAGTTTTCTTTGCTGCCCCCATTGTGTCTGTTAAGCCCCACCCAGGGGAGCTTTTCCGGGTGGTGAGGGGACTGGTCAGTCCAGCCTCCCTCCACCTGGATTTAGAGTAATCAAATGCCCTTTGTTTGTGGACTTTTTTGCAGATAAAATTGCTCAAATCCATCACAGTTTTTGATGCAACATTTTTAGCAGTAGGTGAGCCAGAGGCAGTAAAGCCCCGTCTTGTCCTGTTTTGTGGGATGAATTTCAGGATGTGTCACTTACCCGGTGTTTGAAAGCTGTGGGGAATTGAATGAGGGCGAGCCGCCTGAAGTTAAATCCCGACAAGACAGAGGTGATGGCTGTGAGGATTGAAGGCCGGGGGAGTGGTGATTGGGGGAGATGCGGGGGATGCTCTTGGGACTGTTTGAGCCACTTATTGTAAACTAGATCCATACCCGTCTCCCGGTCAAGGTCAGCTGGGAGACATTAGGGCTGTTGCTGGCGGGGATTGTCAATGCCTCCTTTGGGGAGGGCAGGGTGCCGTACCGTCTCAAGGAGACTGTGGTGCGGCCCCTGCTCAAGAAGCCATCCTTGGACATCGGCGGCCTGTCCCAGCTATCAGCTGGTCTCTAACCTTCCCTTTTTATGGAAGGTTATTGAATGGGTGGTGGCGTGGCAGCTGCAGGGACCAGATTAATTTTCTCGATCCCTCGCAGTCTGGCTTTCGTCTGGGATATGACACGGAGACTGCGTTTGTGGCCTTGGTCGACGACCTCTCCCGTGAGTTGGACCGGGGTTGTTCAACCCTGTTGATCCTGTTAGATCTCTCGGCTGCATGTGGTACCGTTGATCATGAGTTGTTGGTGACTCAGCTGCAGGACCGGGCAGGGATTGGTGGGACTTTTCTTGAATAGTTTCACTCTTTCCTGGCAGGGAGAACCCAACGTGTGGTCCTGGGTGATTTTTCATCTCTCCCTGGGGCCTCACGTGTGGAGTCCCACAGGGTTCTATGCTGTTCCCTCTCTTGTTCAATGTGTATATTTATTTATTTTTATTTTATTTATAAAAGATTTTTATTCCGCCCCTCCTGCCCACGGGGCATCTCGGGGTGGCGAACAGCAATATAAAACAATAATACAATAAAAACAATTTTAAAAGTTAAAAAATCCTGTATGCAGGGAGAAAGCAACCCACCCACCCTACCCCCTCCTCGCCAAAGGCCTGGCAAAACAGCCAGGTCTTACATAAATGTCAAAATGACAGGAGAGTGGGGGCCAACTGAGCCTCCCCCGGGAGCAAGTTCCACAGCACAGGGGCAGCCACCGAAAAAGATCTAACATCAGTGGCCACCCAGCTCACCTGGGGAACCTCCAAAAGGGCTTTAAAGGTCAAAACCAGCACCTTGAACCTAACCCAGTGTTTTATAGGCAGCCAGTGCAGGGCCTGGAGCACAGGTGTCATGTGCTCCCTGTGGCCAGCCCCCATAAGGAGACAGGCTGCGGCATTCTGCACAGGCTGCAGCCTCCGGATCAACTTCTCGGGCAGCCCCACGTAGAGCGTGTTGCAGTAATCCAGCCTTGAGGTGATGAAAGCATGGATGACAGTGGCGAGGTCAGTCTGAGAGATATGGCCGAAGCCACCAGATAAGATGTAACTGCCGAAATGCACTCCCTGCCACGGCCACAACCTGAGATTCCAGGCTGAGCCGTGAATCGAGGAGCACACCCTGACTTCGCACCTGAGAGAACATGGGAGGGCGAACCCCCCCCAACAAGAGGAGATTCAACCACTCCCAGGCCCCCCAAGCCCTCGCCCACCAACATCACCTCCATCTTGTCAGGATTCAGCTGCAGATGACTCAACTTCATCCAAGCCACCACAGCTGACAGGCACTGGGAAAATAAGGAGACTGCATGGCCTGGGTCGATGGAAAAAGAGAGGTAGAGCTGAGTGTCATCAGCATACTGCTGCATATAGATGTTAAACAAGAGGGGGGGACAGAATGGCACCCTGCTGGACTCCACATGTGAGGTCCCGGGGGGAAGACATACACTCCCCCAAGACTACCCGGTGAGTTCTCCTGGTTCGGAATGAACAAAACCAGTCCAGGACCGTCCTGCCAATCCCAGCACGGTCCCTCAGGCAGGTCACCAACACCTCATGATCAGCTGTGTCAAATGCAGCTGAAAGGTCTAGCAGGACCAGTAAGGTCTGATGATCCTGGTCCAATGTCAGATGGAGATTGGGGATTGGAGGGGAGGGGAGGGGAGGGAGGGGAACGTTTTGGGGGGGGGGGTAGTTTGAATTATTTATATTGTTTTTATGTATTGTTGTTTTAACTGTTGTGAGCTGCCCTGAGATGCCGTAGGCATGAGGGGGCGGCCAATAAATATAAATAAATAAATAAGAAATAAATAAACCAAGGCTACCAATGCAGTCTCCGTACCATACCCAGGCCGAAAACCAGACTGAAAGGGGTCAAGGAAACCGGTGCGGTCCAGATGTTCCTGGAGCTGCCATGCCACAGCCCGCTCAATAACCTTCCATAAAAGGGGGAGGTTACAGACTGACCGATAACTGGCAGGAGCATCAGCGTCAAGAGATGGTTTCTTGAGCAGGGGCCCAACCACAACCTCTTTCAGGCAGCCAGGCATCCTTCCCTCCCGGGGGGAGGTCAGCAATGGTCGTAACATCTCCTGGCTGGCTTTCACCAACCAGGATGGGCATGGATCTTGTTCACAAGTGGTGGCAAGAACAGATCACAACAAGGACTCCACATCAGAAGGTGACACCATCTGAAACCGATCCCACAAAACAGGACAGGACACTCCGTCCATAGCCCCAAGATGATCCTCTGCAATAACTGTGGTACCAAAATCATGGTGGATGCAAGCAATCTTATCTACAAAATACTCAATAAACTGGCCACAGTAGTAACTGAATTGCTCCAGGTCTAGGTGGAGACAGGCAGGACTGACCAAGCCCTTCACCACCTGGAAAAGCTCCACTGGACGTGACTTTGCAGATGCAATGAGGGCAGCAAAGAACTGCTTCTTTGCTGCCTGCACCACCACTGCTCTTATGCTGCGATCTATCATACTTGCAATGAGTCCTGCGTCACTGTCGCTGTAACCGCCTGCTCTCCTGCTTCAAGCACCACAGGCCCTCAGTAAACAAAGGAGACCCGCAGGAGACTCGGGAGGGCACTGGACGCCTGGGAGCCACACTGTCAATGGTCTCAGCCAACAAGGTGTTCCAGAAAGCTACAAGATCATTGACAGAGCAGGTGTTGAGGTCCAGGGGATACTACCCCAGAGCATTTCGGAACCGATCTGGGTCCATAAGTCTCCGGGGGCGGACCGATCTAATAGGTTCTGCATCCCGTTGGGGGCTGACATGCGCCAGGATGCATGCCTTAAGGAGGTAATGGTCAGACCATGACAAGGGCTCCACCACGCTAACTTCTACTAACTGACCCCCCGCCTCAAGGCCGGTGCAGAAAACCATATCCAGTGTATATCCCTCCTCATGTGTGGGGTCACAGATGATTTGGGACAGACCCATGGTTGTCATGGAGGCCATGAACTCATGCCTTGCTCCTCCAAGATCGGTGTCAGTGTGGATGTTAAAATCCCCCAGGACCCCTAATCTAGGGGTCCAGACGATCACATCTGACACCAGATCAGCAAGAGCATGAGGGACGCCGCCGGGCAATTGGGTGCACGGTATATCAGCAGCACTCCTAATCTGTCCCCGGCCAAATCCAACACAAGATGGAGACATTTAACACCTGGTGGAGCCTGCACCGAATATCTCCTAAAGGACAATGCATCCTTAATAACAATGGCTACACACCCCCAACCTCATCCCTGTCCCTCCAGCCAAGGCTGATGCTGCACAGAGAACCCAGCTGGAACTTCAGATATGCAGCAGAAATGCTCTCAGCACTGATACTTTGACAATTTAATTTAGATTTTTTTTTTAAATTAGTTCTGTGAAAAATTTCAGAATTTTCAATTTTGTCTTTCTTTGGGACGAATTTTTTTTATAAAATGTTTTTGTGAGAGTGCTATACATATGCAGCCTTTGGGGGAGGTTGTTAGGGAGCTTGGCATACAGTGTCATCAATATGCTGATGACACACAGCTCTCTCTCTTTTTCATCCAACTCAGACCCGGCAGTCTTGGTGCTTACCAGGTGTTTGACGGCTGTGAGGGATTGGATGAGGGTGAGCCGCCTGAAGTTAAATCCTGACAAGACAGAGGTGATGGCTGTGGGGATTCAAGGCTGGGGGAGTGGTGGCCCCCATCATTGATGGGGTCTGTCCTGCCCTGGTATCTCTCAGGTTCGGAGTCTGGGGATGCTTCTGGACCCGCAGCTCTGCCTGGATGTCCAGGTGGTGGCTGTGGTGAAGGGGGCATTTCGCCAATTACATCTGGTGTATCAGCTTCGGCCGTATGTCTCGGACTTGGATCTGGCCATGATCGTCCATGCTTTTATTACCTTGAGACTGGACTATGTGGGGCACCCTTGGTGCTGGTTTGGAGACTGCAGCTGGTGTAGAACGCGGCAGCTCATCTCCTAACGGGAACGGGCTGACGCGAGCACATTACACTGGTGCTTCTCTCTCTACACTGGCTTCCAATAGTCTTCCGGGCCTAATCCAAGATGTTGGTGTTGATCTTTAAAGCCCTAAATGGCCTGGTCCCAGTCTATCTGCAGGACTGCCTCACCTGCCAGATCCTGGATTGGCTCCTGCGGTCAGCCGGGGGCACCCTCCTCGAGGTTCCCTGGGTTTCTTGGGTGTTGACCTTGCGGAGAGTGTTCTCTGTGGCCACGATGCGGCTTTGGAACTCCCTCCCATCAGAGGTCTGCCTGACCACTGACCTCCCCTCTTTCCGTAGACAATGTAAGACCTGGCTGTTCCGCCGTGCCTTTCCCGAGGGAGGTGGGCTGGGTGGGCTGGGTTAGGGTTTTGTAGGGGATAATTTGTTTTACTGTGGGGTTTTTAATTGTATTATTGTTGTTTTTTAATCTGTTTTAATATGTTGTTAGCTGCCCTAAGATGCTTTTAGCAGGCAGCATACGCATTTTATAATAAATATACCCACAGATACAAATGCCTTGATCTAACAGGCGGGCTTCAATGAGCCTTTTCTAGAGTAAGTGGTTGGTAGATTGTGGCTTACGAGTGCAACCTTCTCCCATTAAAGTAAATAGGAATCTTGCCATTGACTTTATGGGGTTGAGGATTGAAGCCTGTGTCCAATACAGTTCTCACTACATTCCAGCCCAATTGCACGGTGTATGTATTTTCAATCTAGTTTTCCATACAAAAGGCCACATAACATGTTAGCTTGCTCTGAAACAAACAATAAACTAAAGAACCCTCCCCCCCCTACATTTTATAGAGGGAATTTGATCTGAATTCTTCTGTTGGAAAATGTAGTTTTGACAGCCAAAGTTTTTCATGAAAGATTTCATGAAAGTTTTTCATCTGTCAAGCCATTTCAAAGTGGAAGAAGTCAACATTGCCTATTTTGACAGTGAAAATGTCAATATTTCAATTGTTCACATTCCATATCAAAGTTAACAGTTCAGGAGGTTTGGGGAGAGAGGAGTTTTGGCATCTTAAAAGAAAATGAATTTAATATGTCAGTACTAAAATATTTTTTGGAATTTTGGAAATCATTGCCACTTAGTGTTGGCACCTTCAGAAATGTTCTCAGCACTGATACTTTGACAATTTAATTTAGATTTATTTTTTTAAAAAAAATAGTTCTGTGAAAAATTTCAGAATTTTCAATTTTGTCTGTCTTTGGGACAAATTCTTTTATAAAATATTTTTGTGAGAGTGCTATACATATTTTCAGCCAGCTCTAATGTTACCCAGGCACCCCTCGGAGAGAAGACTACAAATAGGGAATTACATATTTTGATAGCTATTAAATAGCACAATCCTCTGGTAGGATAGCACATGTGCTAATAATTAGCACAGTAAACAGTTGTGGTCATGAGTTTCATTCATTTCAATGAGTCTCATGCATTTGCTAATTGCTAGCACACGACCTATCTGGTCATAGTATTGTACCTGTAGTCTTAACTTTCAAATCCTTGAAAGTGTTGAGATACCAACGTTTTGGGGAAATATAAGAACCTACACAGGAAATGTTACTGTGCAGTGTGTTATGCATCAGAGGCACACTGGTGAAGTATGATGGAGTATGCAGTTAAATCACTTGAAGCTGATGTAGTGTGTGTGGTGATTAATGGTGGTGGGTACGGACTTGATGATTGCTATGGGAATTGGGACATGGTTTTTTGGGTTGTGTCTTTGCATCTTGCTACTGTGGAACTCGGCCTCATTGGACTTTCCAGAAAGAAATTCAGTAACAATCCCCACACCTTGTAAATTAAACTTTAATAAAGAAGGATGTCTGTTGTCTCTCATCTTCACAGGCTTGATGCAGAATCATCATTGCTGATTTCTTATCCTTACCTAGGAAACACTAGCATCCTTCCTAAGCAGGGAGCCCATGGTACTGTGCAGCAGAACATTCCACATTTAACCAACTCAACAGCTGTTATCTAATAATTAAACCATTTTTCCATGCAATGAATCATTTATGCTTCCTGAAAATCATATTCAATTGGAAAGAATAATTTACTTTTTCCTAAAATAATGTCAAAGCTTTTTTTTATTGCTTTGCGGGATATCACAAAAGGAAATTTATGATGTCTTAAAATACCATCCTTCTTGTACCTCAGTATCCCCCCTTTTGCCAACTGCTTTGGTTTTGGAAGCTATAAAGCTTTTTCAAGTGGAAGAAAAAGGAAAACAAAATGGTTCAGCGGGAAAATGTATAACATATGCTTTTAATTCTACTGTGCCTGGAAAAACAGAGGCATAATACAAGTGGACTATGTGACCCAAGACACTTGAAGGGATGCATTTCCTGGAGGGTTATATATGAATTCCTGAGAAGAGCTGAGCTAGATCAGCTTGCTTGCCTGACAAAAGGATGGCTGAGGATCTTGGACAGCCCGCACATTGTCTCTAATCTTTACTTTCTGACAGCTCATTACTCAACTCTACTCTCTGTACATGCTGTAGTAGACTGCTTTTTCTGGTAGTGTTAAGAAAATAAAATGAATCTCATGAAATATATTTTGCACGTGCCACTCTCAGTAGACAGAGAATTGACTCAGAACGTCTTATTGCAGGAATGGCCGTATGAACTGTGGGCTCAAAGCAGGAATGGAAGAGAGACGAAGATCAAAATGCAGATTCGAGCATATGAGTGTTTGATCCAGGGCCATGGAAGTCAGTGGGAACTCTTAAATGGCAATTGGTTCAAGGTCTTAACTCTTTCTTTGGCTCCAGTTACTGGATGGGGAGATGAGCCAAATGACATGTCAATAGAGAAGTAAGAGTCCCCAATACATCACCTGAACAGTTGGTGCTCATGAGTCCCCTGCACTCTACATTGTAGGAGATTTGATTTACTATAACACTTTGGCCCTTTTTATACGGGCGGCACCCACGCATGAACACCCAGAAATCCGGGAGTTCATGTGTGGTTCCGCCCATGTAAATCCTGCAGCTGGTGGGGGTGGGAGGTGCGTGCATACGCATTCCTGTGCACGTGCATGCACGCCCACCTCCACCCATCCCCCCTGCATGGAGCAACCGGCGCAAACGGCAGTTGCTCCGTTCATGTAGATGGATTGATGTGGGTGTAGATGGGTAGACACCCATCTACACCCTCCCCCCACCCACCGCACACAGACTGCGGCGCACACCGACACCCTCCCCCACACTGCGGCCCATGTAAAGAAGGCCTCGGAGTCATCCATTCTAGTAACTTATTTTACAGATGCAAAAAACCCCTAGGGAGCAAGTGCCCAAAACATGCACTTTTCACACTAAAGAAGATAATGTTAAGCAACTTCTTTTACTTGCCACGATTTGCTTTAAGTTACCAGAGCTGAAATGAATACTAGATTCTGTATTTGCGGGTATTATTTGCATTTTGGGATAGCTATCCAAATATCTGCAACTGAAATGGGGATTTGCCTATTCATTTGTTTGGTACTTCACTTACTTTATTATCTTCTTTATTTCAGTTTGGTTGCTCGGTTAATTCATTTTAGCTACCGTGCAGAAGAACTGTACCCCACCAACATTGCAGCCTCCAGTCATGGACTTGTAGTAAGGGCAGGACATAGCATTCCTGCTCTTGTCAATGTTGGCTGGGAGCAGGAGTGCCACTTTCCCCCAGTGCAAGCCCTTGGCAGGGACATGTTCTGCAGGGGTTGTACATTATTTTTCTCCACAGCAGCTGGCTGACTAGGGCTGGCCCTGCCTGCAGTAGGAGTTGGCCATATTTTAGGTTTCTCGGCCATAGTGATAGTTGTGTTGCTGAAAGAATAATTTCCAGAAGACATTCCTCATAAGACTAAAAACATTTTAAAAGAGTGCAGTTTTTGGAGACAGTTTTTACCCCTTCATCTCCTACTAACAACCCCCCAGAGGAGAGGATATATTAGTATTTTTCCCCCTCATCCTGAAATGTCAAAATGCCTCCCAACTGCAGATGTTGCAAATCCTGTAATGACATCAGGCTGTAACTTAGATGGGTGATTTTGCTTCCAAAATTTCCATCACTGACTATAAACCCAGCAGAATTCTCCACTGACAAAACAATAGCTACAGTAGTACTTAAACCTCAAGAGCTAGTTACGGCATTAGAGCAGTAGGTTAAAAAAAAGTCAATGGAAGCTGAGTTGGCTGCTGCAAAGATGCAAAGATTTTTTTAAAAACTCCACCCAGTTTTCAGGATAAAACTCAGAAACTGACACAGAAATAGCTCATGTTTATTGAACATTAAAACTGGGTCAAAATTTTTACTAGTACAACTTTACTAATGTTGTGTATAAACATGCTTAGGGTGTATGTTGTTGTTGTTGTTTCTATAGCACAAGTAATGTGCCTGGCACTGTATGATAATAATTAGAGTCAGGCCCATACCCCAAAGAGCTTACTCTATATAGGATTCCCACATTTGCTGGGAAGAAACCAGGACAATGCTAGTTTGCATAAACCAACATGTGCAAATTTAGGCATATACAAATAGACCAAAATTGAGAATTCCATAGAGACATCAAACATCCCCACTCTAAAACTGT
>QEPC01008442.1:1756501-1771933 GCA_003113815.1 Sphenodon punctatus | reverse complement strand
GCTACAAGATCATTGACAGAGCAGGTGTTGAGGTCCAGGGGATACTACCCCAGAGCATTTCGGAACCGATCTGGGTCCATAAGTCTCCGGGGGCGGACCGATCTAATAGGTTCTGCATCCCGTTGGGGGCTGACATGCGCCAGGATGCATGCCTTAAGGAGGTAATGGTCAGACCATGACAAGGGCTCCACCACGCTAACTTCTACTAACTGACCCCCCGCCTCAAGGCCGGTGCAGAAAACCATATCCAGTGTATATCCCTCCTCATGTGTGGGGTCACAGATGATTTGGGACAGACCCATGGTTGTCATGGAGGCCATGAACTCATGCCTTGCTCCTCCAAGATCGGTGTCAGTGTGGATGTTAAAATCCCCCAGGACCCCTAATCTAGGGGTCCAGACGATCACATCTGACACCAGATCAGCAAGAGCATGAGGGACGCCGCCGGGCAATTGGGTGCACGGTATATCAGCAGCACTCCTAATCTGTCCCCGGCCAAATCCAACACAAGATGGAGACATTTAACACCTGGTGGAGCCTGCACCGAATATCTCCTAAAGGACAATGCATCCTTAATAACAATGGCTACACACCCCCAACCTCATCCCTGTCCCTCCAGCCAAGGCTGATGCTGCACAGAGAACCCAGCTGGAACTTCAGATATGCAGCAGAAATGCTCTCAGCACTGATACTTTGACAATTTAATTTAGATTTTTTTTTTAAATTAGTTCTGTGAAAAATTTCAGAATTTTCAATTTTGTCTTTCTTTGGGACGAATTTTTTTTATAAAATGTTTTTGTGAGAGTGCTATACATATGCAGCCTTTGGGGGAGGTTGTTAGGGAGCTTGGCATACAGTGTCATCAATATGCTGATGACACACAGCTCTCTCTCTTTTTCATCCAACTCAGACCCGGCAGTCTTGGTGCTTACCAGGTGTTTGACGGCTGTGAGGGATTGGATGAGGGTGAGCCGCCTGAAGTTAAATCCTGACAAGACAGAGGTGATGGCTGTGGGGATTCAAGGCTGGGGGAGTGGTGGCCCCCATCATTGATGGGGTCTGTCCTGCCCTGGTATCTCTCAGGTTCGGAGTCTGGGGATGCTTCTGGACCCGCAGCTCTGCCTGGATGTCCAGGTGGTGGCTGTGGTGAAGGGGGCATTTCGCCAATTACATCTGGTGTATCAGCTTCGGCCGTATGTCTCGGACTTGGATCTGGCCATGATCGTCCATGCTTTTATTACCTTGAGACTGGACTATGTGGGGCACCCTTGGTGCTGGTTTGGAGACTGCAGCTGGTGTAGAACGCGGCAGCTCATCTCCTAACGGGAACGGGCTGACGCGAGCACATTACACTGGTGCTTCTCTCTCTACACTGGCTTCCAATAGTCTTCCGGGCCTAATCCAAGATGTTGGTGTTGATCTTTAAAGCCCTAAATGGCCTGGTCCCAGTCTATCTGCAGGACTGCCTCACCTGCCAGATCCTGGATTGGCTCCTGCGGTCAGCCGGGGGCACCCTCCTCGAGGTTCCCTGGGTTTCTTGGGTGTTGACCTTGCGGAGAGTGTTCTCTGTGGCCACGATGCGGCTTTGGAACTCCCTCCCATCAGAGGTCTGCCTGACCACTGACCTCCCCTCTTTCCGTAGACAATGTAAGACCTGGCTGTTCCGCCGTGCCTTTCCCGAGGGAGGTGGGCTGGGTGGGCTGGGTTAGGGTTTTGTAGGGGATAATTTGTTTTACTGTGGGGTTTTTAATTGTATTATTGTTGTTTTTTAATCTGTTTTAATATGTTGTTAGCTGCCCTAAGATGCTTTTAGCAGGCAGCATACGCATTTTATAATAAATATACCCACAGATACAAATGCCTTGATCTAACAGGCGGGCTTCAATGAGCCTTTTCTAGAGTAAGTGGTTGGTAGATTGTGGCTTACGAGTGCAACCTTCTCCCATTAAAGTAAATAGGAATCTTGCCATTGACTTTATGGGGTTGAGGATTGAAGCCTGTGTCCAATACAGTTCTCACTACATTCCAGCCCAATTGCACGGTGTATGTATTTTCAATCTAGTTTTCCATACAAAAGGCCACATAACATGTTAGCTTGCTCTGAAACAAACAATAAACTAAAGAACCCTCCCCCCCCTACATTTTATAGAGGGAATTTGATCTGAATTCTTCTGTTGGAAAATGTAGTTTTGACAGCCAAAGTTTTTCATGAAAGATTTCATGAAAGTTTTTCATCTGTCAAGCCATTTCAAAGTGGAAGAAGTCAACATTGCCTATTTTGACAGTGAAAATGTCAATATTTCAATTGTTCACATTCCATATCAAAGTTAACAGTTCAGGAGGTTTGGGGAGAGAGGAGTTTTGGCATCTTAAAAGAAAATGAATTTAATATGTCAGTACTAAAATATTTTTTGGAATTTTGGAAATCATTGCCACTTAGTGTTGGCACCTTCAGAAATGTTCTCAGCACTGATACTTTGACAATTTAATTTAGATTTATTTTTTTTTAAAAAATAGTTCTGTGAAAAATTTCAGAATTTTCAATTTTGTCTGTCTTTGGGACAAATTCTTTTATAAAATATTTTTGTGAGAGTGCTATACATATTTTCAGCCAGCTCTAATGTTACCCAGGCACCCCTCGGAGAGAAGACTACAAATAGGGAATTACATATTTTGATAGCTATTAAATAGCACAATCCTCTGGTAGGATAGCACATGTGCTAATAATTAGCACAGTAAACAGTTGTGGTCATGAGTTTCATTCATTTCAATGAGTCTCATGCATTTGCTAATTGCTAGCACACGACCTATCTGGTCATAGTATTGTACCTGTAGTCTTAACTTTCAAATCCTTGAAAGTGTTGAGATACCAACGTTTTGGGGAAATATAAGAACCTACACAGGAAATGTTACTGTGCAGTGTGTTATGCATCAGAGGCACACTGGTGAAGTATGATGGAGTATGCAGTTAAATCACTTGAAGCTGATGTAGTGTGTGTGGTGATTAATGGTGGTGGGTACGGACTTGATGATTGCTATGGGAATTGGGACATGGTTTTTTGGGTTGTGTCTTTGCATCTTGCTACTGTGGAACTCGGCCTCATTGGACTTTCCAGAAAGAAATTCAGTAACAATCCCCACACCTTGTAAATTAAACTTTAATAAAGAAGGATGTCTGTTGTCTCTCATCTTCACAGGCTTGATGCAGAATCATCATTGCTGATTTCTTATCCTTACCTAGGAAACACTAGCATCCTTCCTAAGCAGGGAGCCCATGGTACTGTGCAGCAGAACATTCCACATTTAACCAACTCAACAGCTGTTATCTAATAATTAAACCATTTTTCCATGCAATGAATCATTTATGCTTCCTGAAAATCATATTCAATTGGAAAGAATAATTTACTTTTTCCTAAAATAATGTCAAAGCTTTTTTTTATTGCTTTGCGGGATATCACAAAAGGAAATTTATGATGTCTTAAAATACCATCCTTCTTGTACCTCAGTATCCCCCCTTTTGCCAACTGCTTTGGTTTTGGAAGCTATAAAGCTTTTTCAAGTGGAAGAAAAAGGAAAACAAAATGGTTCAGCGGGAAAATGTATAACATATGCTTTTAATTCTACTGTGCCTGGAAAAACAGAGGCATAATACAAGTGGACTATGTGACCCAAGACACTTGAAGGGATGCATTTCCTGGAGGGTTATATATGAATTCCTGAGAAGAGCTGAGCTAGATCAGCTTGCTTGCCTGACAAAAGGATGGCTGAGGATCTTGGACAGCCCGCACATTGTCTCTAATCTTTACTTTCTGACAGCTCATTACTCAACTCTACTCTCTGTACATGCTGTAGTAGACTGCTTTTTCTGGTAGTGTTAAGAAAATAAAATGAATCTCATGAAATATATTTTGCACGTGCCACTCTCAGTAGACAGAGAATTGACTCAGAACGTCTTATTGCAGGAATGGCCGTATGAACTGTGGGCTCAAAGCAGGAATGGAAGAGAGACGAAGATCAAAATGCAGATTCGAGCATATGAGTGTTTGATCCAGGGCCATGGAAGTCAGTGGGAACTCTTAAATGGCAATTGGTTCAAGGTCTTAACTCTTTCTTTGGCTCCAGTTACTGGATGGGGAGATGAGCCAAATGACATGTCAATAGAGAAGTAAGAGTCCCCAATACATCACCTGAACAGTTGGTGCTCATGAGTCCCCTGCACTCTACATTGTAGGAGATTTGATTTACTATAACACTTTGGCCCTTTTTATACGGGCGGCACCCACGCATGAACACCCAGAAATCCGGGAGTTCATGTGTGGTTCCGCCCATGTAAATCCTGCAGCTGGTGGGGGTGGGAGGTGCGTGCATACGCATTCCTGTGCACGTGCATGCACGCCCACCTCCACCCATCCCCCCTGCATGGAGCAACCGGCGCAAACGGCAGTTGCTCCGTTCATGTAGATGGATTGATGTGGGTGTAGATGGGTAGACACCCATCTACACCCTCCCCCCACCCACCGCACACAGACTGCGGCGCACACCGACACCCTCCCCCACACTGCGGCCCATGTAAAGAAGGCCTCGGAGTCATCCATTCTAGTAACTTATTTTACAGATGCAAAAAACCCCTAGGGAGCAAGTGCCCAAAACATGCACTTTTCACACTAAAGAAGATAATGTTAAGCAACTTCTTTTACTTGCCACGATTTGCTTTAAGTTACCAGAGCTGAAATGAATACTAGATTCTGTATTTGCGGGTATTATTTGCATTTTGGGATAGCTATCCAAATATCTGCAACTGAAATGGGGATTTGCCTATTCATTTGTTTGGTACTTCACTTACTTTATTATCTTCTTTATTTCAGTTTGGTTGCTCGGTTAATTCATTTTAGCTACCGTGCAGAAGAACTGTACCCCACCAACATTGCAGCCTCCAGTCATGGACTTGTAGTAAGGGCAGGACATAGCATTCCTGCTCTTGTCAATGTTGGCTGGGAGCAGGAGTGCCACTTTCCCCCAGTGCAAGCCCTTGGCAGGGACATGTTCTGCAGGGGTTGTACATTATTTTTCTCCACAGCAGCTGGCTGACTAGGGCTGGCCCTGCCTGCAGTAGGAGTTGGCCATATTTTAGGTTTCTCGGCCATAGTGATAGTTGTGTTGCTGAAAGAATAATTTCCAGAAGACATTCCTCATAAGACTAAAAACATTTTAAAAGAGTGCAGTTTTTGGAGACAGTTTTTACCCCTTCATCTCCTACTAACAACCCCCCAGAGGAGAGGATATATTAGTATTTTTCCCCCTCATCCTGAAATGTCAAAATGCCTCCCAACTGCAGATGTTGCAAATCCTGTAATGACATCAGGCTGTAACTTAGATGGGTGATTTTGCTTCCAAAATTTCCATCACTGACTATAAACCCAGCAGAATTCTCCACTGACAAAACAATAGCTACAGTAGTACTTAAACCTCAAGAGCTAGTTACGGCATTAGAGCAGTAGGTTAAAAAAAAGTCAATGGAAGCTGAGTTGGCTGCTGCAAAGATGCAAAGATTTTTTTAAAAACTCCACCCAGTTTTCAGGATAAAACTCAGAAACTGACACAGAAATAGCTCATGTTTATTGAACATTAAAACTGGGTCAAAATTTTTACTAGTACAACTTTACTAATGTTGTGTATAAACATGCTTAGGGTGTATGTTGTTGTTGTTGTTTCTATAGCACAAGTAATGTGCCTGGCACTGTATGATAATAATTAGAGTCAGGCCCATACCCCAAAGAGCTTACTCTATATAGGATTCCCACATTTGCTGGGAAGAAACCAGGACAATGCTAGTTTGCATAAACCAACATGTGCAAATTTAGGCATATACAAATAGACCAAAATTGAGAATTCCATAGAGACATCAAACATCCCCACTCTAAATCTACTAGTTACTGGGTGAAGATTGGACACGAGACCTTGGGTAATTTCAGATGTGACGGGCCGTTCAGCCTGTCACGTTGAACCACGGTCCGGGATCCGAAATGATCCTGGAGAGGAATCAGTCTGGCTGTCCATTAGACGTGCTGGCCTGATTTCTACGGGGGATCGGGTGGGCGCAGTGGCCAATCCAGCTGCTGTGCCCAATTCTGCATCATGGTCTGGGCCACGATCTGGGATGGGCCAACATAACAGACATTACGTTTGGCCGATCCCAGATCGTGGTCTAGCTAACCATTTCACCTTGACTTGGGGGCTTCTAGTTCTTTGGCAAAGTCAGAGTTTGGGGCTGTGGAAGTTCAGTCTTGTTCTGTTTATTTAGATCAGGGCGGCCGGAGGTCCAGAATCGTGGTCAATGTAATTCCCGTCAGAGGTTCACTGTGGTGAACATCTGGTGGAACTCACATCAGACGTTATGGGACAAACGGCCACCACAGGGGTTTCACTGTGGTTGACTGTGGTCTCGTAACGTCTGAAATTACCCTTTGTCAACACAATGTAGAGAACATTAAAATATTTTGGTTATGTGGTCAGAAAAGTAGGGGACTGTCTAGAGAAGGATGGATGGATAGAAGGAAGAAGGAGAGGAAAGTGGTGAAAATCATGGATAAAGGATATAGAGAAATGGGCAGGAATTGTGATTAATTGCACAACAAGACTAGCAATGGATAGACAGATGTAGAGAGAAATGGTTCATTGTGCCACCTGCTCTCAAATCAAGGATGGTTAATGCCCATTGCCTAACTTTGAGGCTGGCTTAAAAACAAGGACATTCCTTATTTCCAAACCTCACAGCTCCGGAGAGCAGAACTCCTACAGCCCTGTAGTACTTTATAGAACAGGCACAGAACAAGACTACTTTCTTGACATTGGTGTCTGGGTCATATGCCATTCCAGTCACAGGATGAAGACCCTCAATCCCCAGACTATCCAGGTGAAAACCAGATGGGTGACAACCAGACCCATAGCTAGAACACTGGTATGGGGTGGGGGTAGGGGAGGCAGGTTGCATGACAATTGGGGCAATTTATACTTGCCTTCATATGTTCATAGGCATGTTTTCTTACCAGAATTGCGATTATCACTCTCTGGTCTAGAGCTGCAAGTGGTAGAGCATTTGCTACCTGTGGGTAATACCCACATTTTAGTAGTCTATTGGGTGCCTGAAAATACTGGGTTTTTACCATTACAGACTTACTGATTTCACTAATCAGTAAAATGGTAAATCAGTACAGGAGTTGGGATGAGAAATTGAGAAAACAGTACCAGAAGTTGGAAAATCAGTCCTGGAAGCCAGAAAATCAGGACAGAAAATGGATATATTCAGTAGCCCATCAGGTCAGGTCGAGTACTGGAATTTCGATGGGTAGAGCCATTTTTGCAGGTACTTGTTTCAGCTCTACTCTGGCCTTAGGCCGTGCATCTGAGTCCTTGGACATCTTAATCTTCAGACTAACAAAAGGAGTGGAAAAACCTGGAACATCTTATATCTAGGGAATGGGGGGAAAACAAAATTTGGGGGAAATGCCCCTCTCACAAACAGCTTGGTGCTTTCTAGCTCTTTTCTAAGGACCGGATAGGATCGTAAAACTTAGCTTTGAATTTTCCTGGCATGTGTCTATGTGTATAACATCCTTGATATGGAAGTTGCTATTTGCTGTGGAGTTTTTACAATGTATATGCTTTGCAGGATATTTTAAAATAGTTTTGAATTGGTTCAGTTGAGGAAGCTTTTTCAGTCAAGTGTGTTTTGTTTATGTAATGAAAACCAGGATCCCAACAAATATTTGCATTGTAACTCTACTTGTATATAGAGCTTCAAGGTTTGTGTAAAACAGGTGTCCGCTATATACATGTTTTCTTGTACAGTGAAATGCCTACTCTATACTGGAAGAAGCTACTATCTCTATAGACACACACAATTTATTTGTGAAGAAAGCGCTGAAAATATCTTTATTTTAAATTAACTCACTAAAAAAGTTGCCAGTCAGTTGCAGAGCTTCTGGATTCATCATAGTCACTTTGGCCTGTTAAATATAAGATGGTCATTATGGTTCCATGTTTTTCATATCCAGCTGCTCGACATGAGAAGTAAATACCTGGCACCGAGAGAAGGAGAGCTTTATGGATGGGTGGGTTTTACGGCAGTTTCTTCTTCTTTTCAGTAAACGTTGGACATGTGTGAAACAGAAGCTGTAAGAGGAAGAGGGATTCAAAGATCTCCCTGTTCCAGTGGGGGAAATAAAGCTTAAGATAAATAAACAGTTTGGTCAGAGTTTTTAATAATTTCTTATTACTCCATTTGAATACTGTGCCCTCTCTCAGCAGGAGAGGGCTGTCCTTGCAAAGTTAATTTGACTGCAGGAGCTCCCTCTGTAGTTGAGTCATCTTCTGCCTGCTGTGAGGAATTTAATACATACTTTACAGACAAAATCGCTCGTATTCACCTCGACTTGGGGGCTTCTAGTTCTTTGGCAGAGTCAGAGTTTGGGGCTGTGGAAGTTCAGTCTTGTTCTGTTTATTTGGATCACTTGCAGTTGGTGTCACCCACTGAGGCAGTCGATGTCCTTGGGGCAATGTGGGCAACCAGTTGTAAATTAGATCCTTGCCTGTTCTGGTTGGTGAAAACAAGCCATGAGAGACTGGGGCCTTTGCTCTCTGAGATTGTCAGTGCCTCCCTTAGGGAGGGCAGGGTACCGGATGCTCTCAAGATGGTGGTTTTTTGGCCCCTGTTCAAAAAAGCATCGCTGGATGCTGAAACCTTGGGCAGCTCTTACCCTGTCTCTAATCTTCCCTTTTTAGGCAGGCAGCTGCAGGGACATCTAGATGCACTTGGATTCCTGGACCCATGTCAGTCTGGCTTTTGTCCTGGGTATGGCTCAGAGACTGCGCTTGTGGCCTTGGTCAATGAGCTTTGCTGAGAAATTGACAGAGGATATTGTACCCTGTTGATCTGTCTAGATCTTTCAGCAACCTTTGATACAGCTGACCATGAGTTATTGTGGACACGGCTGCAGGACCTGGCAGGGGTTTGTGGGACAGCTCTAGAGTGGTTCCATTAATTCCTATTGGGGAGGTTTCAGCGGATGCTGATGGGTGATTGTTCTTCTCCATGCCTGCTCACTTGTGAGATCCATCAGGGTTCCATCCTGTCTCCCCTCTTGTTCAATGTGTATCTAAAACCCCATGACAAGTTTGTGCAGAGATTTGGGGTGTGTTGTCTTCAATAAGTGGATGACACCCAAATTTACTTATCTTTTTCATCCAACTGAGGCCCTGCAGTCTTGGTGCACTGCTTACCCAGTGCCTGGCACTATTGGGGACTGGATGTGGGTGAACTGTCTGAAGCTGAATCCAGACAAAACTGAGGTGATGATGGTTGACCGGCTCTGTGGCCTGGGGAGGATTGGACCTTCCATCATTGATGGGTCTGGCCTCCCCTCACTACTCAGGTGCATAACCTTGGGGTGCTCCTGGATCCTCAGCTGCACCTGAAAAGTTAGGTTCTGGCTATGGCCAAGAGTGGCTTTCGCCAACTCCATCTGGTGAGAAGGCTGCATCCCTTTCTTTCCAACGTGGATTTGGCCACCGTCATCCATGCCTTCATTAGCTTGAGGCTGGACTACTGCAGTGCGCTCTGCGTGGAGCTGCCTTTGAAGACTGTTCGGGGGCTACAGTTGGTGCAGAATGTGGCAGCTCACTTCTTGATGAGGGATGGGTCACTTTACACCAGTGCTTAAGAGTTTGCACTGGCTGCCCCTAACGGTCTGGGTTGGGCACAATTCAAAGTGGTGGTTTTGACCTTCAAAGCCATAAATGGCTTGGGCCCTACATATCTGAAGGGGCTGCCTTTCTCCTTATGTCCCTCCATGGCCCTTAAGATCTGCTGAGAGTGCCCTTTTGCAGTTCTCATCATTAGCACAGTTCCCTATGACTCAGGCCTGCAGAGAGGCATTCTTGGTAGCCGCCCCACAGCTTTGGGACTCCCTTCCCTTGGAGGTTCGCTTGAGCCCTAGTTCGAATGTTTTCTGGAGGCAGTGCAAGGTCTTTTTATTAGAGCAGGCCTTCAATGGACAGGGATAGATTTGCGGGGGGTAGGGGATGAGGGGGTGTTTTTAGGTTTGTGGGTTTTTAATTATGTATTTTATATTTGTATTTTATGTATTTATTGTGAGCTACCATGAGCCTCAGGGGATAGGGCGGGATATAAATCTAAATAAATAAATAAATAAATATTAGGGTGCAATGCAATCCTCTGCTGCTAAAGTCAATGGGAACTTTGCCACTGACTTCAATGGGCTGAGGTTTGTGTCCTCAGACTCTTTTCCAAAATGTAGAAAGGAATCATTAAGTGACTGACAAAATTCTCATGTCTCAGAAACTTGTTTACACATGACTATTTCTCCCCAAGCTGATGTCTTGCACTGAGGTAACAGACATTCCAATCTTTAAATTGAAAGGATCATTTTTATTCAACCTAATTCTCATTTATACCACTCTCTCAGCATAAAGGAGCCTTAAAGTGAGTGTAAATGACCTATTCTAAAGCTCCTTTCCATTGCCAGAGTGTTGGACTGGAGGCTTAGCATTAGGGCTGTAACTTGGCCTTTGGAAAACTTTGGAATTCAGCGAAGATTATGGTATTTAGGAGTGGGACTCCAGGAGAATGATTAGTTACCGGTTTTATCGGTATCGGATTAATATCGGTATATTGTTTTGTTAACATTGCCGATTTTTCGGATCTTTAACATTGAGGCCGTTATTAGACTGGCCGCAATGTTAAAGATCTGAAAAATTGGCAATGTTAAAAAAACGATATACCGATATTATCGGTATTATCGGATTAATCCGATATCGCAAATTATCTGCATTATCAGATTAATTCAATACAGATAGTCCCATCCCTAGTATTCAGTTCCAAAAGGCCGAAATTCTGAGGACCAAGGCTGTTCTTCGGAAACCTTTGGAAAACTACGGATTCCGCTAGGGGGACTGGGGGACAGTTGAGTTTCTTCTGGAAATAAAACTTAGTGCCATATTTGGTAGGAGGGGGGTCTGGAAGGGGACAGTTGAGTGATGGTAACCCAGATAGCAAGTTTTGATTGGCTGGCCAAGCCAGATGATAAACTTTTGATTGGCTGGCAGGGCAAAATAAAAGTATCTGCAGCCATTTTGTCCATTCTCTTTAGTGAATTTGGCTGTGTGCGACAGAGCTGGATCTGTAAGTAATCAGCTGAGGTGGGGGAAGGGTTCCTGGTTTGGCATGGTATGGTTTGTCCTGTTCTGTCCATAGGACTAATGCTGGGGGATGGGGGTTATGTTTACCTTTACCATGCCATGCAGTTTTAAAAATAATAATAATTGGGTGCCACATTGCTTCTAGTTCTGCCTGCTGCTTGGTTAGCACTTGGTACCATGAGGCCAGAAGGATCTCTTTGCCTGGCTCCACTTCCCCTTGCATGGTCTGTTCAGGTTACCAGTGCCACAGTACTAATGCCAAGACTAGAGGATGCCCTGGGGTGTGTGTGTGAATGTCTGGTTTCTTAATTTTGTGACTGCTGGGGCCTGGGCTTGCTGGCTTTTGGTGGGATTTTATTCTCCATGCAGTTGCACAGTGTTTTGCGGGGTTGTGTGTGTTGTGTAGGCTGTTGCATGGCACAACAAAGCCTAATTGTAAGTGTAACTTCTAGTGTTCTGCCAGCTGCTTGGCATCGTGAGGCCAGACTGGGATCTCTCTGCCTGGCTCCACTTCCCTTTGCCTGGTCTGTTCAAGTTACCAGTGCCACAGTACCAATGCCATGCCAAGAGGGTCCCTGGTGTGTGTGTGTGTGTGTGGTGTGAATGTCTGGTTTCTTAATTTTGTGACTGCTGGGGCCTGGGCTTGCTGGCTTTTGGTGGGATTTATATTTCTCTATGCAGTTGCAATCTGTTTTGTGGGGCTGTTGTATTCTTCTTGAGAAAATGTCCCTTGCTAGCCTGCATTTTTGTGCACTGCTTGGTTGTCATAATGATTAAAGTGGGTGCACTCACTGCTGATGGTGGGCCATGCTGTGGGTACACTGCTGTTTGGTTTTTTTTTTTTTTTTATTTCTACATGTGGTGTTGTGCACACTGATTGACTAGACAATTAAGGGGGAGGGAGAAAGGGGTGGGTGTGCTATTGTGCACCCTGGTTGGCTAGGCAATTAAACAGCTGCAGCTGAAGCACTGACTTGGCGTCCAATAGTTCCAAAATGTCCAAAGTTTTCTGAGGTCCTGAATTCTGAGTCTGAATTCTGAAACTTCGGAAATAGTACTGAAGGGCCACCAAATACTTGGGCTGATTCCTCGGAACTTCGATATTCAGCCCTCGTACTTGGAAGTACTATTCGGTACAGCCCTACTCAGCATACATGAGAACGAAGGTAATCATTTCTTTCTTGTTGCAATCAATTCTTGACCGCTGTATACAAACAAATTTCTTCAAAACTAAACCATTTAAGAGAGCTCAATATTAAGGCTGAAATATAAATATCCAGAAAAGTTTTGCCTGTTCATCTTAGTGGAATGGGCTTGATCTGGTTTTAAACTGGTGTAATTCCTTCATGCAGTAGTGACTGGTCACCGTCATCCATACTTTCATCACCTCGGGGATAGGCTACTGCAACGCGCTGTACGTGGGGCTGACCTTGCTGACGTTCGGAAGTTGCAGCTGGTGCAGAATGTGGTGGCTCGCCTCCCTTTTGTCAGGGTAGGGTTCCGTAGGAGATGAAGGGGGACCCCCTTCTGGGGTGCATGTAGGGCTAGAAATCCCCGGGGAAGGAGCCGCGCCCCTACAATAGGGCAGACAGGTAGGGACAATGGGGGGCAGGATCAGGGCTCAGGAACCCCCGAGAGCTCACCAGGACCCACGCAGCAGGAAAAAGAGGAGGCGGGGGATGTTACAGAGCCTGCAGCGGTTGCGGATGAAGTAGCTCAGCTGCTGCGGCGCTTGGCGCACTTGTGCAATCAGGGGGCGGAGCCAACAGCACTTAAGGATGCCGGGGCGACTCCAGCGCTGCCAGAGAACAGCAGCGCTGTGAGACTGGGTTGCCCTCTAACTGATCTTTCACAGGCCTTGATGAACATCTCCTTGTAAGTGCCAAAGACAACATCAGTTCTTTTACTATGGCTTCCTTCCCTGATTGTCATGCACAAAACTGATTTGGCCACCTGTCCAAAAGTATATTCGATGTTCTGCTGTAATGTAGTACCTTCTTACTGCACCAGGCCTGAGGCTGAAATGTGTTGTGCCCCCTGGGGTCTGTGTGTTCTTCTTTACTGTAACTTCAGTGGCTTGATCTATGAGGATGCACCCAAAGGAATTGTTGCCAGAGATCTGAAGGGAGAAGCCTTGCATGCTTCATAGACAACGAAATGTTCCTCTGTGAGATTGGTCATTTGCGCATAGTACGCATCACTGGCTGGTATCTTGCATAATTCAGTTTGTCATAGGCAAAGTACCATGGGATCATTGACCTAATGGCATGGAGGTGCAATTTCCAGTTCCCCTCGTGAGAAGCACGCAGAAGGGCAAGCAAGACATCTTCCACCATGTCCACGAATGACATCCAAAATGCCAACAGCTCTCCATTCCCTTCACGAAGGTGTTGAAATAATTCTTTCCATAGGTTCCTCAACTCAGAAAAGTCTGTGCCTGTGCAGTAGACTGTCAAAGTTGTATTGACACAAGTCCTCTTCCATGCTGCTCACCCACTTCCTTCAAAATGGTGTCAATGTTGGGCTTTCCCTCCCGGGGCTTTCCTTACGCCCAAGGAATTAACTCTGTCCATGCCAATGTATTCGTGCACTCTGACACCACAGTTGTCCATCTTGTCATCAAGGACCCAGCTGACAGAGCCTTCTACAAGAATACCTGATTCTATGCCTATGTCCTTGAGACCAGCATCCTGAAAGTGCTTTCCTAGGATGGACGGGGAATGTCCCCATTCGTAGGATAACATTGGTGTACTAGTCTTTCTTTTTCCAGGCTATTTCTGTGGCTTTTGCAAACAGAGCTTGATCCAAGACTACCACAGTACTTTGCAGTTGTAGTTCTCTTCTGATCAGCTCTGACTGGTTTCGAATTTCTGACACAGTGGACAACTCAGTGGCTGGTGCATTGATGGTGGGCTTGTCCACGATTGCAGCCTGCACTCACTGTTAGCCCTGCAGGAAGTGCCTGTTTAATTGCAAAACACAGTGGTAATCGTCATGTGACCACAGAAAGCATTCTGGGTCTTGTAGGAAAGGAACCTAAGGAACTTACTGAGAAGGGTGGATTTCTCTGTACAGACAACTGCTACTGTAGTATAATACTGAGAAGATGGGGGTAGGGTTTATATAAATTTTGATGACACACAAAACCAGGTGAGTGCTGTAAGTCTACCACCTATTTTCCATCTCTTAGACCATGCGAAAAATCACTATCAGCATTACTCATCGCAAATGGCGAGGATTTGGGCCCTGGCTCAAGGACTATATTATTGCATCTTTAGCTAGTCACTCCTCAAATTCCCTCTTGTCCTGTCTTAGTAATGCTTTACAACTAATTTGGCAATTCTTATGCTCTTTCCTATTCTCTTCATTAGGACCAGCTTTCCATGTTTAAAGGATGCCCTTTTGGCTTTAATAGCCTCCTTCACCTCCCCATTTAGACCTTCCTATGTCATTGGTACCAACATGGAACACGACAACTGGCTCCTCCCCAGCACTAAAATCCTCTCTAGACGTTGCGTGAGGTCTACAACCCTCGAATATGGCAGGCAATTGATAGTGCGATTCCCCACGACGGTCACAAACCCAGCTATCTATAGTCCTAGTGATTGAATCACCCACTACTCCAGCCATCCTATTCCTGTCACTTGGGGTCCCCTCCCATGGAGAAGAAGGGGTATAGCAAGACTGGAGAGAGCCACCCCCCTCCTAAGTAAAGTAAATAAATAAATAATCAAAAACAAAGCGCAGTGTTGGAGAATAGTTAGAAATTCCTGACCTGTTGTTAACTTGCTGAGGGAGGGGTGGGGGTGGGGGGAGGCTGCTAGTACCAGCCCCTACCTTGTTTCTGGCTGTGCTGAACCCTCTGCTCAGAGTCCTTGTGGTCCAGACTCCAACTGTTGCCTCCTCTCGCTGGCTCCTGCCCCAGTCAGGCTTAGTCAGGTTCCTCCAAAGACAAATCCCAGTAAAAGGTGGGAGGGGAATGATTGCAGCTTTCCTGCCATGGAGCAGGGAGGCTGGGGGCAGAAATAAATGGAGGAGGGAGGGGTGTCTGCAAGTAACCTCGGTGTCCCCTTGGTTTTGAATGCAGAAGAGTGGCGGGGAGTGGGGGGGGCACAGTAGGGCTTGCTTGGGTGGTTGCTGTTGTGAGAAGATGGGAGTGCAAGAGTGTTGGCTGGTGGGAGTTGGAGTGTGGGGGTGCAGGTAGGGGTGCGGGTG